>VXBP01004648.1:0-234921 GCA_013400115.1 Rhinopomastus cyanomelas
TGTACTTAATCCTTCTATTCTGGCTCATGTCCTCAGCGCAAAATGGAAGTAATGAACAGAATACAATTTGTGCCCCAGAGTCCTTCGCAAAACGTCCTAATGCCTTAAGGTCTTTCTTCATCCCCTCAGACTGTTGAATACAGCTTCCTCCCCACTTGTTTGGACGATCAGCAGTGGGTTATAGTCAGCTGACCTCACCAGGTTAGGGAGCAACCCAGTGATTTCCCTGATTCAGGCTCCTGGTAAACTGCAGACTTCCCTATGATGGGGGTCAGCTCTGCATATTGGGCCCTCAGTCCCTTTCAGGAGTGAGACTCCAATAACTAGGACCCTTCTGTTCTTTGTAGAGGAGGTTGTTGTAGCACTAGAAGCCTTCCTGGATGTATGAGACTTTGCCTGGATCTTCAGTGTTGGTTCTCTATCCTCTACATGCTCATCAGATTTGCTGTCTTCCACTAGAGGCTCATATCTATTTCTTAGTGTCAGCTGGGGAGGAGTGCCAGGCAAGGGTGGCACCCGCCTTCTGTCATTGCCCTGCACTTGGCTCCACTCACCCATCTTACTTGGGCTCCTGTCTACCCCCTGACAACCATAGAATACAAGCCCCTCCTGAATCTGACTATCCGTTGTCCAGACTGCTGAGCCCGACTCCACCTGTCTTCATCAGTTTCAGCCTCATTAGTTCTCCTGAGCCTTCCTAGTTCAGCCTGTAGCCTTTCAACCTCATCTTGTAATTGTGCCACCAGGTCAAGCAAATAATCTACCTGCTCACACCGAAGGCAGCCAGGAAGGTGAAAGAAGGCTCTGCATTCTTGACAGCCCATCACCTGCACACCCTCATCTTTTTGGGGGATCTCCGTTTGAGTTCCCACCTCCACCAGGTGTGACCGAAGCCTGGTCTTCCTCTGCTGCTGTGTTGTTACTTTTTTTTGGTTTTTTTTTTTAGTCAGACCCCTCCCCTTCCCCATGTCGTCTAGAAGCTGGTAAACAGCCCACCTCTGAACGTCACCACTCACGTAGTCGCGTATGCACGCAGCACGCAGTCACGGTTCGTCGTTCGAAAAGCACAGAGCCACCACCGCGCTTTCACTTCCCCCGGCAGCGATAGCCGGCTGATTCAGTTTTGCCGCAGCCAATCTAAAGAGAGACTAACTGCTCCCAATTTAGATGCTTTTCTTGTGTAACTGAACTGTTAAAGTGAACAATACTTGTGGCATTCCTAGGAGTGAAGTTGAAGTAACGGGCCAGAATCTCACTATACACTTTTAAAATTCAAATCTTGCTTTTTTCTTTACTACAGTGATTTTTGACAACTACAGGATAGGCATTTTACCTGTGTCTTGCTACAAGTACTGTAGGCAGAGACAAGTTCCTATGACATACAAAAGAGAGAGAATTGACGTTTCATTGGTAAAACTATAGTAGAACCCAACCACCGATGTCTGGAGGCCAAGTTATTAACCAGCTACATGCACTGTGAGTTAGAGATGTGGTTTTTAACTGATTACAAAGCTCAGCTTTCCTGTGAAGAAATTGCATCAATAAGATGCTACCCCCTGCAGTAGTTACAGTTCAGTGATACTGGTTAAAGATTCCTGTTGTGAGAGGAAGGGAAAGTGTATTTCTGGCTCTCATTTTGCAATGCTTGTAGGTTGATTTCAGGAAGTAAGTGTGATTGTGACTTTTTTCAGAAACCAAAGGGGTGATAAAAGCAGAAAACCCTTGTTTTTCTCATCATACAATAGTGTCAAAATGGCCACTCACATCCTGTAATAAATAAATTATGTCGATAATTCACAGTTCTTCTTGTGCGTAAGTAAATGGAGGTCTGTAAGATATTCCCTATGCTATAAGGTTAGAGTGTCAGGGAAGAGAGGATGAAAACATGGCAGCTTCCATATGGTGAGAGCCACATGCCCAGGACATTCAGCATGGCAAAAAAACTTTTTAAAGAGTGCTGTGGGATGTTTATAGATTTTGGTTTTTTCCAGCTACTTTAAATTTGATGTTTCTAAAAGATAAATTTGCCCAAGAAATTAGAATCATATCTGGAACTTGATTTCTGTATTTATAAGGCAAGATAGTACCTAATGCCAAATGATGATTTCTTTAACATTCATTGAGTTTTTCTGTTGTTTTTACTAGACAAGTCTAAAGGCGTCCAGATTTGCAGGAACTGGGATAGAACCCAAATCTACTAGAACACACATCACTAGTAGACAGCTTTTCATGATTATGGTTTTTTTTTTGTTCTTCCCACCTTTCCCACTTTTCTTAACATGGGAGGTGGGGTGGGGGTTTTTTTGAGGTTGGGGGTGCATGGAGGAGAGGTGATGAGGAACTGTTTGAAGAGCAGTGTAGGAGAAAGAGAAAGGGACCTGGGGGTCCTGGTGGACAGCAGGATGACCATGAGCCAGCAGTGTGCTCTTGTGGCCAAGAGGGCCAACAGCATCCTTTGGTGGATCAGAAGAGCGGTGATTAGCAGATCCATATAGGTTCTTCCCCTCTACTATGCTCTGGTGAGACCATACCTGGAGTATTGTGTCCAGTTCTGGGCCTCTCAGTTCAAGAAGGACATGGGGCTGCTGGAGGGAGTGCAGTGTAGAGCAACAAGGATGATAAAGGAGGTGGAGAACCTCCCTTATGAAGAGAGGCTGAGGGAGCTGGGTCTCTTCAGCTTGGAGGAGACTGAGGGGTGATCTCATTAATGTTTATAAATATGTGAAGGGTGTGTGTCAGAAGGATGGAGCCAGGCTCTTCTCAATGTTGTCTAGTGATCAGACGAGGGGCAGTGTGTGCAAGCTGGAACATAGGAGGTTGCCTATAAATATGAGAAGGAACTTCTTCACAGTGAGGGTGACGGAGCACTGGAACAGGCTGCCCAGGGGAGTTGCGGACTCTCCTTCTCTGGAGACGTTTAAAACCTGCCTGGGTGTGTTCCTGTTTGACTTGGTCTAGGTCCCTGCTGTGGCAGGGAGATTGGACTAGATCTTTTGAGATCCCTTCCAATCCCTAATGTTCTGTGGTTCAAGGTCTAACAGGTTCCTTGTGATTTTCAACACGGGGAATGTTGCCACACTTGTTATGAAGCTTTCTGGGGAAAAATGGGAAAGGATTCAGTTCTCTTTTCAAATCTCTGGGGGAGCAGGATATGACTAGAATTTTTGGAAGCCTGAATTAATATTGTAAAATGGAAATATTGTGTGCAGAAAAAAATTACATTTGTGTAGAATGACAAAACCCCAGTCTTGTTGCGAAAGGAGCAGCTGTGATTTCCACAACCTTCACAGACTAGGTGTGGTTTGTGCTCGCTGTGTCACTAGCCTTGAGTAATTTTATTGGAAAGGAAATTGGCTATGTTGTTGTCGAACTTCAATAAACAAAATATAATGTAGCTATTTTCCTTTGAGATTTTCTTTACTTTCTATCTAAATCTGAGCCAACAGAAAATTCTTTGCCTCAACAGCATCCAACATGACAAAAAACTGTTACTGGGTAGTCTTTTTGACTCTACAAACAATGTGGCCTGGAGGTCAGTGTGGAGATAGTGACCTCTGGAGAGTTGTTTTGGTGCAGACAGCCAGTGGGCTCGCACAATTTCAAGCATTTTGAGCATGTTTAATTTTTTGGCATGTAGAGGTTTGAGAACTGGAAGAGGCAGGGTTTTACACTCTGCAGTATTTGGGACCTTACATAAAGCTACCTGATGAGCAGAGGATTCTGTGAGCAGTTTAATAAAATGCCATCAAGATCAGGTAAATTCCAGATACCTGTTATTTTTCTAAAGCCTTTTATTAGAATTTAATCCTTTTTAATTGGTTAGAAGAGACACAGTAAAGGCTATTAAAAATATAATAATTTAACATAGGGCCACAATGAGCACAGTAAGTGATTGGACACTTGATTTCCCATTTGCATTCTAAAGAGTTAAAATGCTGTTTCAAGATATTGGAGGTAGGCTTGGAGTTTCTGGATCCAACCTTCTGACATGGTCTCCTTTCTCAAGTGAGGGAGCCTTTAGTTTATGTACATATTTAGTTAGGCTCAGAATTTTGAAGTCGGTGTGATTGTCTTTTGAAGAGAAAAATGATTCCGACTTAGATGCAACAGGAATGATCTTGGAGTCCTCCAAGCGCTGCTCCACTAATGCTGGTGTTTTGTGTGAAGGATGTAAGAGGTGAAGACAGTCTGAGTTATGCTCCTGTCTTGAGTTAGTGATTTTTATGATGATTTTATCCATAATTTTTGACTTGTCTGTCTTTCCAAAACGTGTGTCCTTGCAACTAATTTTCTCACACTAAACCATGAAAAGCAAATACTGCTTTCATCTTTTTATATTGTCGCAATTTCCTGTCTCTTTTTAATTTGGTGCTGAAGAAGTAATTGGGAAGTTGGATAAGTCTGTATTACTAATCCCAGAACTGTTGGAAACTTGAATTATGATTCAGTTATTTATTTCACATTGATTTAAATAGATGTCCTTTGTAGCTTGGAAGCTCGTCATACCCAAAGCAGTGTGGGTTGTTAGTCTTTGGTACAGTAGTACATCAGTCTTCTACTTAAGGATGAGAAATAAAAGGCTTATAGGATGGAATGAAAGAATTTGTTAGACCAGTTAGTTTACAGAGGGAAAAATGCAGTTTTTGGATGCATGTTTTCCTTTAGATACTGGAAAGATGTATGTTACTAACACCTTTATCTTTTTTGGGTAGAAAACTTTACATTTCTACAGCTTGTAACAGCAGAAATTGTTTGTGAATACTCAGGAAGTGACATTTATGATCTGCTAATGGCCACCTTTCCTTGGCACAGAACTTGGGAGAAATGATTTGCAGGTTGGGAAGCTGAGGTGGCAAGACCTTTAAAGAGATGAATGGGTGTAGTTTGGTGGGAAAAGTAAAAATCTTGGGAACATAACCTTCTAAATCTTCTTAAAGGCTTGTGACTAATGGCACAGGTCTATTATGCACACAGATCTGTCTAGGCATTTAAGTAGTGAGTATGTGTAATTGTTTTTCCTCTAGGTGCTACTGCAGTGTGCAGTCTCCAGGATGTCCTATATATTTTGTCTGTTTATAAGGTATTCTTAAAAGCTCTTCTTTAAATATAACATACTCAACTCTACATTCCTGATGGGATTTAAAAAAAGCAAGATAGCTGTTTGTGGCCTGTGCAAAGACGTATATATTCATAAATGTAAAAAATATGCAGCCTTTAAAACTGGCATTGTAATCTAGGTTAAAATGGCTAGACTTTGTCAGGGGGAATGTTCTGCTACCAGTGATGTTACACAAACTGCCTTTTTGGGAGCTTGAATGACTGCAATTACAGGCAATAATGTGTTGAACATTACAGCTGAACTGCACCAAAGTTAAGCTGCGTTTGACAAAGTCAACAACTTAGTAGAGTACAGATAACTCTCTCCTTCCCTCCTATATTTGAGTCGTGCTAAGTGCAGACATGCTGTGAAAGTGCAGATAAAGTGTATTTCTCTGCAGGTGAGCTCAGCAGTGCTCTCGTGTGAAAGATGGAGGTTGCAGTTGTGATATATGGCAGCTCTGGTTTCATCTTGGCCTGTTCATTTGTACTGCGATGCGTGCACAGGAGACTTTTTGGTAGTGGATCCAGTGTTCAATCTACTCTGTTAAAAGTTGTAGTATTTCATGCAAACAGATTATATCTGTGTAGAAGTGTATATACACAAATATTTATTTATTACTATGTAATCATATAAATATTTGTGGTTTATACTGAGTATAATTTATGCATTAAGGGCTGTATTAAAGGAAAACCAGATGCTTTAGACATAAAGCAAATTAAAATAGAAAATGTATTGGTTGAAGCTTAGTCTATTTCTTAAGTTATTCCTGTTTGTGTCAAGTAGTCAGAGTAACTGGTAATGTATATTAAGTAAGAGGAATATTAAGGTAATGTAAAAAACAGCTATTGCTTGCTGGTATTGTATAGAGTGTGAAGGTGTGGAGAGAAAAAAAGCACTAGCAGTTACAAGGCTGAAATCCAAGCCTTTTGATTTTGTAGTGGTCTCATTATAAAGTGCATTAGCTATGGTACTTGATCAATACCTAGCATCCAGGGAGGCAGCTCAAAGCAGATATAACAGAAAAATGTGTATTTTTGGTACGGTTTGGAATAATAATGACTTGAGCCAGCAAGTGGAAGCTTTCAGATCACTGTCGAGATACTATTTTGCTGCCTTGCAGTACCAAAACTGTAGCTCTTTGACTGCTTGAATTCCATTTGAACATCACATGATCATTTATTAAAATTTAGTTGCAGGAGCTTTTACACCAGCATAGGGGGTCTTGGTTTTGTTTTAGTGCTTGAGGCACAGGATGATGATAGGCACCACTAACTTGAGTACAGGAAAGGATAGAGTGGGGAAAGTGTGAGGGTGGGAGAGAGTGTACTTGGGAAGTACTAATTTGTGCTGGCAAGCTCACAGCGCAGTGTCGAACAAGAAGTCTCATTTGGTCACAAAGACGCCTACTTAAATAATGAACAGACCATGAAAGTGTTCAGTATCTGCTGTATATCAGTTTGTTATAGTAAAAGAGACAGAGAAACTAAAGTAAACCTTAGATTGTGAAATAACTAATTTCTGTGAAAGAAATCAAGAATATTTGTGATTATGAGAACACTGACAAAATGTTGGGAAAGCTGCTGAAGAATACCAAGTTAGCTGCTCAAGAACTGCAGTGAGGCTGGAAATACCTGTATGCTACCACATGTCTTTATTTTTTACTGAATATTGTAATAATTTACAGTATTGCTAGTGTCCTACTGAAAAGCAGGAATCAATTTCTGAGCAGCAGAATATGCATAAATAAAGAACATCTTGTTATCAGATTCCATCCAGTCATTTGGATGAAAGGGGAAAAAATACTAAGAATTAACATAATGAAAAGGAGAGAACAATCAGTACGGGTTGAATTCTATCCAAGTGTATTAAGAAAGATTATACTGAGAAAGTGTCTCAAATTTGTCAGAATTTAACTGTAGTAAGTCGTAGGTTTTGCCCATTTTATTAACAATTTTAACAATAACTAATTCTATTAAAAGGAGCATTGATGGGAGACAAATCTTACATTGAAGGTTTTAAAAACTACTTCAACTATTAGTTTTGAATTAGGAGTAGGGGAGTATTACTACTCATTGATTTGGTGTGGAGTTTTTCTGTGTGTTGCTGAAGACCAATTTTTACGTCCAACCTCCTGTATTACACGAAGTATGAATTTATTGCAATACAGCAACTCTTGTGTTTCTAAACTCATGCTAAAGTGACATCAGGTGGCTTCTAGAACAAAAGGGCTACACCAAACAGCTGAAGTATGTTCTAAGCTCTGCCTCTTACACACCTCTTGTATAAATGATGTATCTTCTGGTAGAATTCTATTCTAAATTAGCTTACGGGGCTTGAGGTGTGTGATGGAAGACAGCAAATCTCTGCCGATGTAACTTGCTTTCATCATACAATTTAATTTCATTTAAAAATGACCGTTCAGTCTGTGCTAAAAAAGGCTTTGCTCCTGTGATTTCTTTTTTGCTGTTTGCTGTCAATAAACCTTTCTTTGATGGATGTGAAATTATTATGATGTCTAGAATGTTATACGAGTGCTGTATAGAATTAAATAATTGTTGATGGACCTTCTTTTCCCACTTCTTTAAGATTGACTTAAAATGGCCCTTATGAAAGGTTTCTATCTGCACGTCTGGAACTCAAACCTTTATTTAAAGAATGTAACTTGGAAGAAGGTGTTCTATTATGTTACCTTTGTCGTCACCTTTTTTTTGCTACAGAAAGTAGGATATTTACACATCCTTGTATCAAAAACAAGTGTTGCTTGTTACTCAATACCAAGACAGTACCAAGAATCACAAAATATTCCTGGTTGGAAAGGACAACTATATGCAAAACAACAAAAACCCCAGACTCTGATCAGACACAAGCACCAAATACAACCAAATGAAATACAAATCCCCTACAATGTCTGCCGCTGGAGCAGGTCCCAAAGCACTGTCTCTACATGTTTCTTAAATACTTCCAGGAATGGTGTCTCAACCACCTCAGGGAAGGCTGTTCCAATGCCTGACCACACTTTCAGTATAAAATTTCTTCATACTATCTAATCTAAACTTCCACTGCTGTGACTTCAGACAATTTCCTCTGGCCCTTTCATTGCTCACTTGAGAGAAGGGGCCAAATCTCACCTCTACAACCTCCTTTCATGTATTATAAGGGGAATGAGGTCTCCCCTCAGTCTCCTCTCTCCAAATTAAACATGCACAGTTCCTAAGCCTCTTCTCATACGATTTGTTCTCTAGACTCCTCACAAGCTTGGTACTTCTCTTGACAAGGTCCAGCACTTCATTGCCCTTCTTATAGTGAAGGCCCCAGAACTGAACGCAGTACTCAAGTTGAGGTCCCACCAGTGCCAGGTACAAGAGCAGGATAATCTCCCTATTTTGGCTGGCCACGCTAATCCTGACCTTCTTGGTCACCAGAGCACACTGCTGGCTTGTATTAAGGTGTCTGTCCATAAGCACCCCCAGATTATTTTCTGCTGGGCAGCTTTACAGACACTCTTCCCCAAGCCTGTAGTGCTGCCTGGGTTTGTTGTGACCGAAATGCAGGACGGGGCAATTTGCCTTATTGTAACTTACACAATTGGCCTTGACCCATAAATCCATCCTGCCCAGGTCCATCTGTAGAGCCTTCTTGCTCTAACAGAACACTCCCACACAGTTTGGTGTAATCTGCAACCTTAGAGATGGTGCACTCAATCCCCTAGTCCAGGTCATCAATAAAAATATTAATCAAGAAGGGATGGGGAATAAGAGAAGTTGTGTTAGTTTTTGCCTTACTAGTGTTTCATGTCTGCTAGGGTTTTTTCCTAGTCTGGTATTGTGAATTTGGGCAAAACTCAACTGTGTTATGTTAACATAATATTATTTAATGCCGTACCATTTTATAGTGGCATAAATCTGGATTAGAAAACTCATGGCATTGGGCTTAAAGATTCCTTTTCTAAAGAAAAACTGCAGTGTTCTGCCTGTTCCACACACATGTAACACACGGAAAAGGAAGGGCTTCAGGAAGGGCCGTTAGAGTTTGGAAGAAGTGTGACAGGACTTCTAGAGGAAAGGGAGTAGAAGCCTTGTTTGGAACTTGGACCTAGAAGGCAGAGGAAGGAAGCCACCTGACAGTCTGAGATATTCTTAGCAAGGGAAATTCTTATTTCTTTTTTATTTTAACTCAGAACTTTTTCCTGAGATCTACATTCTAATAGTAACTTAGCTATAAATTGCTATTTTGAGCTTCAATTATTCAACGGATTATCAGCGTTTTAAAAAGAAAAAGACACTTGCCTTCCATGATTCTTTGCTCCTCTCTCCTGTAAGAGTATCTGGCAGACACACAGGGGTGATGCATCTTACAGGTAAACAGAATGAAGCTGGTAACAATAATGTTTGTTGGGCCTAAATTGCTGCAAGTTGTTTTGGACCTTGTGTGGACTTTCACATGTTAGTGGCCTCTAGTTAAGTTCCCTTCTTTGTTATCTCATTTAATTGTGGATTAGTAGCCTGATGTATCTTTCATATACATTTCAGGGTTTTTTCCCCCTAAAGATTTACTACTGTGTGTGCCACTACCATATACCTGCTAACATTTTGTTAGTTTTAATTAAATTTAATTTGAAGTAAACACAGTATCTAGATTTCTTGTGACATTTATTGCAACAATACTTACTTTTCAGAGAATCCATCAAACAAAATTACTTTTGCACCATAACTCATTAAAAAAAATGTTATGTAGTTATTTACTCCATTTGAAAAATCTAAATGGGAACTTGGAGTCTATGTACTCAGTTCAAGAAGGATAGAAGAAAATAAGCCCTAAGTGATTGAAGTACCTTGAAAACTAACTGAAAAGTTTATGAAAGATTTCTTATCCATGTAAATTTTCCTTTAAGATTTCTTTTTTTTTAATGGTAATATATTTACAAAATTACTTTGAGTGGTCTGTTATATTAAACTAGGCCATTCCCTCAGGCTTATTGCCTGCTTTTGTACTGAGTTTATGTCTTTGCATACGCACAAACCATTGTTACTGTTCCATCAGAGTTCAGAAACTTGCCCTGCTGTCCAGTTTAGCCTTGTGCTCTAATTACTCAAGAACACAGAAACAAACTGTCTTAGAGAAGCAGCGTGGCTGAAGCAATGGCATGTTGGCAATAATAAGCATAAAAGATATCAAAGGCATAATTTGGAAAGAGAACCTGTGCTTTGCAGTGAGGCTTTATCCTCCCTGTCACTGTGAGGAATGGCTGTTGTGGTCCCTGTTAGAAAATAAAGGCATCGACAAACGTCAGCGTAATAACAGCATTTAATGTAACATCCAGTTAAGTGATGTGAAAACATGAATATTAGTTTGGTTGTGCAGCCTCAAATTACACTGTAGGATTCTCGTGTATTGCATGTTTTTTGGGAAACAAATTATCTGCTAATTCTGTCTTGGAGAATAAAGCAATTTCACAGAATCACAGAATTGCAGAACATTAGGGATTGGAAGGGACCTCAAAAGATCTAGTCTAATCCCTCTGCCACAGCAGGATCACCTAGACCAAGCTGCACATGAACACATCCAGGTGGGTTTTAAATGCCTCCAGGGAAGGAGATTCCACAACCCCCTTGGGCAACCCATTCCAGCGCTCTGTCACCCTCACTGTGAAGAAGTTCCTTCTCATATTTATAGGCAACCTCCTATGTTGCTGTTTACACCCACTGCCTCTTGTCCTGTCATTGGATGACACTGAGAAGAGCCTGGCTCCATCCTCTTGACACTCACCCTTTACATATTTATAAACATTAATGAAGTCACCCCTCAGTCTTCTCCAAGCTAAAGAGACCCAGCTCCCTCAGCCTTTCCTCGTAAGGGAGGTGTTCTGCTGCCTTCGTCATCTTTGTGGCTCTGCGTTAGACTCTCTCCAGCAGTTCTGTGTCCTGCTTGAACTGAGAGGCCCAGAACTGGACACAATATTCTAGATGTGGTCTCACCAGGGCAGAGTAGAGGGGGAGGACTTTGGGTGCATAATATATCTGTATAAATCTAGGAGGAGTCAGCAGGGCTGAACGTGCTGGAAATTTCTTTGCTTGATCTAAGTCAACAAGACAGTAAAGGAACAAAACCATACAAACAAGCATGGCTTATAGAAAAACATCTGAACAAACACAATGCTGACATCTCACAGAACATTGCACAAGCACGCTATGTTTCCTTAAAGAGATGGTTTTTGTTTTTTGCAATTAAGTTGCCTGGTGGTTTCTTTAAATTTTTACTTTGCATTGGATAGGACTTCTGCAGAAGCCAAGCATGTCCAATGGAGAAGAAAATTTCTTTTAAATACTGAGGCAGATCACCATTACACTAATACAAAGGAAAATCTTGACAAGGACTGATAACTGGAGGTAATCATGATGCCTGATATTTCAGGGATTAGTCAACAAGAAATTAGCTAACAAGAAATCCACTGCTAGAAAATAGTTTCTGTATGAATCAACTGTAATAGAATGTTTGGGAGATTATGTGTTTTAATGAAGCTGACATATGTAGTGCTCTAAATTATTTCAGTTACTTTGAGATATTTAACATGATTAAAATTAATATTCTGCAAAGACCATTCTTTTCACACTTTTAATAACTGATATTCCACCGAAACTCTAAACAGAATGTCAGTTACTGGAGGTTATAACCAGGTCCAGAAGACAGTTTCTTGTCTTGAGGTTATTTCTCATTGTAATATATCTGCTAGAAAACCTACATTTGTCGCCTGTAGATATTATAAATATGATAAACATCTCAAAAGCAACCGTTAAAGTAAAATCAGGCAGAGTTTTACAACCCAGCGTAGATTGCACTGTAGCATAGTGTCACTCGAATAGGGTGTGCACTTACGAACATGTCTCTCTTGGAAACATTTCAGAGGTCGGTTAGGTATTGTGAGACTGGCATCAAGTTGTGAAAATATTTAGCCTGGTCACTGAATGGGATCAGGCTGGATGAAAATGGCTTCTCTGTGCCATGAAGTCCAGGACTTCTGGCACTGGTCCATCATTTAATATTGGCTTTGTCTGCAATAATTAATGCAAAATACATTAATTCTGAGAAGAGAGCCAAGAGAGACTTCTGAGAGGGCAGTTTCTTTGGTGTATTTGGTTTGTTTTTTTTCTTTAATTCCTTAGTCTGTCTTAATTGGGACACTTTAATCTTCTTAAGTGCATTTTACTCTGTATTAACTATGTTCTTGATTTACTTATGAAAATGATCTCAATGCTCATTCAAGTTTTTTTGTTGAAAATATTTTAAAGATGTTGTAATAATTCGTAGCACCAGATCAGCATTTGTAAGGAATGTTAAAATCTGCAGTTTTCCCACTATTTGTAAGAACAGAACAGTACTGAATAAATTTCAAATCAAAACAATTTCAGCCAGACTATCTCTGTTCATGAAATTCTGATATGGATTTAGGAATTCTTTTTCTAAATCAAGCATGTATGAATTTGAAAGCGTTATCTTTGGAAAAACCTTAGAGCTTTTGAAAAATTATCTGGTGAAAGGGAAAAAAAAATCAAGTAATCTTGTCAAATCAAAATGAGTTGTATTGGCTCCCCATGAAATTTGCACAACACAAAATTCTAGTAAAAGAAATTATTGTGTTTGGTGAATAAAGGTGTCCAAAGGAAGTTGGATTAAGCTTGTTTCTCTGTTTGTAGAGATCTGTCATGAGTATGCTCTTAGGGGATTTGGCATGCTGCAAAATCTTCCTGTTGTGCCAAAAGAAGTCGTTGTAAGTAGCAGCCCAAGTTGAATTGACTCAAACTTAGAGCTTTTTATACAAATACTAGTTATTTGTATTGCATCTGAGAGATGGTGAATCTGTCATTCAACTGTTGTTTAGCAATGTTCTATGAATTATTTATTATCCTGACATCTCAGTTCTTTTTCTGATATACAGGAAAATTGCTGGTGAAAGGCAAGTGTATTTATGCAAATACAAACTCGAGTTAGATTAACTCAGTAGGATATGTATTCTATAACAATAGCATGTTGTGTGGGTTTGGGTTTTTTCCCCCTGTAAGACAGAATTTAACAGAATTTTTTTCTGAATTCCCTTGTTTATGTGCAGTAAGGCAGTAGCTGCAAGAAGGATATCAGTGAAAGGCATGCTACAATAAAGCAGGCATAGAGAGGTCTCTGATCTTTCTTAAGGATTTTTTCTTCATTTTACAGAAACTGTTGTATTATTACTATCTGGTTTCACTGATCCCACCTCATTTTTTGGACAAGCTATACAAACTGAAGTAAGCCATATGTAGCCTAATTTAAGTACTTGCAAAGCTACCTATGGCTCTCTGGTGAGGGTGGCCATTTGGTGTGAGGATGAGTGACACAAATATACCAATTCTTTGGATTAGGACATGTGGGAAATGGATTAGAGTGCAAGGGAATGACTTAAAGCTGCAATGAGGGAGTTCACATGGAGTAGAGTTCTTGACTGAGAGTGTGGTCAGGCTCTGTGACAAGCATACCAAGAAGTGATTACGGTACCAATCCTGTTAGTGTTTGAGAAGTTTTTGAACAATTATAGAATCGCCCAGATTGGAAAAGACCTTTTGACATCATTGAGTCCAACTACTGACTACACTCTCCCAACCCCACCACTAAACCTCATCCCTAAGCTCCAGATCTACACCACCTGGAAACACACTCGGGGACAGTGATTCAACTCCCTTTCTGGGCAACCTGTTCCAAGGCCTGATGACCCTTTCCAGGAAGAAGTTTTTCCTAATGTCTAAGTGAAATTACCCAGTCAGTTTTGAAGATTATACTTTGTCATTTGTTTAAGGCCACTGAAGATTAAAGGCTGAAGCTACTTAATCTTAAGTATTTGTTGCTCATTCCATCAGCTGGATAGGATTTTCAAGGAGGTACTGATAAAAGTATTTTGATCTATGAGTAAAATATATCAAATAAATTATTCTGATGAAGACAAAATTATCTCTGTTCAAACATGAGTAAAGCAGCCACTTTATGTCACTGCTGCATTTCCGTAGGCTCATACATATCTGGAAAATAATTAACAGACAGTGGCTTAAAGACAAGAATAAAAAAAACAGTTAAAGGGTCATAGTTTGATACATAAAACACTTGTTGCAATGCTACATCAGTCAGGCATGGAAAATTAATCATTAGAATGTAGAATATACTGAGTTATGGAACAGACCACGTTCCACTGGGGTCGCTGAAGTTTAACATCCTGTTGGTTTAATCCAGGTGAACCTAAGGTATCTAATTTTCAGATGGATTTCAGATCACAAGTAGCTGAATTGAGAGTGGTTTAGTTCACAGTTGGTTTTACTCCATTTTTAAGTTCAGCATCAGGGATAATTTACTCTTAGTAGAAAAATTAATTGTATGCAGATTAATATTCCCTCTAACACAAAGAAGTCCTCCCTGAAAATCACTGTATTCTAAAAAAAGATAGCCCAAATGCATGTTTTTCCTAGATCCACTAAATTGCATGTAATGCCTGATTAGTAAATAAGCAAAAGTCAGTATAAACATATATCTTCTGAACACCTGCCCAATATTGCAAAGGCTTGCAACAAGTTGCTCTTAAGTGTTTTATAAATATTATGGTTGAGTTTTCATTTTATTTTAGAATTATTCAAGAGAAGCGTTATGTAGAAAGTTTAATGCTGTGAACTGGAGCATCAAAGAGGATGGTTTCAACCTAAAAGAGGGCAGATTTGGCTCAGGTCTTAGGAAAAAGTTCCTCCCTGTGAGGGTGCTGTCAGCAAGTCTGCTGATGACACAAAGCTGGGTGGTGTTGCCGACACCCCTGCAGAGTGTGCTGCCATTCAGTGAGGCCTGGACAGGCTGGAGAGCTGGGCAAGGAGAAAATGAATGAACTATGACAAGGGCAAGTGTAAAGTCTTGCAAGAACAACCCCAGGTACCAGTATAGATTGGGAACTGACCTGTTGGAGAGCAGTGTGGGAGAAAGGGACCTGGGGGTCCTGGTGGACAGCAGGATGACCATGAGCCAGCAATGTGCTCTTGTGGCCAAGAGGGCCAACAACATCCTGAGGTGGATCAGAATGGGGATGGTTAGCAGATGAAGAGAGGTTCTTCTCCCCCTCTGCTCTGTCCTGGTGAGACCACACCTGGAGTTTTGTGTCCAGTCGTGGGCTCCTCAGTTCAAGAGGGATGTGGAGCTGCTGGAGGGAGTGCAGCGTAGAGCAACGAGGATGATGAAGGAAGTAGAACACCTCCTTTAAGAGGAAAGGCTGAGGGAGCTGGATCTGTTTAGCTTGGAGAAAAGGAGACTGAGGGGTGACCCCATGACTATTTATAAATATGTGAAGGGTGGGTGTCAGGAGAATGGAGCCAGGATCTTCTCAGTGTCATCTAATCATAGGACAAGGGGCTATGGGTGTGAGCTGCAACATAAGTATGAAATGGAATTTCTTCATGATCAAGGTGACAGAGCACAGGAACAGGCTGCTCAGGGGGGTTGTGGAGCCTCCTTCTCTGGAGACATTTAAAACTCACCTGTGCAGCTTGGTCTAAGTGATCCTGCTGTGGCAGGGGGATTGGTCTAGATGATCTTTTGAGGTCCCTTCCAATCCCTAATGGTATGTGATTCTATGATTTTAGGCTGAGGCACTGAAACAGGTTGGCCAGGGAGGTTGTAGATGTCTCTTCCCTGGAAGTGTTCAAGGCCAGGTTGGATGGAGTTCTGGGCAACCTTATCGTGTGAGAGGTGTTGCTGCCCATGACAGGGGCATTGGAACTAGATGATCTCTGAAGTCACTTGAGCCTCCTTTCAAGTATTTTCTGTATTTGTTTTTAATACTTATATAGTTCTAAAGCATTGCTCAATTAAAGCAGTGATCATCTCCTGCAAAAGCAGCAAGTTGTTGGAGCTGTCCGGTGGGAGTTTTAGCAGTAACTCTGACAAACCCATTTATCTTTACCAAATTTATTTTCCATATTCAGAGATATGTTCTGACTTGCAGAAATTTTGACTAAAACTTTAATCTAAAGCACAGAAACTTAATTTCATTTGGGTTGCTTCAGATTTCAATTTCTATTACTTAGACGTTGTCTGAAATGATACAATAGTTTATGAAATATGGTCCCTTAGTTCACCTCTTAATTGGCATGTGGGGGTTTTTTAATAGAATTTTTTATTCTTCTATAAATCTTTCTCAACTCATTGCCCTAACTGAGTGGATAATGTAAAAAAGCATTTGTAAAATTATCTTTTTATAATACCCTTGGAGACATCTGAAGATTTCTTTTGGTCTGAACAGAATGTCTTGAGTTCTTGGTGATATTTGAGCTTCTCATAACTTCTCTTGAACTCTGGAACACTGATCTTTTACAAAATGCAGTGTCAAAATGAAACTGTTGCTCAGGACTCCTTTTGGGCAAAGCTTTGCAATCTTTGCTGCTGTTTCTAGCCTCCAGCTGCTGCTAAAAGTTCTCATATGAATTACTAAGACTTAAAAGCTGGACACAATACATTTTGGGTTAGATACTATGGAATAATAGCCTTCATGTGGGGACTCATGATCTGAGGTCCACGGTAGCTCTATAGGATTTCTGTAGAAATATTAGGCTGTAATTGCTCTCGTTGCTGTGTTTGGGGACCTGATTATGCCTGGTGTAAATTTTGAATCTCGCTGGATTTCCAGTTCTGTTTTTCAAGCTTCTCTTGCTGCTAGAGGACTTTTAATCCTATTTTCCAGACTGTGTCACTGCAATGAGTGTACTCTGTTCTGTTTGGGTAAGTAACGAGCACAATAAATAGTATTGAACATGGAACAGAATTTGCAAAACGTTGCTTTTTGAGTTTCCATGATGAATACGAATAATCAGTTGGCAAGTTTCATGCTTTGAAGAAATTTTGACAGTAATCTGACCAAGCTTTTGCTTTCTGTGTGTGAAAATAAGGAATATATGTAATTTATCACTGAATCTCAGTGACTAGCATTTAACTTAATTTATACCTTTCCTTTGTGCACAGATAATTGGCAGGCTTGGCATTAAAGACGTGTTTTAAAAATTTGATAATAATACTTTGGCTGCAGCTCTCTCAGTAGGATGTACTAAAGAGACAGTTTCTGCATAGCTCTCTCTCCCTGCTCTTTGTATTAGCTCTACTATCTCCTTAAACAGAGAAAGTCTTAGGGCTACCTTTTCCGTCTCATTTAGCCTCCCTGAATGTATAATAGCAAGAATCTTATGGCTGTTTTGTCATTGGTTAAAATGGAAATGAGACTGGAACAGGAGTTCTGCAAGTAAACATGGTTTAAAGGATTTGTATTAGAGAATATAACTTTAAAAAAAAATTAAGTAAAAATGAGTAGTGGTTTTGTTTCTATATTAGGAAAATCCTGTCTTAGTTCTGTCCTTGAGGGAATGAGGTTGTGATTTTTGTTGTTTTTCTGTGATACAAGGAAATCATAATCTAATTCTGCTCAGAGATTTTGCTTATTGTCACAAATTCATCTTACTGTAACAGTTTTGTGTTCTTTGCTATGAAAGAAGTTTACTTGGCAAAATGCACAGGGTATGCATGAATAGAAAACTGACCTCTCGAAGACTTGTAGTAATTGCCTTTTTTCATTGTTGGCTGTCTTATTTCTTCCTTGTTTAGCTTTGAGGAATAGGAATAGAGCTATTGAACACACCAAGTTTAGACTTAATTTAAAAATCAATAAAGCCAGATAAGACACTTGCCACTTACTCCAGCAGAGTATTTAGTTAGTGGAAACAATCAACATTTTCAAAAAATGAGCAATTGATTCAGTCAGTCTATTATAGAAGTGGACTACGTATTTAGTCTGTTTTGCGCCATCATGATTTTTATCCGTGATCAGTTTTCTGCATTTAGTAAGAAGCAGAAACAAATAGCTACTAGATCTTTCACCTTCCTTTTTTCTCATGACTGATGTAGTAACTATATCAGAAGATAATCAATTAGTGCCCTAAGGAGAGAAAGGATAAAAGCATCCAAGTCTGTCCCATGTAAGCAAAGGAAGTGAATGTCCACATGGAAAATAAAAGAACTCTTCCCCAAAAGCTGTAGGGTTACTTGACTGTTGAGATATTAGAGAGATTATGAATCATCTTGAGTGTGCGAAACTGAGAACCTTAAAGCCTGATGAAAGACAAGAACATTCTTTAACTGAGAAAAATGTAATGCTTGTGAAGATGAAGCATGGCCAAAAAAAGGTCTAACTTACTTGTAATTTGAAAGCCTGTAGTAGGTTCAGGAGGGTTCACCCAGTCAGTATTGATGTTGTTTGTGTGAAAAAGTAAATATTTGCAAAAATTTTTCTCTGCTATTGTTAATTAAATATCTCCTGCCTGCTATGTTTATGAGAAAATGTTCTTTCCAAGTCAAATGTGTGATCCCTATTTTGTGATTCTTACACCAGGTAATGTTCTCAGTGTACTTTATTTGACGGGGTAATTAGCAGCTTTCTTTTTGTTTGTTGGACACTTGTCCCAGTAACATGATTAAGCATGCAGAGAGAAGAAGCTTCTGTTGAAATAATAGGGCTATATTGGGGTTCCAGTGTTGCTGGTGTCAGATTAGTACATGAAAGGATTAGATTCATTACAAAAGGAAGAATTGTTTTTTCTTTAATTATCTCTAAAAAATAACAGTGCTCTTACTGGACTAAAATAGTTTAGACTGCTTTTTTTTACAGTGTTATTTTTAGTAGCTCAATTGAATTTATCCAACTGAACAAATCAGTAAGTAGATATATTTGAAAGCAGATGTGAAAGACTGATGGTTATAATCCAACCTTTCTTATTTACCAGTGACCCACAAAACTGATGCAATAGCGGCTGCTGTTTTATTTTTACACGGAGCACCTTATGCAAAGGCTTTTTGGGAGTGAAACCCTCCAGCTACTCATAAGAATGACTTCTTAGGCTGTGAGGGGAAAAAAAATCCTTATGACCCTGGCTCAGTAGGATGCCCAATGGAAAGGGGAAGAGTAGTGCTCTTGTCTGTGCTTGAGAGCTGGATATATTTTATGTGGTTAAGACATAGCATGGAATGGTTGAAGGAGCCCTTGCAGCATGGATGGTAAAACAGGCTTCTCATCACCCAAATCTTGGCACAGTTGTTTTAGAAGGAAAAAGAAATTCCCAGATTTGTTCTTGAAATGGTGAAGAAGAGTTTTAGGAGATAGCTTAAGACTCTGGATTTCCAGTGGGCAGAGGTGGTGAGTGAGGTGATTTATCAGTGGATCCAGGCATACTCTTCACACAGGACTAATTCCACTGCCTTCAGTGGCCCTGGAGCAAACAGTTGTTGAATGTTCTTTGGATTTAAAGTGTTGCAGATAGCTTCTTGTATACTGAAGTGCAGCACTTAGTTGTTATAATGGTACCAGTTGTACTGCATCACAATTCATTTGGGTTGGCAGTCTCACTAGCCACCATAGTCATTGATTTGTTTTGGTTTTTTAAATTATTTTTACTAGTTTTTGTAGAAGATGAGGCTGATGGAAGGCTGTGCTGATATATCTCCAAGCTGTACCTAAGCCAGTGTATGCCTCTGTTCCTTCCTGTGCATCAGCTTCTTCCTCTCATTAAGCTCCAGAAATAAAAAGGAAGAAAAGATGATTTTTCATTCCAGGTGAACTGATGCATGCAGGAAAATGCTGGTCCTGTGAATACTTTCACTGTTCCCTGGTACCTCTAGTAAATTTGATTTAAGATCCTGTCCTACTGTGTCACTTCTGTTTGTAATTTTTAATTGTTCATAAAGAAAAAGACATTAAGGACTAAAACTGACACTCCATAGTGGAAATTTTTTATGGTCTTGGAGGTCTTTTCCAGCCTCAAGAATTCTGTGATTCTGGTTTTACACTGGGATTTCAATTAGCGTATTACAGGGAAGCACACAGATTCCCATCATGTGCTTCTTGTGATTTAAATTTAGTTTAAAGCTGCCAATCTCCTGTTTCTTGAAAATCCCTTCCAGTGTCAGCTTTACTTATTATTTTCTTACTTTGTGATTCTCATAATGCAAGATATTGATAGAAAAAGAGCTTGTATATACAGGAAGCACTTCATGTAATTAAACATGTCCATTTTTAGACATGTTTTGTTAGGCTACTCTGTGTAGTATTGCTGTATACTTTATTTAGCTTTAGTACTACATTTTGGTCTAGTTTATTTCCAGAAGGTTTCTTAATGCTCATTTAAAGTTATGTGAGTGTAAAAAAAGATCTGTTGTGCAAGAGAGGTGGAGATCTGTTATGTTTCTCATGCTTGTACCAGAAGGAAGAGCTATCAAATTTCTGGCCTTAGACTTCAGTGTCTTTGCTTTTGCCTCCGTAAGTTTTCTTAGCCCTGAGACTTGATTGTAGATGTTGACATGTTTCTCTTAGATTCACAGCTGCATAAGTAAAAGAAAATGTGACATTAAGTATGTATTAAGGTTTCCTGATTTACACTTCTTAAAAAATAGAAGGTGTTACTGTTATCCAGATAAATTGTCCTCTCATTTGTCACAGAAACCTTACAGAGAAGAAGTATCTTAAATCCCTGGTAGGATCACCTCAGGCTTTGTAGGATTAACCTGTTGTCTTTCCTAGTTCCTGTATTTTCTGTTGTCTAAGATATTGATTGTGATACTTCCAGTAGATATTTAGAACCTGAGACCATCATTTTTTTGGATGTTTGCTTTCAGATTCCAGGGACAAGAAGTTAGTGTTTCATTTACTTTTTAACAGCCACAGCCCACTGACAAACTTTGGGGTGTTTTCATTAGTCGAGTTCTGTGTTGCTGAAACAACTGCGTGGTGGTTTGATGCAGAGAGAATCAACCAGTGCAGCTGTTGGCGGCAGCACATTTCAGGTGGGACTGATAGCCCTGCTCAAACCACTGCAGTTAGCGTGGGTAGTCCTCTGCATCCTGGTGCCATGCAGTATCTATAAATTCCCTCACACTGTATTTTCCTTGGTTCAAAGTAAGGAACAGAGGTGCTATTCCCTTATGACAAAGGCAATCATAAGTTAAAACCATGAACCTGACTGATATATGCAAAGTATTTGGTGACTTTGAGCATTATTTGAAGGGTAAGTTCATCCTTGACACAGGTTTTTTTTGGCCTTAAGAGTATTTATAGAGATTCCTTGTGAAGCTGCACTGTGGAGCGTCCCCCAGCTGGGCAACAGCTTAGGAAAGTTCTCTGAGGAGTATGTGTACACACTGAAAATTCGTTAATAAAAACTCTTTGGCAGCCCTACAGGCAAGATTATCTGCATGCCCTTTCTTTATCTGAAAAAAAAATCCTTGGAATAGTCAGTTTGTGATATTTCTTCCTTTTGAGTATTTTTTCGCTGTTGCTCAAGGTTGGTTTCAAAAAAAGACCAAATGACTTGCAGCTCACTCTCTTAATGCCTATCAAAACTCTTGGCTCAAAATAGATATGTAGGGCAGTAGCTACAGCTCGTGGTTGAGATGTTACAGGGATGCACCAGGATCAGCAGCATTTGCTGCATCAGAGCTGACATATAGACACACAAAAACCAGCAAACACTGGTAGAAACAGAAATGAATCTTTAAGTGTTGGCAGTGCATTAAATCAAGCATGCGGACTTCTGTGCCTCACCTGACCTACAGTTTGAAACCAGCTGTTTGAAGTATGAATGACTGTACAAGTGTAATTTATAGCATAGTTTAGTGAGTTACACTTTACCTAATCAGATTCATTTAAAGAACTACTGAAATATCAGAAGGCTGGAATAGTCCAGCTTATCCTTTCCCTGTCACAGATATTTGACTGTATGAGAATAATTAAAGTGGGCAGAAGCTAAATGATAAAAGTAAAATTATTCATTTAGATTATTTAGCAGGAAAAGAGTATGGAAGCTCAGAATCATTAAGTCTCCAGTGTAACTGTCAATCTGACCCCACCATGCCCACTAAATCATGTCCCCCAGGGCTGCATCTACTCATTTTTGTGACCACCTCCAGGGATGGCAACTCCACCATCTCCCTGGACAGCCTGTTCTAATATCCGATCACTCTTTCAGTGAAGAAATTTTTCGTAATGTCTAATCTTGACCATCCCTGGCATAACTTGAGGCTCTTTCCTCTTGTTCTATTGCTAGTGACTTTGGAGATCTTCAGAAAGGCCTATTAAAGGGCCTGGACCATATGCTAAATCTTTGCTAAAGTGATCTTAAAATACCATCTGCTCCTGTCACTTCCAGGGACGTTTTTTGCTGTTGGAGTTGCCTCTCACAAGACCAATTTCTATCAGTTTCAAAGAATAACTTCGGATTTTTCTTGCTCCTCCTTGATGAGTGTACTGCTAAATGACTTGCTGCTTTTTCTTGCATAAAGATCAAACTAAGGATGATTTTTAAGCTGCTTCTTGAAGGATTGCATTTGTCAAATAGCACTGCAAATGGAAGCTCCTGAACATGATCAGTCTACAGGGGCCTGAGTTGTGCGGGTTTTGTGTATAGAAAGTACTTGTTTTGATGGGAGGTGTGTACTGGTGAAGACTTCTCTTTAGTATCTCACACTGCTGATGCATTTAGGAAGGGCAGGACTTGCTGATAATTTACAATATATCACTTCTCAAGGTCTCAAAAATCCCTCAGGGAATTTCTGAAGCCAGTGGAAGTAATACCTAGCAGCTTGGCTAGGATGACTGGTTGCAGTAGCAGCATGGGGAAGCAAGTCAGAGATGCTTATAGAATCCTGGTGTTCACCCTCAACCTGAGATTTTGTCACGTTGAAAAGCTCTCCAACACACAGATGTGACATGACACAGTAGCCAGTTGTCTATGGTCATTGTGTTTGAGATGAGTAAGAGAAACCCTTGCCATTTTCATGCTAAAATCGCACTAAATTTGAAGATGTTGCCTGCTTCTGACTTTTCTGATTGTGTTGCTTAATGTGCATGTGTTCTCACCATTTACAACAGCATGTACTCATGAGCACCTTGTCATGTACCAAGAAGCAAGTGAGGGAGTTGTGTGCAAGCAAGCAAGATCTTTCTGCTTCTTGTACTGCTGTACCACACAAAAACCCTGTAGGGGGTCCTGAAGGACCTTCATGTAAGGTGAAATGAAATAATAAGATCTGCAGATTACCAGGGGAATGAGTACAAAAACAATAAGATCCTTCTAAAAGCAGAGAGGTCAAGTGTTTTGAAGAACACATCAACTCTCCTCTTTGAAGAGGAAGCTGCATTAGAAGGTTGTGTTCCAGGCAGCTTGACAGACAGCCACTCAGCTCCCTGGAGGATGCTAAAACCTTTGCTCTTTTATTAGCCATGAGTAGCCATGCATTTGGTTCTGTTGCAGCCATGGGGAAAATAATCACAAAAAATGAAACAGTTTTTGTTTTTATGCAGTTGTTACTGCTAATATCTTTTAATGTTTGTTGACCAGGGCTGTGCAACGTGTGAGAAACTGCCCTTACCTTTCATTCTGTCTCAAATCTCAGGATAAAGGGGTGCCTGCAGCAGGTTTGGTTAGAGGGGAGACACTCTAACAAAGCTTCAAACCAAGGTGTTTACAAAGCTACAAACCCACGTGTTTAAGAGCAGTTATCTGCGTCACTGGTGTAGGCAAATCCTTGCTTCCAAACTGGCTTGGGTGTTTACACTTCCTCCCCTGCTGCTTATGTGCTGATATTGCTTCTCAGGGCCAAACTTTTCTTTGGGCAAGAAGTCCTTTTCTTCAGCTAGTTAGTTACCTTCTGTGTTTCTGCCTTTTGACTGCTCTGTTGTTTCTTCAGTTTGAGACAGTTCTCCCATTTTCTGGCACAAACTTTAGTATATCAACAAGAAACCAAAATAATAAAAGAAAAGCAGCTTAGCTCTAGCTTAGCTTTCATTTTGGGCGATGTTTTGGAATTGTCTTGAGCAAAGTGTGATCCTCACAAGAAATAGTGAACTCTAAACTGTAATTATTCCAGTCTACTTGGACTCAATATCATTCATAAAGTAGTTATTTGAAGCAGCTAGTATGACTTTGCTTTTCACTATTTTTAAATACTTTCCAACTGTTGTACACAATTTACATGTATAGAAAGGTAACAGAACAGTATCAGAGTGGTTCATTTTACCACTTTTTATCATAATGAATGAGGTTGAAAAAAATGAGGGTAATTTCAAATATTCTTGTCCTAGCAAATATTTGTCTGGAAATTCTGTGGCAGCTGATGTTGCCTTCATAATCCTCATGCTGTGGTAAGTGCTGCTGTTGTTTCTTTCTGAAGCCTGCAGATGGCTGGAATGTTGTCACACCCAACACCTCTGTTCAGGATGAGTTTCTTCAGTTGAATGTTTCATGACTTTGCCTTCCTGGTAGGATCTTACCTCATAGGACACTGAAGGTTGTATGAGGTGAAACATAGGAAGCATATGTTTGTTTGAGCTCTTCACTGTGTCTGCTAAAGGCATTACACGTGTAGGGGGGAAAAAATAAGCTGCTTTATGCGCTGTGCCAGAAATGAGAGCAATAAGACGATTTCATGTAAACAGTTATAGCCATCTGCACTATTGCTCTGCTTGTTGCACATGTGCTTTGTTTTAGGCAGTTGCTTCACTCTTCCTGTTTTACAAAAACATTTTCTTTCCATCCAGAGTTATCTCTAAGGATGTTGAAGTCAGCTTCCCTACACCTGCAGGACCACAACATTTCTGTTCTGTTGTAGGGGATCCAAGGATGCAAATATGAAAGGAGTCAGTCTTAAATTATCTGGGAGAATTTTTTAAATTAACGTGAATGTGGTATCAGTGAAAGGTTTTAAGCAGGCAGCTCTGGTAATTGGTTACTGCTAACTAGGTCTGATCCAAAGGATGATTTAAAGAAGCTTTGAGATTAGTTTTTGTGATATCCATTCAGGTCATCTACGGCACTGGTCTTCTGATCTCATGGTGTACATTTTGGTTGCAGTGATTATTAAAAAAAATTAAATACTTGTGGCATTTTTGGTGCATTTTACTCATGTTTTCCAAACATGATTTCAAATTCTGTGGTGGATAATTAAAATTCTGTGGTGAGAAGAGGAAAATATTTCAGAGTATTGAAAAATAGATTAGATTAACCATGTTCCTGTGTCACTAGGAGCGAATTCTCAAGTGCTGGGAAATTGCTGTGACTGAATCTAAGCACCAGATACTAGGTCAGTGATTGATTTTGTCCCCTGACTCTAAAAAGAATTGGGACGTGGAAGCTGTGGCTGGAATCATACAATACTCCTCAGAATTCAAGTTACATTGAAGTTTCTGCCATTAAGCAAAGTGAATAAATCCGTGTGCCAATAAAATAGCCTAGCCTAGAGTCAAAGCAGAAATTATGAAGATGCTGTGGTTCTGAACTTTAGAATCTGAGACCCTGTCACTTTTTTAGTTGTCTTGTTGATTTTCCTCTGTGCTGAAAAGTCTCCAAGAACAGTGTTGGGTTCCTGTAAATGAAAAGTACTCATATTTGGTTTGTTGGTTGGGTTTTATTTTTATTTTTTGGCTTTGTTAGTACTTTCTTTCCGGTTCTCTTGAACAGCAGATATTTTATTTTCCTCCTGCTTAGCAGTGCAGAAGCGAAGTGCACGTGGTGTTGATACACACTGTTTTCTGAGGGAGAAGCCATGCCATGGTGATAAAAGCATCTGGTAGCTGAGTTCTCTGGAGGGCACATTCTGTCCTGAAGGTAGCAAGACAAAGTGTGGGTGGGGCTGGCAGAGTTGTCTTTTCTTTTCTGGGCCTCCAGTGGTTACTTGTAACCAAAAACATTTTATTTTTTTCCTGGGTGTTTAATGTTCTCTGGTCCCATCATGAAATCTTAAATTCCTTTTCATGTGTTTTCTAAAACCAAAATAATTTTGTACAGCTCACATTATAATTTGGAACACTTGATAGTGGTGCAATTGTGCATTTCAGTTTGATGAGGAGCACCGTGAAGTATTGCTGGGGAGCAGGAAATCACACCTTCCCAGAGGCGGTTCTGCCACTGTGTCAAATATTTTTGTCTTCCCCAAAGCTTTACCATGTTCTTAATTTCAGTTCTTCTGATGATCTTATTTTCAAGAAACATCTGTTTTTCAATAGCAAGATTTTAAATAATTGTCTTCCAGCAAGATTTAATGAAAACCACTCAACCTGAGCTTCTTGACTCTAACTGAAAAAAAGTTCAAAGCACTTGTTTGAATTGTTACTGGGTTTGTAGATTCTATATACGACTGAGCATTATATAGACAACTTTGTAAAATGATGTTTGTTTAGTTAAATATTAGATTAGTCCAGTTCTGTTCTTATTTACATGTTAAAGCTCCTCTTCCTATTCAACAGATAAATGCTACAGCAATGCAAAACCCTTCAGAACATTGAAGGTTTTTTTTGTTGCAGTGAATAATGCTGTGACCTAATTCTAACTTCCACAATTACTAGAGGTAAAAAATCACATTTGGATACTCATGGCTGCTTGCTGAATAAACAAAGGAACACATGTTTGAACTGTGCCCCTGTAGTAGGCTTTATGTTTAATTCAGAAAGGGGCTGAGTCATTATAAGCAGTGTAGGAGAGCAATGTAAATAGTTTTCCTGAACAAGAATCGCAGAGTAAAAGTCTTCAGAAAGGGGAAAGAGAATGTAGCTGAGTTTATTTTGCAGCAGATTGCTGCTTCCAGGCTCACAGTGTTCTTTTCTAAGAAGAAAATTGAATTTAGTTCCAAACTGGAAATTCACATTTTCATATTTAAAAAAAAAAAAACAACCCCAAATAAAATCTGATTCATCACCACCAGAACAGAACTGTGGTTTAAAGGAGAGAGTAACATCTGTTTTTTAGTTACATTATTTCTGTCTATTGTACAGGAAAATACACAAAATGGAAATTCTGGTTGCTCTCAGTTGGTTTTGACAACATGTCTACCATTCTTACAGAGGATATAAAAAGGGAAAGTCTTTTGCAAAATTGCCTTCAAACAAAAAGAATGCTGGATGCGCCACTGTGTGCAAGACATCTATAAACATACACATGAATCTCTACTTTTATCATTAATCACATCGCTTCTGTGTTTCCCTGTTCTGAGTTTTTTCTCTTGTTCTTAATTTTTCTTTTTCTCTTGTAGTACAGGAGGGTTTAGTTTCAATACTAGTGCTCTTGGGATCACCTGTTAAATCAGTGAAAGACGTTTTCAGCAGTACTCTGCCCTTTATTTGCTCAATAGAAAGGATAGTTTCATGGACTGATCACTGATTTCTTGTAATTGTTTTCATTTTACACCATTAGTTCATAGAGAACCCATTCTGACATAAGAGCCTTTCTCCAGCGCTCGGGAAGTGTTACTTTAGATAAAGTAGCAGCTCTGAGGAAAGACCTGAACAGGGCTTTTATTTGTTTTTTATTTGATGTCAATTAAATGAAACAGACTGTGAGGTGGGGGCAAAATGTTTTAACCTCAAAGTATTTGATTCCATTTCCAAATTACACTGTGGTTTAATCCCAAGGACCAGTCGCTCGCTGCAGGCAGCCGTGTTTTAGATGGGTTTCATGTTGTGTTCTGGTTTTCTACAGGGCTAGCTAGGGGGTGGACATGTTACTGTTACAGAGCATAAATTGCTTTCCTGAACTTTGGGAGTCGCCTTAGTACAGTTTGAAGCACTACAGGGTTTTAAATGTGATGAATATTTCACTATTGAGAAACTGCCTCACTTGCTCATCTGTGTAGCATATTCTGCAAATTAATTACTTGGCAGGTCTGAAATACCTGTTTTTATTAGACATTCAAAGACAGAGTATCACATTTTATTCTTTTGAAGTAAATCACAGAGCACTACCCTGTAAGTATCTTACTGCTCATTCCTCCCTCGCCGCCCCCGTTTTGTTCATAACCTATTTCATCCCTTTTTGATTTGACTGTTACATGCGTATGACCATGAATACGAAATGTATCCCTGTGAATGGAAATAGGTCAGTGGCTTGTGCAGATCTGGAAAAAAATTTCATAACTTTTCAGATCCTAGTCTGAAAAACTCGTATGTAAAAAAATAGATCAACTAAACCTGACAATCTTGCTACCAGATGGAAAGTCTAGAGATGGCCGTGCAGTTTCTGGAGTTTAATGGTCACGATCAAATACAGATAATTCTCAGTCTTTTGCATTTCGATACCTGTACACATACTCAATACTCTTAATTACCAGTGTTCTGAGCCGATGTGGATGCTACATCCCATATTGGTCAGTAACACTTAGCTTTTGATTACTGAAACAGAAATAGCTTCCCAGTAATTTCTGTTTGCTATTAGGAAGTGAATTTCTACTTGTAGGTTTATCAATAGGGCACTAATAGCCTAACGTAGCTCTCACATCAAGAAACAATAATAACTAAAACCTGCATGATGTCCAGACCACACTGCCTCAGTTTGGCTGTGAGGATGCTTTAGAAATGTGTGTTGTAGAACGTTAGTTGAGAAATATTATTGTGTATTGTCAAGCTTAGAATTAAGTAATCATGTATTATTGGATACACTGGGCATATGCAGTGGCAAAATCCTTGTGATGAATGAAACAGCTCAAATTAACTAATCTTCTTTGCAGTGACGGTGACAGAGCATGGGAACAGGCTGCCCAGGAGGGTTGTGGAGTATCCTCCTCTGGAGGTGTTTAAAACCAGCCTGAATATGTTCCTTTGTGACTTGGTCTAGATGATCCTGCTGTGGCAGGGGGGTTGCACTAGATGATCTTTTGAGGTCCCTTCCAATCCCTAATGTTCTGTGATTCTGTTTTACAGTCTCCCGCAGCATCCTCACAGCCAAACTGAGGCAGTGTGGTCTGGGCAATCGGGTAGTGAGGTGGACTGTGGACTGGCTGCAGGAGAAAAGTCAGAGAGTCAGTGGGACAGGACTTAGTTGGAGGTCTGTATCTACTAGAGTCCCCCAAGGGTCAGTACTATTAAATCTAGTCAATGATGACTTTGAAGAGGGATTAGTGAGTACTATCAGCAAGTTTGCTGATGACACAAAGCTGGGAGGAGTGGCTGACACCCCAGCAGACTGTGCTGCCATTCAGCGAGACCTGGACAGGCTGGAGATCTGGGCAGAGACAAATTGAATGAACTATGACAAGGGCAGATGTAAAGTCTTGCATCTGGGCAAGAACAACCCCAGGTACCAGTATAGGTTGGGAACTACCTGTTGGAGAGCAGTGTAGGAGACAGGGACCTGGGGATCCTGGTGGACAGCAGGATGACCATGAGCCAGCAATGCACCGTTGTAGCCAAGGTCAACGGCATCCTGAGGTAGATAAGAAGGGGAGTGGTTAGCAGATCGAGAGATATTCTTCTTCCTCCCTGCCTCTACTCTTTTTACTGGTGAGACCACATCTGGAGTATTGTGTTCTGTTCTGGGCCTCTCAGTTTAAGAAGGACACAGAACTGCTGAAGAGAGTCCAGGGCAGAGCCACAAAGATGATGAAGGGAGTAGAACACCTCTTTTAAGAGGAAAGGCTGAGGGAGCTGGATCTGTTTAGCTTGGAGAAAAGGAGACTGAGGGGTGACCTCATTAACGTCTATACATATTTGAAGGGTGGGTGTCAGGAGAATGGAGCCAGCCTCCTCTCAGTGTCACCTAATGATAGGACAAGTGGCACTGAGTATCAGCTGCAATATAGGAGTTTTCACATAAATATGAGAAGGAACTTCTTCACAGTGAGGGTGTCGGAGCACCGGAAAGGCTGCCCAAGGAGGGTTGTGGAGTCTTCTTCTCTGGAGATGTTTTAAATCCACCTGAACATGTCTTTGTGCTACTTGATCTATGTAATCCTGCTGTGGCAGGGTGATAGGACTAGATGGTCTTTTGAGGTCCATTCTAATCCCTAATGTTCTGTGATTCTGTGACTTAGGAATGTCAAACTTCCCTTTAGCTCAGGAGTCTGTGCAGTGTCAGATATCCATCTGGTATCATTTGAAGATTTCAGAATCCCCGAGGGTGGCACGTGCAGTGTAGTACCTGGAACCGATTTTTATAGTAGTAATCGTGCAATATAAATTAAGCGCTATTCAGTTTGAATTTCCAAAATGCAATGCAGCTACAGATCTGGAAACACAACAGTGCGTGGAAAACAGCCTCTCTTATTGGATGGAATTCTGCATTTTCATAATGTCGAGACTGAGGGACTGGAAAAGTATGGTTTCTAGCATTTTTAGCTCCTTTTTTTACTTCACTAGCTGGTTGGGGAGTAATTTCCTCCTGGGTTACAGTGTACCTGACATATGGGAAATGTTTCCAAACTCCAAGAGTGGTTTATAATCTGAGATGAATGGAAACTGTATGTTTGGTAAATGTATCCTACGGGGTGATTTGGTTTTTTTAAAATTTGCATTAATTCAGAGGGTGGGATTCACCTTGCATTAGTGTCTGTAAATGCATGACCCTGGAGTCAATCCTTGCTCACCTCAGGAGACAGAGAAATCACCTTTAAACTCAGTGAAAAAAGCTTCTCTTGTGATGCTTCTTCACCAGCCTTGTGGTTTGGAGAAACCAGGGAAATATTTCATAACAGTGCAATGTCTCCACTTACTTGTGTTTTGTTCTCAAAGCAGTTTTCTTTCTAAACTTGAAACTCTTCCCTAAATCTCTGCCGATCCAATTAAATGGAGAACACCGCATGTGCTAACAGAAAGCTCTTAGATTGCCAAGGGCTTCTGCAGGATGGTGAAGATGTATGTTGCTCAGTGCCATTTTTACTCAGACTAGCAGCCTTCAACTTCTTCCAGCCCCTGCTTATTCTTCAGTCTTTCAGCCTTGTAGCTGGAAATTCTTTTACCTGGGAATCCTAATATCCTTTCTGTTGTCATGCTGAGCATCAATCCTGTTATTTATCTTCTGCTTTTGATTACTTGAAGCTCCTTAAAAATCAGGTGAAGTGGTGCAAACCAAGACCTCAGGGAAGTGACAGTACTGATACATCTGTGCTGTTTCTCTAGTTGCAGCGTAATTAGAATATTGGAATAATTCTAGACTTTTGAATGCTGCTGTGTAAGAAAGGACCAGCAAACAGTGGTGTCTAAACTTCAAGGTGATGTAAAGACAAGGACCTGTGGAGTGTGGCACAGCACATATATCCTGCAGTAGGATGAGTTTTGAGATCTTTGGATGGGAATGCAGGCTTGAACTATGAATGTCGCTTAATTAGGAACAGTGCTGATGAAATCGAGGTTTCAGCTGCCAACTATAATGATGTTTCCATGTAATCCTGCTTTTGCTGCAGGATCTATCTTTTTTCCTGTGTTTCTGTGAGCTGTGGAATCTCTTCTCTATGGTCAGTACCTACATCAAAACCTACTTGCACGGGGTGACTGAATGAGCTGTGCTGAAGGCACACATCGCAGTGCAGCCCTTCTGGAGTCGATAAAGGACCTTTGTTGATTGCAGAAGTTAATGCTATGGTGATGTGGAAGTGGCACTGCATATAGCAGTATCTGGCCCTGCCCTTCAAAACAACAGGAATGAAATGCTAAGATTCAGAAAGTTTGCATTTAACTGCCGGACAACTAGTGACAGTGGTGTCACCCAGGTTATGCCAAATCCCTCCTTAGAGATCAGAAACATGTGGAGTGCTCTGAATGACACTGTGTTGCACTGTGTGAGCACTGCAGCCTCTGAAGAGATGGGAGAGCAGCGTAACCCCAGTATGGGCTTGCACTTTTGTCACATATGTTGAATTTGAAAGATTCAGCAGGACATATCCTCAAAATGTGGTTCCATTCATTTGAATATCCTGTAGGAATATTTTGGTAGAGAGTTTTGGGACACACTGATGTGAAGAAGCTGATGAGGCTGGCAGTGGATGGTCCATCCCACTGGCTCTTTCAGTTAGAGGAAAAGCTGCCTTTTGTAATCAATGTGAGGAAGAGGCCTGGTGGAAATGCTGGTAATAGACCAGAGATGACTTTGTTGAAGAGGAAGGTTCAGCATTTCCAGCTGCTCAGCTGAACTTAGAGGCCATGAGAACAAGGACACTTGTATTTAAAATAATCCAACATTTCCTAAAATATACAGATCCCTCTTCCTCTCAGCGGGCAGCACCAGGCCCCTGGTTTACTCCAGAATTATTTCAGGAAATATTCTCTAGCATACTATGTATGTTATGAAAGGCAAACAAGTGGGAAAAAATCCTGGCATCTGTGAAGTCAGTGGGAAATGGATTTCAAAGGAGTCAAAGTTCATCAGGGTTGTGGTCCCAAGGTAAGCAGGGAGGTGAGTTACTCAATTTACTGTGATTTTTAAAAATGGTTTTAACTGTGTATGATAGTTGAGTTGCAGTGGCTCTAAGTGGTGCTGCTCTTCATGCACAACTGTGTTCTGTCAGTATAAGTAACTGCCAGTGCAATTACTGCCACTCTCTCAGTTGCTTTTGAAATAATCTTTCCCCTTTCCTTTCTTCTGTGCTTCTGTAGTGGCTCAGATTCTCATTGTGCTGCCAGACCTGTTTGGAAATTCAGTTACAGCCATCTTGTTATCAACCTTTTTAGTTTAAAATTACAGAATTGAATTATTTTTATTTGCTTTTTTAGTTCTTAGTTGCACAGTGATTGCTCTTGATTTCTTTGTTTTTTTCATTACAAAACCCAGCAAATAACCACCCTCCTCTGCTCAACATCCCAGCAATCCATAATTCTTTTAGAGACCTTAAAGTAAACTTTAATCTGTGGCTTCTTCTTGATCGTAAAATGTGAGTGCTTACTGCGTGCTGAAAAAGTATCCTTGCCTAGAAATCTAACAGTGCTGAAGCTGGACTGCATACATAATGTATGTATCTTTGATTGTATTTCAGATGGGAACTGGTGACAATGATTGTCAGAACCAGACTAGTAATGAGATATATTTGATGCCTTTTTTCTGGGGCTGAACCATATTTCTTGACTTGGGTCTGTCTAACAGAAGTTGACAAAGGTGTTTGTAATTGAGGAAATACTGTGTGAAATCATGCTATAAAATAATATCCACATGATTGGGCGAGGGACCTGTGCCCTGGTGTTGACTGTTTAAGTTAATTTTTTAAAATAAATCTGTATAAAATATATATGAAAGGAAAAAATCATTGGGGAAGTTTTATCTTCCTCATTGTATAAAATTTGCTTCTCATTAACCTGGCCCAAACCTCTGTATTTTTATTTCCCTTATGCCAAAATTAAACAAACTGTGATTTGCTTATAGATACAAATATCACCACCAGGGTACTAATTAATTTTATTGATGTCTGTGAAGCCATTTAGCACTCCCAAAATTAATTAGTGCTTTTTCTGCTATAAGATATGCTGCTGAAACTGAACATAGTTGGACAAAAGCCAAGAGAAACCAATATCCTTCTTGAACTACTTTTTGAAAAGGATTCCTTTATGTAAGACTGTGTAAGAGTTCACAACAGGGGGTTCAATCTTGAATTTCCAATATTTCATAAATTTACTCTTCAGAAAGATTACAATTCTTAGGTAAATATATTTTGTCTGAGAGCTATCTTCAGTTTGAATATGTAAATTGAGGAGATAGGATAGAGTAAAGCACTTCTGAAATTCAGAGTGTGTTCTAGCACTGCAAAATACTTGTGATGCCTTTTTTTGTTCTGTCTTTACATTTTATAAGAGTGATGCTGCCGGTGAAGTGTAGTTTATTCATTCATTTAACTTGCTTCAGTCATTTAGTGACTTCTGGAATATTACCCCTTAATAATGAAAACATGTCCCTAAACTTGTGGAATGTTGCCACCAATTTAAAAGAACTAAGTTCAATGGTTAATTGTGTGTAGAGATTTACATTTTTATGGTGTGGTCAATGTTGCGTGGCTTACTACAGCTTGTAAAAATCACATCATGCAAGGACTGGTGCTAAAATATACACTGGAAAACATGATAGGATGTAGATAAATCTAGGCTGATAACAGGAGAGCTAAAATATGTCTGAACTTCTCTGGTTGAAAGGCTTTTGGGTTTTTTTTTGTTGTGTTATGTACAAAGAGGAAATTAGCAGCTCATTGCTAACAAGACAGGGTGCTGGAACCTTTTTTTCTTGAAATCTAAGTATTACTTGACATTATAATTAGAAATTTTAAAATTATGTTTGCAATGAGCAGTTCATAACTAGCATAGAGGTGTGTGACCACTATTAGTATCTCTTTATTCCCACCTGTTGCAACGAAAGCACTAAGTAAAGGATGGGATTCTTTTCCTCTAAAGCAAGAAGTGGAAAGGCTCCCAGCAGCTGTGAGAGTCTGATGCAACTGCACAAACCAGGTTCTAAAAGCTTGGTAGTGTTTCATGTCACACAATCTGTTCATGTTTACAAATCTGTGTAGTCTTGTCTTTCAGCAGCAATCCCATTCAAAGCTCGACAGCGTCGTACCAGTTCTGTCTTCTCCTTTAACATGGACAGATAAATTGGCAGTGAAACTGGCTAGTTTTGTAGTGTAGAGGATAGGATTGTGGAATGTAAATGTAATGTATTGCAGTCGTGGATTTTAGTCACCTCTTAGCAGACTTTGATGATGTTGTCAAATGTCCTGGAAACTTCTGAAGCTTCTTAAATGTTCTAGAAACTTTTGTCAGGAATCTAAACTTCTTTATATATATACAAAAAGTAAAAGGTGTAAGTGTCAAGCCAGAACAGACAAGATAGTTGAGGACTGAAATTAAAGTGGAATATTATTGCTTGCTTAGTTTTCTTTATAGAACTAAGAGTTGCTTTATTGCCATCATCCTGTTGGTTTCCACACATCTTCTTTCCCAGCCATCAAATTAACTTATCCCAACAGCAAATGTTTCATTAGCTCCGGGGAACTGTATCCTGTTTATTATTTTGTAGTTGATGGATCTTGACTGTAATACAGCTTCACCCCAAATGACAAAAATTTTACTATATGAAGTTTTTAATAGAGAAACCTGTTATATATTTGATTTCATAGGCATGAAAGGTTCCAGTATGATATGCCAACTGGTACATAGAAATGCTGCAATTTCAGGTACTCTACCTGCCTAGTCTCACAATTGTTTTCAAAGTAAATCACACTTATTTACTCTCCTGAAAATTCTTTGACTTCTGGAATACGTCAAAATATTAAAATAACATTTACATATTCAAGCAACATCAGCTACAGACTGCTTGGGTGTAGTGCAGTTTCACTAACCAGTTTTTATCAGCATTAGCCATGTATTCCATGAGCTTGGTCAATGCAATTTCTATTAAATCTCGGGATGGATGGGGATTCTCCTGTATTTGTTGTAGTAGTATCGTTCTCATCTAACTGCAGCAAGATGTATGATGGAGATCCTTACAATTCAGTCTGATTCTATTAGCTACTTAGGGGAGGTATCTCTTGAGGAGCATAGTTTCATTCTGCCTATTGACAGAGCTTAACCAAACAATACCTGATGTTTGTCCTCTTTTTTTTTTTTTGTTAATTTAGTTTTGATAAGCTTCTTTATGCCCTAAACAAAGGACAAAAATTGGAAAACTGTATCCTTTTAGAGATTACTCTCCTTCTGGAAACAGTGTCTTCACTAGACTTACTTGGGCACAGGTCACTTGAACAATGGAAGTCTCTTATAATTGTACTAGACCTAAGAAATACAAAAATATTTATATACTTTCCCTGCTACAGATCTGTTGCATGTTGGAACAGATCAATAGCTTGCATGTTTTTCTGTAGGGTATGTGTAGACTTACACTAATTGACAAGTAGATTTTGGGGCTGTTGGTATGTTGAAACAACTGTATGGCAAATGCATATTTGACTTGATGCGTTAGTTCTTAGTTCAAGAAAAGAATCTCCTGCATGTGAGAAAATTAGCAGAAAAAATTTTTAAACCAAATATTTTTAATAGTTAATTGAAGAAATAAAACTAGAATGCACTTCTGACTTTGTCTTAGAAGAAAAATGGGATTAAGTACTGAAGTTCCCTTAAGAGAGTAGGTGGTTGAATACAGCAAAAGCTGAAGTTTCAGTTTAGAGGCTAGATCTGTTGCTGTATCCACAATGAAATGGACAGCAAGAGAAGATAAATTCTATCAGTTGTTGGAGAGGTTGGTTTCTGATCTCTGTGGATTCTTTCACTCTGATAACTTTTTTTTTGGGAAATAATAATTTCTGTGTATTATTAGTTTTCTTAGATGTAGATATTTCTGAATCTCTGATGCTGTCTTGACTGGCTGACTCTCAGTCCCCACAGTGTGAGCCTGACAAGCTGAGCGATGAAGTCTAATTGCCATAGAGGCTGAAAGTCTTTGGGAGAGTGCTTGGCTGGGAAGAGAGGAGGTAGAACAAGGTTGTGTAACCCCTATAATGACTTTGACCACATTACATATTGCAAATTAGCAGTAAAAGCTTTGTTGCATGAAAATCTGGTAAGATATTATCAAATGCTTTTCTTTTCATGACAATATTTTATCATCAAAGATGTTAAGTTGCTATTTCAGTGTGTCTTATTTGTGGGATGAAAGCACCAGTTAAACAAAGTATTGTGTTTTACTAATTTTGGTTTCAGAAGTCCATGAGTATTGACATCCTTACAGTCCAAGCTCCCTATCCCTCATGTGAGAAGTAAGACCAATAGAAGTATGTAAGTCTGGAGTCTTCTTGCCTGTGATAGTTATGATTTGTTTGCTGTTTTGTGACAGTGGTTGCTAAGTAGTCACCTCCTTGTACACTGTCACATCCTCCGGGGTTGGTTTTGAATAGTTCTGTACTTAGCTATTGGCTACAATGTTACTACATTGTAACGTTACTAGATCCCTGCTCTATGCTTTGTCTACATTAATGTTCAAACTACCATCTCCAAGTTTTGTTTAACCTCTTCTACAACACTTCTTGCTAAATTATTAGAACAATTTTGAAGTCCAGAAACAGGAAGTTTCACTACATCAGCCTTGCATCATTTGATACTTAGTTTAATGAACAGTGGTTTTGTTAGACACAGAGTTATTACTTTATATAGACTCCTGTGTGACTTGGTCTAGGTGATTGTGCTCTGGCAGGGGGGATTGGACTAGATGCTCTTTCAAGGTTCCTTCTGGTCCCTAATGATTCTATGATTCTGTGAAATTTCTTATTGTCTGTCAATGTAGTTGAAGAACAGAGTTAGCATAGAAAAAACTATTTGTGACATCAAATTAGAACTCATTTGCAGCTGGCTTTGGATTGCAAGTAAAATAGCCTGGAACTTAATCTCAAGACAACATTTTCAAATTAGGCAGCGAGATGAATGCAGACCAGTCAGCTGCATTCAGTTTTCAGAGAAAGACCTTTGCTATAGCTTCCCTACATATCTTATAACATGTGTAGCTGTAGCAACTGATTATGATAGGATGTGCTTTTCTGATTATGTGGTAAGGTTTTGTCTCCCACCTAAGTTTCTGGGTCAGACTACAATTAATACTAAAAATGCTGCAATTCTGCTTACCTGATCATAATGGTGAAAGAGAGAAAACGGATTTCAGTGTATGGCACTGTGTTTCAGGACTAGTCAGCACTGCTCGTTGACTGATGGCTGTTCAGGATCATTTCAGGTTTATTAGTCATGAACAGGACAGCAGCAGCCATAAGTAAGATTGAAATGAGCTACTGATGTATTTTTATAGCTGGATAATTTTGTGTTAGGTTGAATTCATGTTAATTTAAAAAAGGATACCTACCTTTTCTGTCTCGAGTATCACAGTAATCCATGGAATTCTGTTATATTATTAAATTAATAGCAATAACATAGCTGTGGTTGTTGCTGCTAGAAGGTCACAAATGAAGTGGAAACTTTCATGGTTTTGTTGGAAACTTTGTATGTTTGTAGGAACTGAGAGAAAAATGTTGTTGAGCAAGAGCTTGTTATGCTGCTTTGTATAAGGAAACAAAACCAAACCCTTTTGCCTGGATGAAAATTCCAAAGATGGATTTCATGCTGTGCTTGTAGGAGAAATGGATAGTCATGTGCTCAAGTGAAGAAAGTGCAACATCTCATGACTTGAGATAAAATTGTACCAGGTTTTCTGTTTGGTAGGAAGGTGATGTTTTGTACATATTCAGAAATGCCTGCTTGGCTTTCATGTGAACACTCTGGTTTTGCTCATTTTGCAGCTTTCTTGAATATTATTGTTCTGCCCACTTAATTGGTCTTTTGTTAGCCAAGCACACAAATCCTAAGGCATATAAAGTCTCTTCCTTAAGAACTTTAATGCACTCATCTTTTTGCTGACAAGCTACTCACTAAATCTCTGTTACTTATTTAAAAGTCTTCACTCTTACCACTTGCTTCTTGCCTCAGGGAATGTTTGAGAAGACCTCAGATGTGGAAAACAGTCTTTGATTTTTTTTGTATTTCAGTTGCCTTCCATTCCCACACCACTTTTATATGTCTCCAAAGTAATTTTTTCTTCCTATTCCATGACTTAACCAGCTTTTATATGATTAGTCTCTTTCAGGCAGTCTATGGCTATATGTATTCACAACTATATAAGTAAATACGGGGGGAAAGCACAGCTGGTTCCCCAGTTGGCCTGACTTGGTCTGTAACAGTATACAGGTAGAACCTGTCCCTTCCCCTGGCTTTCCCCCAAAAGTGTGTCCCCATATCCTTTGTGTGATTGAGATTGTCACTGTACTATGAATTAGGTCCCTGTCCTTATCAGATGCTTGTTTTCCCCTGGAGTGCATGTTTAATTCCAAATGACTGTGCAGCCAAATGATTTCCCTAGGTGACAAAAGTGTGGTAAAAATGTGTGGATGCTGGCAGAAGGGGAGTCTGGTGTGTTTGGTAGCAGGACATGCTGAAGATTTGTTTTCCAGATGCACAAGGCAGCCAGGAAATTACCTGCTAACTTGAATAGAAACTTGAAACATGCAAAAGAAAAGAAGGCATGCGCTGAAAGAAGATTGCCACTTTGCTTTTCCTCAGAGAAGTAAAACATATCAGATCTTCCCGTAAAGCTGAAGATTTTGTTCATGATGGATGTAACTGCATAATGAGGGAGCCATGGTATAAAACAGTCATCCTAAAATAAAGTCTGGCCAAGCAAGGAAGTATATTATTTGATTCAAGATATTTTGAAAAATAACTTATGTCAGTAATTAATCAAGCTGCATCTTGAGGTCCCTTCCAACCCATTACATTCTATGAAAATTTGGAAATGGTTTTGTTGGTTTTACAGTTTTGGGGTTTTTTTTAATATCTAAGCCTTTTCTAATACTTCCTTGTCATATCCTTTGTTTATTTGTTTGTTTTCAGTTGCAGATGTTAATCATGAAAATATTGGTGAGGAGGGACCACTAGGGTATGACCTTCTGAGATTCAAAGCTGTAATATGACCTGCACCCAATGAGTGTATTAGAAGACTATTAGAATATAACAGCTGTACCTGTGACTTTGTTTAGCCAAGTCTTAAAACCAGCCTAGGACAGAGATTTCACAGCCTCTTTAGAAACCTGTGAATCAAGGTTGACTAGCGAAAGGACACCCAAGACTCATGACTGAGTTTTAGGTAGGTAAGTTTATTGCCGGCAAGACGTGCAGGAGGCTTAGTGCCACAAAGCTGCACGTCCCGTCTGTTATTTGTTACAGGTTTTTATACACTTACAGGTTTACAGAACATGCTTACCTCACAAAATTCCAAAAAGCCTTAGTGAAACATCTGATCCTGTTTTCTCTGTCCGGTTGTAAAGCACCCTATCTTGTTTTTCTCTTCATCCGGTCGCAAACCACCTTATCTTGTTTTCTCTCTGTCTGGTCCGTTGCGAAACATCTTGCCTTCCCTTGTTTAACTTTCAAGGATTTGTGTCTTCCTCCTGGTATTGGGTTCTGCCAGCTGCTTTTCTCTTAATATTTAACTACGTCATTGTATTCTGGTTTTCTTCTTAATATCTAATTAAGCCTTCACCTGTCCCGATGCTTTAGTACTCACAAGAGCAGTTTTTCTTGGTCCCCAATTTGAAAATATCAAGTTAAAATCTGTCTGTTGCCCCTTTCTATGTTCTTTGCAACTTAGTATATTCATGGCTCTTTGTTTACCTCTAACTGCTATTTTCCTGGTGTTTTCAGCTAAAGTAATTTTTCTTCTTACTCAAAGCAGGAGCTAGTTTTTCCAGCTTTAATGCAGATGTCTGTCACAGCTCTCAAATCGTAAGCCACTGAAACAAAGACGCCTACATATTTTAATGTAGCATCTAACAGAGATCACTGTTTCTCTGTTGTGTTTGGGAATGGACACCAGTGCCTGCACTTTCCTAATGGTTTTAGGGTAATTTAAAATTAAACAGATGTGTGATACCCCGTAGCCAGTATTGCTGCTTCACTGTGGTGAGTAAACGCGGACTCATTAGCGTTGCATTCTTTGCTTTTGTTAACTGATTCTGGCAGCGACTGAGTTTCTGTGATTGACTGTTGTAAGTAGCTGGTGTTTTCCCCATCGCACACAAAATGAAAGTTATATCAAAATAAATTGCAGAACCATGTTTGTATATTTAACTTAGCTCTGTGCTAAGTTAAAAAAAAGAGAGACATTAAGTCCCTGGTACTTAGCAGGAAAGAGGTGTAAAAGATTGCAGAACTATGCAAGATCCCCTGTTACTTTTTCTTCTGTATTAATTCACCCAGCTCTTACTGAAGTTTTCTAGCAACTTTTTTCTGTGTGTGACACCGTGATATCTAAGTATCTATTAAACGTTAAATGTGATGTGGGAATTTCTTCACAAAGGGAGTTCCAAGAAATTGTAAAATACCTAATGATTCTGCCTGTAGATTTAAAATTTATTTTACAAATGGAATTTGATTCAGTATTGTCTTTCTCCAGTGATAACGCTGGAGACATTTTTTTACATCTAGATTTTTTATGTCCAACATAATTTACATATTTTTTCACAGAGTTGGGCAGATATTATTTCCATTTTAGAAGTGTGGAAAAACATTTAATGTGGGTCTTTCAATAAACTAGCAATAGAGTTGGAAGCAAAACTTTGATATTCTGCCTTCCAGATATTAATGTGATTGATTCGTATGTGGCTTCTTCATGGCAGAATTCTTAAAAGCTGTTTCTGTTTCTTTTAACTTAAACCCCACAAAAGACAGAAAATGAGGGAAGCAAATCCCATTATTTACGACATACAACATAAAAGCAGTTGATGGGGTTTGTTTTGTTTTTGTTTGCAAGTATGATTCTCAACTAGAAAAAATGAATAGTTATTTTAAAAGCAGACATGTAGTAAAAATTGGAAACGAGAAAAAACCAGTAGCTTGGAAATTGTGTAAGAAAGATGGATGGCAGCATATTTTACAAGAACCAGTCCATCTTGAACATTCTTGTTGCTGCCTACAGTATTTGGATCTCTTCTTGGCCTTGATAATGCCAATGACAAATTAATTTCATTTTGGAGCACTTGTCTCCTTGGCCCTGCCTTGCCATACAGAGATAGAAGAGCTAACAAAACCAATGATGAGCAGCTTGAGGATGGGGGAGCAGGGCAATATGAAAGTTAAGAGTCGTGAAAGTGAGAACATGAAATATTTATAATGGACACTGCTTATCTTGCAATTAAAAGCAAATATTTTAATGAACATTTAGTGCTCCATTTCCTACACCTAAAAAAAAGTGGAGTCAATTGCTGGTGTGATGGCACATGATATAGTTGTGCTCGGAGAGGTGAGCTTCTGTTTGTATAATCAATGAAATCGTCAACTCGCCTTGAACGCAAAACTAGCTTGGCGTAATAGGAGAGGAATGAGAATGAGATTAATGCTGGACAATTAATTGTCCCAAATAAAACCTCATGGGGTGCCCAAAGAGCTGGAGCCATGCTTGGAGCATTGGCTTTTTAATACCAAGTTTCCTTGAAAAGAGAGATTTGTTTTCCTGCAGGACTCTCTTGGGAGCTAGACTATTTATCCTGCAGCTTACTCTTTTAGGTTTCTTTCATGAGAGAATGAAAGAACTTGAGTTTAGTCTGTATATAGAGATTATAGTTCCATGTGGCACAGTCACAGACTGCTTGCCCTCATTCTCCTGCTTCTTTGAGATTAACTGTGTGATAACAATAGACAGGAGAATCCAGTCAAAATTGGGAAGAAAGGTTAAAACACGAGCAGACTAAAAGAACAGAAAGTAGAAAACTTTTAAGGTGATGAAATATGAATACATAAAATATGTAAGTCAGACATTGGAACAAGATGGATCAAGTATGAGTATCCCAGAAAAATCAACTGAAAATTAAATTCTGCTACCTGACAGCAGGGCTTTTCTTTGATCTCCACTGCAATGACAGTACAATTGAATTGTTATTTTAAAAAGGCTAAAGCCCAGCAAAATCATTTTACAGAGAGCAACTATTTCCACAGAAAACCTGTCTACCAACCCACGTGTAGCATGTCACTCCAATATTGAATATATGACAGATGGGCATGGAGGTCAGCACAGCTCTGTGAGGAATATTTGTGAGTAGTTCTAACTTGGATTGAGTAGTTGGCTGAGGATGGCCCAAGGGCTTCTTTTGTAATATGAAGAATTAATTGAAATGTGTACATCTGTTATCTTTCCAATAACTGGATAGCTTCTCTGTTTCTAATGAAAGAAAATTTCCTGTTACAGGATATTAAACTGATCTCCACTGCCTTGTGAATTTAATAATTGTCTGGCATATGAGCTTTAATTTACTTCAACAACTCATCGATAAGGATACTTCTAGGCAGGGCTGTAAGATTTATAGGGTAGGAAATAGTGTTGCTCCTTAGTGTGATGCAAAGGCCCTGTGTTCCTTCTGGTTTGGTGATGGTTGCCTGAGACCTGTTGTATATGGCTTTGCTATAGTCCTAGTCAAGGAGCAGCTGAATGCACTGCAAAGATGCCAAAGTAGTCATTGCTCTCTATGGAGTAGAAAAACAGTGATAGTCTGTGCTGGTTAATACTGAGAGGGTTGTTTGCAGCCCTAAAGTAATTACATGAAAAATACACTGGGCAGGTTTACAGACTACATTAAAATGGCTACTTTATACCACCTAGCAACAGGTTCCCTGTTGAACAAACATTGTGAATTCATATTTAAGTGTAGATTAAGTATGTGTTCACAGTGTTAATTGTCCTCTTCTGATTGTCCTATCATGGTGATAAAGATCCCATAAGGAGCAGATTGCCTAACATGAAACATTCGGAGGGAATTAATTTGAATGTTCTTTAACAGAATCTTCCTTCATCTCCTTTGTGTAACACCTCCAAGAAAGTGAAAAGTAATTAAAACTTATGTTTAGTGTTAGACTACATGAGTGTTCAAAAGCAGTGTTACTGTTACTAGGTTATCCTAGAAGGAGGAAGAGACTTGGCCCTGGTTGCTGGCTTGTTTCTAGGAAATTCAGCCTAGGGATTTATGATAGCAATGTCAAAGATGTTCTCTTAGACTTGCAGTTACGGTGGGAATTTAAGAAGAGGATTAACAGATTTCATGCACCACAGAAGCCAAGATAAGTTTGTAGATACAGCTCTCAACCTTACTTTCAAAGCGATAGCTTTGAGGAAACTAGTTAGAGAACTAGCTAGAGGAGGATAGGTGCTTCTTTCTCTAGAATATCCAAAAAGCATTTTAAAATTAAAACTTTGGAGAGATGCGGTTTCAGGCTTTTTCTTCATTGCTGATTCTGCAAAGGCCATTACACAGTTGGAAGCCTTTTCCACAGAAAATTACACCAAAGAAAATTCTGTGTATCTCACTGTTCCTGTCAAAGTCATACTAGACCACCCTGCAATTTTGTTTTTTGATGCTGGAGTGATGGATTCTGTTGTCCTTCATAGAAGGAGACTTGAGTTTTTTGATGAGTGTAAGGCAAAAGTTACATTGTGCAAGATGTTCCTCTCATTTTTCCTCACTTTGGGAACAGCCTTTGACTTGCTTCTTAGGACTACAGAGCATCTTCAGGTATTTACCCCTATGCTTAGATTGTCTCAGGCTCTCTTCACCTTCCTGTTTTCCTACAGCAGGTATTGCAGATTTCAAAAGCAGAAGGACCACCATGTTGTGGTTACCTCTCTCATTCCTCCTTTGCAAGAATTTCCTGGTTTTATCCTTTCTCTCTTGACAAAAGCCATGTCTATTCCTTTATTCTCTTCATCCTCTACAAGAGCTCCTCCTGCCCCATCATATGTATCAAAATCTTCTGCATAAAATGTGTTCTGCATTTCAGTACTGCCCATCTACAAAATTATGTTTCCCGTCTATTTTCAGTCTCGGTACTGATAGGAAATTCCTCCTTTCTTCCAGCTTTTCAATGAAGAAATAATTCTTTTCACTTCTATATCTTTTAGTAACTAGACTTCATGGAGTGGATAATCAAGTGTATCACTGTGACTGGGAAAGCTGGGTGCCTTTATCAGCCAGCTCTATTGGGTGTGGATTTATACAGTTACAGGCAGTTAAAGCCTAACCCATCTAGCTCTCATTTTTTTGTGTGCCTCCTCATTCCCAGGTCAGTAAATCATTCAGAGAACACTAAAGTTTTAAAATTAGTTTTAAATATTACAGCTAATTATCACAGGATTACAGGTACGCCCATAAATCAGCTTGCCAAGTCTACAGTAAACTGTCTTATATCGTAAAACAGATGTCTTTGGCAGTTGCAAGCAGGACCTGTGTACCAGCTTTCATACTTGGTCTCTAATGTTAAACCGTGGTGTGTCACTGGTTTGCTGACAGCCATCTGCTCAGACCTCATTTGATCTTCCCATTAATTAGAGTTCAAGAATATATGTAAAGAGGGGAATTTATTGAGCTCAATAAATATATTCCCATGAAAATAAAGATGTATTAAATATTATTTGAATGCACTTTCTCAAAGAATATATATACTGAGATAATGCACATACTGTAGTCTCTATGGAACAAGAGAAGTTTCACAATGCTCAAACTTGCTGTGACTACAGAAACAGATGCAGTATTGTATTTCGCTCTCTGTATATCTCATGCTAAAACTTCTAGAACCCTGAAGTGTGTGTTTGTAAAGCATTGAGCAGAATAGCAAGAAATAAATCCGTTCAAAGGATAAGAACTGAATTTTGTGTTTATTCAAGCTCATAAGTTGAGAGAAGTGTATTTTAAACTGCTTTCATCTGAATCCTCAGGGCAGAGGTAAGTGCACAGAGTCTCTTAGATATGGTAATGTCTACTTTTCCATTTGCTCTTTGGTTTCATAATGTCAGATGCAGTTTGGACTTTTTTTGTCAGTGCAGATACTGATGAATAGATTGATGCCTTTGTAACATACCATCCATTACCTCTTGTAAAAGAACATTGCAAACATCTTAGTCATGCTGTTTAAGCTGACATTGTTGGAGACTCAAGGGCACAGTTAACTACTTGTGACTCTGCAGTGGAGTTTCAGTGGGCATTCATATTGAAGTTATGGCCAAAATAGTAACGTGCTTCATATGCTTATTGTCCAGTACAATGCACAGTAGGATTTTCTACAGAAAACAATACCTTTGTCAAGACCAAAGTTAGCAGATACGTTGCCTCTGAAACTCCCCATTTTCCTAGGCTCTATTGTACCTTTGAAGAATTCTGATCTCTTTATTTCATTTTTATTGAGTGTCACAATCTCCTTTTTCTCCTTCAGTAGGACAGAACTGTGATAAACAAATCATAGACTTTATTTCCTTCCCTTTGTTACTGAAGGCAGTGCTTGAGGAGGAAACCAAACCTACAGTGTCCTTTGAGTATGGAGGCACTGTGCTATTTGGGAATGTTGTTAATTATTACCTAAGAACAGAATATAGACACTTGAGATAATTCCTGTTTGTAGTAGATGAGCGTTATCTCTTAGAGGTCCTTTTTCTTTTTAGGCCTACTTGACTGCCCAGGGCCATATCGCTGCATTGCAAAAGTTTTAATGAAGATCATGTGGCTAATAAATACAAGGAAATGACTGTGAAAAGTGCTGCATGCTACTTCACGCAGAGTGCACTCTTCCTACAGATAGGGTATTTTGCCAGCTAGGAACTGGCCAATTACAATTTGTGCCAGAATACAGACATGTATTTGAAAACTAGTGGATGCCAGATCCTGTGGCAAGGAGATGTCCATTAAATCTTTGTGGAGTTTTGATTCAGTGGCAGCTCTGCCATAGATGTCAAGGAGAAAAGGTTGCATCTTCAGCTATGGTTTTCCTGTTCTGCTTTGCAAAACAGCCTGCTGTGATAACTCTAGGAAAAAGGAAATTTATTCCAAAGCCAGGAGAACATATATTTATTTTATACAATGCAATAGTGGGATTCACAATCTGTAAAAGTGCTTGTGTTTTGCTGTTAAAACTTGCAAAGTCCTGACAGATTTTGAATGCTGGAAGCTGTGGGGAGTCAGGGCAATGCTACCAGATAATCAATATAGCCTTTGTATCTAACATTACTCAGTATGAAGAGAGAAAATTATCTGTAAGTAAAAGCAGCCACAGCTTGGACTGAGCATTGCTTGGACAGAACATTGAAACTCAGGTTTCCCCTTCTTTTGAGAGGATGCCCAGTGCCCAGTGCTATAACACAGGGTGGTCTGGGGCAACTGACACCAGAGAGCTGAAACATTTGGTTTCCCTTTTTGTTTTCCTCTGGTCAAATGGACTTAGCATCAGTTGTTTTTAATTTTTTTTCAGTCTGCAAGCTCTATTGTGTCTGGACAGCAGTTTCTTCAAATTGGACTCATTTCCAGTTGTATGAAGCTCTTCATCTGCATTGTGGATGGAGTGCATTAAGCTATTCCCTGTGGTGCACAGCTGGAAGCTATTCTGTGCTGCAGCGTTTTGTTTTGTGTTGTCCCAATTTTTTCTCCCCACTGTGCTTCCTGCAGCCTGGCATAGCAGCAGACAAGCCTCTCTCTTCCCACTGACACTTCTTAGAACATCTGAAATGGACATATTCTCTTTTGTCTTTTTAGTACAAATTCAGTGGCAAACAGCTCTGCTTGACTGCATGAACATTTCAAAGTACTCTGCAGACTAGGAAGATTGGCTTGAAAAGTTAGACGTATTTAGGCAGGCTGTGTGTTATTTACAGCTTTGAAGAGACTGGGGATATTTTGAGAAGATTGAAGGAAATATGCAGTGCCAAATATCGGTCTGTTTAGAAGAAAATAGAGGAATATGCGGGTCTTAACACAGCTGTCTTTGAAGGATGAAAACATTTTCTCAGTTCTAATGCTTTAAGACACACAGAAACCTCAGAGTTGGTAAACCAGAGTCTGTCTTCTATCTTGGAAGTATTTAAAAAATATTTTCAAAAGTAATGATCTTTTTTCAAGTTAACACTTCACTTACATGTCTTGAAACTGGGATTATTTATATTAATTGTAATATATCGCTCAGCACATGCTCCTGCACTGCCATAAAAGATGTGATGTGGTGTGCATTATCCTCTCCTGGAGGATAGGGAAACCACACGTGAAGATGGTTTTCATGATGCTACGTGAATCCTTCACCCTTTTTGTTACAAGGATAACTATGAGGTCGTAAGAGGAACAATAATACTGTGTGATATAAATCTATGCAGTCTGTGATGGGGAAACAGCAAAGAATAATCAAGTGTTTTTATAGGGAAATTGCATATGATATTTCAATGTCCAATTGGGTGGAAATACAAGGTTTGATTATAGGAAACAAGTAATTGTCTGTTTCCACACTTTACTGTCTCCTTTGCTGTCCTGCTGCTGTTCAAGAGAGAATCAGAGAGAACCAGTTTGAACTGTAGAAGAAAATGAGGTGGAAGACCTCAAAAAAAAGGCTTTATTCTGATGTCAGAGTTCTGGGTTCAAAACTGGTGCATTTCTGTGATACATTACTTCAGTAGCTGTTGAAGAGTTAGCTTTTAGCTTTAATACAGTAACCAATTTTGTGGTCGTTTATGAGTGTCCCGCAAAGTTCATGTGGGTTTTACCTCTACTGCTTTTGCTTATGAATTTATTTTGTTTTGTTTGCAGGGTTGTTTCCCGCAGTGCTCAACCTGGCTACAAATGCTCTCATCACAGCCAATGCTACCTGTGGAGAAAAGGGGCGGGAAATGTACTGCAAACTTGTTGAACATGTACCTGGACAGCCTGCAAGGAACCCTCAGTGCCGTATCTGCGATCAGAAGAGCAGGCTTCCACATCGTGAGTGAGCTGCTTTCGTTTTGTTCCCTTAAGGGAGATTTTTTTTTCCAAAGGTTGTTGGTACTTGGCAGACAAAACTGTAGGTCACTGGTCTTGATTACTAGGAAATGCCTCTCTGTGTTTTTTAATTATTATCAGTCTCTTCTATTGGTATTTCAAAATCTGCATCTGTTATGTTAAGCTCAAGCTCAGCTTTTTAATTCAGATGCCTGAAGTCGAGCCCCTAAATTCAGCTTTAGAAAAAAATGAAGTATATATGTTTTTAGATTCTCTTGACATACACTGATGGCAACACCATTTCACAGAATCACAGAATCATCATGGCTGGAAAGGACCTCCAGGGTCATAGAGTCCAACCTTTATCCTAGTATCTAACTGCTAGACCATATCCCTAAGTGCTGCGTCCACTCACTCCTTAAACACCTCCTGGGATGGTGACACCACCACCTCCCTGGGCAATCTATTCTAGTACCTAACCACCCTCCTCCTGTTCTGCTGGGGTGAAGTTGAGCCTGGAAAGAAGGGAAGGGTTAGGACGAAGGTGCTTTAAGATTTAGTTTTTATTTCTCATTCTCCTACTCTGATTTGTGTGGTAATAAATTGAACTAATTTCTGCAAGTCAAATCTGTTTTGCCCATGATGGTAATTGGAGAGTGTCCTCCCTGTCCTTATCTTGAGCCACATCCACATGCCTTCCAATACGCTTTGTCTCTGCTATCCAGTTGAGAGGGTTGGTGACAGGATGGCTTTGGTGGGCACTAAGCAACCTTTGAAATGTCAGTTTAGGGACAGCTTCAGTATTACTGTGTTCTGAGCTATTTTGTTCTTCATTTCATGTTAATTCTGTTCCAGTGAGCCAGCAAAAAGGAGATAATTGAACTCTGCTTAGTTTAATTGCTTGGTTTTTCATATTAATTCTGCTTTCTTAAAGACTGCCCAGAAGCAAAATCAGTTTTGAAGTATAAATTTGTTAATGTGTGCTTCAGAGACATGTATTTCTAATAGTTGGGAAGATTAGAAGTAAGAAAATTTCTTAGGTAAGTGTGTTTGCAGGGAAACACAAGAATGGCAATAACATTGTTAGATTTTGGTGAGTATATTGCCACTAGAGATGGCAGAGGCTACAGAGACACTTCAGAGTTTTCAGCAGAACAGATGAAAAATTGGAAGCTGCACAACCACAGCAACGTGGAGCAAATTCCTCTTTTCCCAATGATTTCCCCGTAAAACTCAAGAATATTTACACCTTATGACAAAGCACATGCTTAAAACCATGGTGGGGAAAAATTAAATCTGTCAGTTAGTTTTAGAGAGGACAAGTTCCATGTGTGTGCAGCCTTCCAGATAAGGGCTTGTTCAGCTTCTCCTTGGAGGTTCCTTCCAGGACCACCCTTCCTAGAGTTATTTCACTCATTCCAAAGTCTCTTCCTAATTGCTGATGTCCATGTTCCTCACAGAAATTGATGTTACCTTTTCCATAACTTCAGCCAATACAAGGAATGGGTTATTTTTTTCTTTACAAAAACCTTACTCGATGGCTGATGGTATTTGCGTTCTCTTGTTTCGACACTAAACTATCTTTTCGTTTTTGTCCTTCTCACATTCGCTGTGTCTAGAACTGTGCAAACTGCAGTTCTCTGAATTCTCTCTAGGGGTTTTCATCTTTATTAAGATTCACCTGTGCTCTTCCCAGCACTGCACTGAGATGCAGGTTTGCTTCAGAATGAACAGAATGTATTCCTGTTTTATGTACATGTTTGCACTTTCTAATGGTGCGACACCACTGAGAGGATGTACAACTGGCTGTCCATTATAATCCCCCGATACTTTCGTGCTAGATGGCTGCCTGTCTCCTTGTGATCATGAAACTCATTAGAATTGCCACAGTAGAGATGACTTCATTTATCTGAACAGAATTGCAACTTTTTTTTTTACCCAAGTAAGTTTTCTAAGCGTCAACACCTTCTTTGATTATAGCAGATGATGCCCTCTGAGGAAAGATTATAGGATTCTGTAGCAATCTAAGCAGTCAAATATGTTGTACTCTAGTAGTGTGTCTTAGAGAAGATTTCGGGGGGTTTTGCAACCATTCTGACTGTCACAAACACTGTGCAATTAATTTCTTCCCCCTCCACCCTGCTTTATAAAATGGCATTTAAAGATACACGTATGTCATATCCAGGTTTTTTTGCTATATTGATTTTGTTAATTTAGGAGGCAAACAAACCAGAGCTGAATTGCTTTGTTCCACGTTTTGGGCCACCACAACCTTCAGCAGTGCTACAGGCTTGGAGAAGAGTGGCTGGAGAGCTGCCTGGCAGAAAAGGACCTAGGAGTGTTGGTTGACAGCTGGCTGAACAGGAGCCATCAGTGTGTCCAGGTGGCCAAGAAGGCAAATGGCATCCTGGCCTGTATCAGGAATGGTGTAACCAGCAGGAGTAATGAGGTGATCATACACCCATACTCTGCACTGATGAGACCTCATCTTGAGTATTATGTCTAGTTTTGGGCACCATAGTATAAGAAGGACATTGAGGTGCTGGAGTGAGTCCAGAGATGGGCAATGAGGCTGCTGAGAGGTCTGAAAAAAAGACCTTGTGAAGAGCAGCTGAGGTAACTGGGGTTATTTAGTCTACAGAAGAGGAGGTTGAGAGAAGAACTTGCTGCTCTCCACATCTACCTAAAAGGAGGTTTTAGCGAGGCTAGTGCTGGTCTTTTCTTCGAAATGGCCTCAAGTTGTGTCAGGGGAGGTTTAGATTGGATGTTAGGAAGAAGTTCTTTACTGAGAGAGAATGGTTAGGCACTGGAACAGGCTGCCCAGGGAGGTGGTGTAGTCACCATCCCTGGAGGTATTTAAAAAATGAATTGATAGACCATTTAAGACCATGGTCTAGGGGCTAGGGAGATGATGGGATGAGGGCTGGACTTGATGATCCTGGAGGTCCTTTCCAGCCATGATGATTCTGTGTTATGTCTGTGTGATCAAAGCGTGTAGTCTAATGTGTATGTATATACACAGACATATGTATTTGTATTTATATACAAACCTTATCTGCATGATTTCTGTCTCTGTTTCCCCTCACTCTTCCCCTCTTAAAAACCTGAATCTGCACAGCTTCAAAACATCTGCTCTTTTGTTGCCAACTACATCTCATTTGAAGATTTTGAAATATTGGTTTGGCAGAAAGAAGGAACTTACCTGAACAGAGATGGCTCATTAATAGCAGAACCATGAATCTAACCAGATTTTAAATGGTTACATTTAAACCACACTGGAAAGTGTGATTCTGGAGCACTTCCCCTTAATTGCTGGAGTAGGAAATGAACCCAAATTCCTTGGCTAATCACATGTAAGCCCAAATTAAAGAGCATTGTTTGATGGGCTCAGTCTCTTAAGTTCTCCTCTTGTCATCCATCGGGAAGATTGGTCCTTGAACTGCTTTTGCAATCCAGCCCTTTTTACAGATATATTACTTTCCTGTACCATCTAAATAGGCAAAACGTGATAGCAATTAATCAGTGTTTTCAAAGTAATTAAGACAAAACTTTCATAACAGTGATTACAGTAAATTGTTTATTCATTTCCCAGCCCTCCTTCTCATGATTTACCTTTAGATCGATTTCACCTGAAGACGCTTGCATCAAAATACCCAATTAGACAGTGTCTGTCACAGTCACCCAGGAGCTCCCAGTTTGATTCACAGCTCAGTTTTGCTAAAGCCAGGGTTTGCGGACATGATTGGTGCTGGGTGAAGTGATGACATGTGAAGCATAGATGTGTGTTGCTCTTCTCTAAAAGATGAAAACAAATACACTAATAACATCCCTTGTAGCACCAGTGTCGTAATTTATGTGTGTTGCTGCCCACTGAATAACCTGGTATATAAATGAAATTTTTAGGATTTTTAATATTGAGGGCTATGCTTTCCCTCAGTCCCACAAAGGACATTAAATATGAACAACTTTAAATATGTTTGAACATGCTAGCTCTGCTTACTGAGGACGCTTGTCTCCACAAGTGGCTGAGGTAGCAAAAACCCAGAGACACAAAGCCAATCAATCAAATTAATTAATTTAATAATATTTAAAAGAACAAGCAAATTAATTGGTTCATGAATTAATTATTTGCAAGTGTGAGACTGTCTAGTAATGAAGCATATTCTAGTTTAGTATCAAGAGAAGATGCGAGTTTAGAAAGCCATCATTAATGAGAGGCATAGGATTGCTCTGAGCTTGTTACCTTCTTCCAGACACAACAGAAGCCTGCAGACTTGAATTTCCCTTGGGTCATCTACCCAATAATGTATGGACTTGCTATAGGCAATTAGGCACTTTAAAATATACATTCTAGTAGCTTTCAAAAGCAAGGTTGTGTTAGTCTCCTTTTTTTACTGGAGAGAAACGTGAATTGGCCGCAAAAAGTAAGCTGGGAATGTTGAGTGCGATTTGTCAATCTAAATAACATTAAAATACTGTGTAAGTGAATTTCAATAATTTGAAATCTCTTGAAATCTAGAGTAGAAACCTATTATCTAGGATTCACTTGTACCCTACAGCAGAGTAAATAGAGACATGCACAGCAATGTTTCTTGGACTTCAGTTTGGGTTATAACCCAGCTGAGAAATGGATTCTGTAATGATATCTGAATAATTTCCTTTGTAGTGATTTATGAATTCTCTCCCATGTGTCCTTAGAAATGCCTTGGAAATGCAAGTACCACTATTAATCTCTGCTCTCCTGGCACATGCTGTCTCTGGTTCCCTATTTGTTGTTTGTTACAATATTTAGTTTAATTAAATATTTACATATTTAATACAAACTTTACATTACTCGAAAGTATGGAAGCCTGCAAGCGGTGCTTGTTAGGTTTAGGTGGCTCGTGTAGAACCAGGACAACCTCCAAGTGCCTTTAGGTGTTCTGAATCACTCTCTCATGATCCTAACGAAAAGAAAACTACTAACATGAGAGGAGTGTAACAGTAATACTGAACATTACTGTCCCTCAAGAGTAAACAAGAAACTAAGTCTCTGGGTTTTATTTTCAATTCCTGCCTTATTAGTATCATAACTGTGTTTAAAGTGTGTAGTTTAGATCTAAAACGATGTAAATCCCTTAGTATCTTTGAGATATGTTTCAGTGTGTTTCTGCTCTTTGAACAGAACGGCATCCGATAACAAATGCAATCGATGGTAAGAACACCTGGTGGCAAAGCCCTAGTATCCAGAATGGAATTGAATATCATTATGTGACCATTACGCTGGACCTCCAACAGGTAAATTTCAGTTTGCTCTGGTTTTTCTTGCCCAGCACATCACCTGAATTATTTTCCTCTTTGCGCAGTGTTGCTTTTCAGTTCTGAGGATGTACTCAGCTTTTCCTATCACTTCTGTTGTTCATACAACATAATACAAGTATTTCTTGTTTCAGTAATAAGTATTGCACATTTACATTACATACACAAAAAATACTTAAATAGACTGAAGAGAGTTCTGCTGCGCTAGGGATACATGCACACTTTGAGTAACCCGAGTGTTGCAGTTTGAAAATTAACTGAATTTTCAGATGTACAGATTTGTGCTTTCGTGAAGGAAAAAAAAGTTATGTTGCTTCAGGAGGACCCCGTCCCCGCACTGGGGGAGGTGACACTGTCCCAAGTACCTGCCCTTAATGGATGTTGCAAAGTAAGGAGATAAAAGGGCTGCTTACCCTGAGCCCTGCCTCTTTTTGCTGAGGGCTTTCAGCCCAGCATGGGGATGCTGCCCTGTGCTAACCCCCACCCCCCTTCCCGGGGTGGTCCTGGTGGGGAAGACGCCTTCCAACGGCTCCCTGCCCCGTTTTCCCCATTGGAAACAGGACAGAGGGGGCTCGCTGGGTCCACTCTGCTTCCGTAAACGGCAGGGTGAAGGAGGATGGCCCAGTGCAGTGCCAACCCCTGTCGGTCTCCATCTTGGGCCCTGCAGGTGGCCGGGGCCATGTGGCTGCTCACTGCCATTTTAGAGAGACTGATCAGCAGAAAGAGAGACTGGTTGTCATTTCTGCTGCTGAGAAAGACGTGGAGATGCTTAAGTATTGGGGAGAATTCCTTCATGCTTAGCTGAAGGAAGCAGAACGACTTGAGAATCCTTAAATCTTGGTCATGAAAGAGTCTGGGTTCTTTGTTTGAAATGCATATCTTCTGCATCGAGGGAAGAATCAGGCCGTCCTGAGAGCCTTGAGCTGCAGAAGCTACGCTGAACAATTGAAGAATTCACCAGTCTGCAAACAGCCTGGGTGATGCTGTACCGCAGACAGGGGTGATGAATAATAGAGTAGTGGTACTCGTCTCTACTTGACTAATGTACTCTTTTCCACCAGATCTCTGATGTGAAAAAAGACCCAAGGACCAATACAATAGTGTCTCCCATTGTATTTTTCTCAGAATGTGATGGCATTTGTGACACAGTTTCTAGTTTGTGTGCACTAACTTGCTTAACCTTTTCTTCTTTTCTTTATGCAGTTATAGAGTTAATAAACCCTTTTCCATTTTCCCTAAGCTATCCATTGTCTGGCAAATTCTGAGATCTCATCAAGACCTAACTGCTTCGTTTTCTTTTCCTTTATCTTTAATTGTGGTCTTGAACCCACCACATTGAGTAACCCATGCAGTTGGAAACCGATGCTTTACTCACCATCTTACCCCAACAGAACAATGGTTTTGATCCTCAAAATGAAGCAGATAGGGTCTTTTGCAATTACGGTTTAGACTGCGCAGTGAGAAATAAGAGTGGTTTGCATTTTGGGGAGTATGGCAAGGAGTTTTATTTTGTTTAGTCAGATATTCCATAGATGCCACAATGTAGGCCATATGAAAGTGCTCAGTAAAACATGAAATTTCTCTTCCAGCTAGTGTCACTCATAGTAGTGGCAATGAAGGTCACCAGCCTATCTTTGAGGACTTAGTTAAAAGAAATATCATTGCTTACCTTTGGCTTATGGGAGATTCAGTAATTGCTTTGTGTGTGTCGACAAATTCTTGCTTTGAGTGTAAAACAGCTTAACTTCTTCTGTGAGGAAGAAGTAACTAATGATAAATCCATAAGTAATGGCCTGAAAACTGCAGAAATGCATTAGTTTCTATGTTATTATTGGTAATTGCAGTAGTGTGTGGAATGCTTTTAGCAATCTTAATTTCATGAAAAAATGAGAAAAATAATTACACATTCTTCATTTATATAATGCTTGGCCTTTCGGGGCAGCTACTTTTTAAAAAATTTATTGTGCAGTGTAGCTGTGTAAAAGTGGTGTGTGCTGGTTAACTTGTAATGTCAAATATCAGAATAGCTAAAGGAATAAAGGGAAGATTAACAACACTACTTAGTCTTGGGATACAAGAACCAGGCTAGTTGAAGTAAGTGCTAGTCAGTCTTCCTATGTTAAATTTGAACACGTGTCTAAAGATTTTTGTTTAGCTTTTCATTAAATATTTTCTGTTACTCACAATTGCATGCTTGAAATATCTGAGACACTTTCTCAACAGTTTCTGTACAGGCAAAGCTCAAATCTTCCATTCATTTCCAAACCAGAAGTGGAAATTATTCCAAATGGAGACTTTTCACCAATAAATGCCAGTCTGTTTGTCCATCTTCTAAGGAGAGCAGCAAAGGGTGTTTACACTAATGCTGCAGCTCCACGAGTGCTGTTCTGTCCTATTGCATCCTTCAACCTCAACTGTTCTGCCACCAGCATACTAAAAACTATAGACGTAGGTTTCTGCTAGATCAATTTTCTAAGCTGATTTGCTGTGTGAGGTATTAATTCTGGCATAGGAGAGAGGCCAGAATATATTCCTGGAGGTGGTGGGGAAAATGGTTCTAGCCCTCCCCAGAGGGGCTTCAACCAGTTGTAGAACTTTGAAGTATAAAACCCTGATATTTTGAAGCATGCAATGAGATATACTGATAAAATGCAATCCATGCCAGCCACATAGAGCTGTCATCCTGAATACTTGTTTTTAGTATTATTTGCACAGGAATTATTCTGTTTTGAAGCAATATAAACATTTGAGAAATCAATCATATCTCAAAAAGTAATTCGCCAGTCCAGGCCCTGTTTAAGTGGTAATGAACTGTTAATAGTGGCAGCCCATAGCAAACGCAACTAAAACCATGACAGCGAGACTGGTGGAACTCACGCAAGAAAGAATGACATCTGTGCTGTTTTATTAAAATGCCCAGCCAATTGTTACACATGTAAGTGGGTGTCAGTGATAATACTAATTTATTTTTTTTATTTCCTTCTTTTTTTTTGCCTTCATAATCTTGAGTGTGAACATTTTAGCTATTCTCTTCATTTATTTAGTTTCACACTTTCCTGTAATGCCATAACCAGGTATCAATAGGATAAGTCAAAGCATGCTTAGTCTGCTAGACAATAGAAAAAGTACTGGATTTGAAGTTAGTTTATAATGAGATTCTTTGAAAAAAGCACAAAGGAAAAACAGAAGACATACTGCATAAATATACCAGGGAGGATTTAGAGCAAACATACCTAGAAAACAGTGATTATTGACATCTGTGAAAACAAACAGAATGGTAGTAAATATTCTGACATCATAGTGAGCATTTTTAAGAATTGCCTGGTTCATATCCTATTAGCAAGTCTACTTGCCAGCTTTTCACCGGTCTCCTTATGGGTAGCAGGCAGTATATGCATACTGCTATCACATGTCACCTAGGGCTCACTTCTCCAGTTTTGCAAGCTGGTATGACTGACAAAAGCCCAAAGAGAAACAAATGACCTTTTCCCTTAGCGAAGGGTCAAGAGTGCACATGGACATGAGCCTTAACTGCAGCAGAGCCTGCTACACTGATACTGTGATATTAAGCTTTTAGATGTTCTAACACATATGTGTTAGGAAAGTTACTCAAGTTGTCTTTCTCCTAGCATTAAAAAACATTTTCTTATTTGTATACAAGAAGTATAAAATTATAAAGTAATTTCAAGATACATTGTAAGCTCCTGAGGGAATTGGCTGATGCAGAGACTTGGTGTGAGTCTGTATGATGAAAGGTGAGGACATTAAGAATAATTTTAAAATGTTTAGGTTTTAAATTTTGTGCATTATAGAACTTCTAAAAAGTCTTAGGAAAATGGCTCTGGTAGTTCTTTTCTCCTCAAGCTAGAGGAACAGACAGGTTGCATGGAAATACAGCTAGTGAGAAGATGCTGCATGGGAACCTCACTGAAGAAAATGAGTACACTTCTCTCTGAGTACTCTTTACACTACCAGATGTAACCTGAGTATCAGTTCTTGGATCAAGAAAAAGAATAATTAAATATTTTGGTGTTTTAGCACCAAAATAGAAGAACTACCTTTTCTGTTTGTCTTGCCTATTGTCTAGAATTGAGGAAGAAAAGTTTGAATATTGTCATTTCAATCAGTTTACCTTTTTTCAACATGCTCATTCCCTGTGGAAAGAAGTGATTAACCTTAGGAAATACAAAGGAAACTAATTGCTTTCTGCTATTATTTGAAAGCACTGTGAAAAGACATTACTAACTTTAGCGCTCAGTTCTGGAGGTACACTGGGCCAATGATGAGCAACAAGAGTGGTCGTCAGGAAGCAGCTATTATTTCTGAGACCTTCACAAACAGCTGAGCAGTGGGGAGTGGAGAAAACCAACTGAGAAAATTGCAAAGAACAAAGCTGGCATTGCCAGAGACTTCACAGGTACTGACTCCCTCCATTTGTCTTAATGTATCTTAGATGTTCAACAGCTGGACGACTTGAAACCTTTACAGTTTGACATTTTAGAAAGTGCACTGTTTTACTAGACTTTGGTTTAATTCTTTTTTTTTAACATGACACAAGTTATAATCATCCTTTTATTTACAATGTGAGCAAAAGGTGAGAGGTATTAATAAAGGAGCTCAAGGAGAAGAAAATGTTCCTGAAGGAGCCTGAGCCTCCCTAGAACTACATGGGAAAGAGAAAGCTGGTATTGTTCTAAATTGAAGCAATTTAAGTTTTTCTTTTAACAATGCATGTTCTGCAGGTATTAATTGAACATGCCTGGAATTTGTACAAGAAAAGATGAAAAGATTTCTAAGAAAATGTTAGAAAAGTTATAAGATTTCTAAATGAAACTTGGTTTTATTTGGAGACACCCACCTTAGAGATTTTCCAGGTTTTCTCTGATAAAATCTTACTTAGTTCTTTCCCACCAAGTACTGTGGACATCTTATTTAGCTTGACACTCATAGCTACAATTTTTCTGGGACAGATGATGCCCTGCTAGCTAGAAACCAGAAGTGTTTGTATCACTGGAGAAAAAAACGACCCTGATGTTGGAATAAAGGTGCTTTCTGCATCCCAAATTCCTCATCTGGCAGCCACACTTGAGTTGGAAGCAGCTCAGATGAACAGGAGAACCGTTGTGATCAGAGGGCAGAATGCAGCATACCGGGGAGCATTTCAGCTTTCTGAACGGGCATTAGCTGAATCCTGCTAAGCGTCTTTTTTTTCCCCATGCCAACATTTTCAATTACAGAATTTCTAACTGTGAGCAAAATGCTTAAAATCTTGGACACCGCCTCTGAGTACAGCCATAGAAAAAGATACATCCTTGATGGTCTTTTGAGGCATCTGGAGAGCTACTACATGCCTGAATTAGGCTTTTTCTCTGTCTGAGTTGCATGTGAGACTAAAATAAGAAGGTCACTTGTTCTTAAAGATCCAGTTGTTTGCAAATTCTTGTATCAAGGCTGTTTCTTTCCTAAATATCAGACACAAACAAATCCATAGCAGCATATGTGAACTGAAATATGGCCAACCAAATGGAACTGTAAGGAATTGATGTCAGCCTCTGAGAATAAGCAGAGCTGCTTTTCAGACTCACAGCATCTCTGCTTTAGGCCATTAGCAGGAGCAGTTTGGTTTGTCTCTTTTTTTCTAATCTGGTGGACATAAAAACTATGTAAATGTGATGTTTAGTATTAGTGAATGAGGTTCTGCATTCATAACTATTGTTTTTAGTCATAAATGCAAAGGTAGAAGCTATCAGTAAAGCAATACTGTTTGAAGTGCATTGAAGATTTTAGAGCTGTTATTGCTCTTGCCTCCTGACTCTGATAGCCTGATGCTACAAAACTGCTGCAGCTCTGTCTTCACATTATAACTGTAGCAAGACAGCCTATCTATGAAAGAGTGACACAAATAAACCATAGTGGCCAATCAGCACCTATGTAAACACGAAAAACTCTCCCTGTTCTTCCTCCCTACCTGATTAGGATTAAAGTCTGCTTGGGGGGAGTGTGTGTGTGTACATCTATGGATGCATACACCATACACAACATTTCAGTACCTGGCTGTGGATAATCTGTCCACAAGCTGCCCCTGGATTTTACTGGTGACCCCAGTTGCTGGCACACAAACAGAAGAGCTTTGGACATTTACAGCTCTACTCTAATTGCTCTTATTTCTGGATAGTTGACCTTGAAGTTAACTTGTTTGGACACAACCATTCAAAAAAGGGGATCACACCTAAGTGAAAGAGGCAGAAACAGGATTTAAAGAGGAAAGGTGAGACCGCAGTGATAGAGGGTAGGATGAGCATGCTCACCAGTCAACTGATTCCTTTTGTCGTCTTTTCCCTGTGCCTTACACTTGCTCTTCCCTGATCCACCTCGTTCCCTCCCTTTACCCAACTTTATTTCCTTCCTACAAATATTCTATAGTAAGATTCATCCATTTGCACACTCCTCCTCATGCATTCATTAACTTCACACAGTTAAAAATGTGCTTTCTCTCCTTTCTCAAGGAGTTGTACCCCACTGCAGGGCAATAGGCAAAACCTGCAAGGTCTTCTGAGATACCGTCTCAAAGTACTGCTTAAAAAAAAAAATCTATAGAGTGTTTAAAGCCCCAAGATGTAACAGTACTGGTGCCAGCCTGTAAGGAAAAAAGCCCATGCCTGAATTCTCTGCTCTTCTCAGTAAAAGAATACCATGTTTACTTGATCACTGAACTGGAATAATCATCGACAACATACCATAATTACAGTAAATAAGTAGACATACAGTTTACAGCAGATTGCTGATAGAAGCCTCTATTAGAGCTATTCGTTCTTGTGTTGAGAAAATGAAATGGAAATACTTCTATAGAATAGTGCGGTGCTGTAGTGTTTTTCAGATGCTGTTTGGAATTACCTGAATGGTTTCTAAGCGAAGGATTTATTTTTAAATTGAAGCGCAGATGGGAGTTGGGTACAATGAGATTTCCTGCTCTGCTAGCTAACCCTATGCAGATTAATGATTCACTTCAGCTCTATCTGAATAATATTAGTGTAGCAAATTATCCTCTGTAGTAGGATACACTTTTCTCTGTCTTACGAGACATTCATAAGGAAATACAGTGCTATAACTTAGGGAACCGTTCCTCACATATGTGCTTCAAGGCTCTCGCTACCGAGACAATTACCAATGAAAATGAGACCCAAGACTCATTTTGCTTCTCATCTTGAGGATTATTTTGTTTATAATTTGGGGAAGACTTAAAGCACTATTTAGGCTATTTCCCTCCTACTCCCATAATTACAGTCTGGTCACATGAGCAGATCAAGTAGAGAGGAGTCAGCTGCACTTTGTAATGGCCTATTCCACTCTATGGAGCAGCTTCAAATCACTTCATTTCCATGTGTGTATTGGGAAACAACTGGTCTCCAGGTTACTTCTCAGCTCCAGAAAGCTGAGTGGACTCACTGTGAAAACAACTAAACAAAACTTCACAGATATGTTAGACTATTGTTGTTGTGTTCATATTCTCGCATCCCTAAGCTCTAGCTAGTTCTATGACACTAACCTGATGAGCACTTACTAAGCGACTCTCAATGCCTAGGACAGTACCAACAGCCTGATAGGATGGGAGGAAACAGCCTGAAGCTGCACCCAGGGAAGTTTAGGCTGTACATTAGGAAAACCTTGTTCATCAAAAGGGTCATCAGGCTTTGGAACAGGCTGCCCAGGGAGGGGGGTAGCCCTAGACGTGTTTGGATGTAAAGTTTAGGGACATGGTTTAGTGGTGGGCTTGGGACAGCTGGGTTAATGGTTGTAATCAATGATCTTTATGGGTCTGAATGAAATCTGAATGATTCTATTATTCTAGAATCTGTACATTTGTGTTAAAAAAAACCTCCTTCATGCATACTTTTTTGTTTGTGTTAAGAAGCTTTTTTTGTTGTCAAGTTTAAGTTAGAAGAAATGCTGTTCGCTCTGGTATGACCTGCAGTATGCTCTTTCCCTCCACTGCTTTGTTTAATTAAAAAAAAAATCTATTGCAGTTTCATACGCAAAGCATTTACAAATAGTCAAATCTAAGGTTATTTACTGAATTACAAAGTGTTCACTGTCCTAGAGAATAAAAAAATGTGACTTCAAATACATCTTCAGTGGACCATGCGGGGAACGTTATTGAAACAGGGCTCTTGAAAAGTAACTGCAGAAAGTGTCACTCACCATAGTGTTTCAAAAAAATCCCCAAACATTCTGAGATTTCTGTTGATTGCACCTCTTGGCCTCACAGGACCAATGCATCCAAGCTAAATGGTTTTTTTTTTACCTGGCTAAAGGCAATATTTAATGTTGAAGTTTTACTGAAGTTTTGCCAATTGTAGGACTTCTGCCAAGGAATCTTTACATGTGACTTAAGATGTTGAATTTATTTTTATTTATGCTCTAGACCATAGTTCTTCCACAGCAGAAGCCCCAGCAATGTGTTTAACCATAGTTGTTAGCCATTCAACACATAGGAGGAGAACTTGGATTTAAACATCTATTTGAATTTTTTAAAAAAACTAATACTTAAAGGTACTCTATAATGAAACTTTCATTCTGAATGGCTGGATCTGAAAATTTTTGGGGTTGGACTAGATCGTGCTGGCATAAAAACAGTTTACATTTTATAAGCGTTTCTGTACTTGTGCCACAGACGCTGTACAGAATAATTCCTGATAAACTTGATAAATCCATTGGTCATTATCTTCCTTAGGGAATAATAAATACTTAAACATTCTACTTGTTTTTTTCCATTTCAAAGAGCTTAAGTGTGGCAGGGAATGGTTCAGAGAGGTGTATTAATGTTGGGTTTTTTCCTGTTTATTGTAAACTGTATCGGTGACACAGATCCAGTCACAGTTATTAATGACCACAATAGAATATGTCTATTAGTGAGTATGAGAGGAAAAGTCATTTGTGAACCAAGGGACAAGTGATTGTGGAATGAAAGATATTTCTTCTTGAGGTAATCACACACAAGTGCACAGTTACAGACATGTTTTTCAGGTGGAAATAAAGGTACAACCAAGTCATACAGTCAGTCTGGGTTAGAAGGGACCACAGGATCATCCAGTTCCAACTCCCCTGACATGGGCAGGGACACCCCACCCTAGATCAGCCTGGCCAGAGCCTCATCCAGCATGGCCTTAAACATGTCCAAGGACGGGGCCTCCACTACCCTCCTGGGCAACCCATTGCAGGCTCTCACAACTCTCACAGTGAAGAACTTCCTCCTCACATCCGCTCTAAATCTACCATCTCCAGCTTTGCTCCATTCCCCCTAGTCCTGTCGCTACCTGACATCCTAAATAGTCCCTCCCCAGCTTTTTTGTAGGCCCTTCTCAGATACTGGAAGGCCACAATAAGGTTACCTGTGAGCCTCCTCTTCTTCAGACTGAACAGCCCCAACTCTCTTAGTCTGGCCTCATAGGAGAGGTGCTCCAGCCCTCCGATCATCCTCGTCACCCTCCTCTGCACTTGCTCCAGCATTTGCTCCAGCATGTCCACGTACTCTGCCACATCACTTCTATTTCATAACAGTAAATGTAGTTATTAATAAAACAATGTGAGTCCTCTTAACTGTTTCCTTCATCAGTTAGTGGAGGATCATCTTTGGACACTGTTACTGGTTGTCTACATAGTCACAACAATTTAGTATGACTAAGTCTGAACCATGCATCTTCTTTGCAGTGACTGTCCAATACAGAAAACATGAAGGTTTAAATGTCTCCATGGTACCCTCTGGCATCCTCATATGCATAATCCCAGCACTGCATCTAAAAAGAAGTAGTTAGCTCTGTGTTCTGCTTTTTCCCTTTCTTAGTTTCACTTCTACCTCTGTAGCATCTAGATGTTCCTAGATTAGGAAAAAAACTCAACCCCAACCTACATCTCTAACATACGTCATTTGCATGGTGAACGTGTTGTGTGTGGCTTGCATTCCAGCAAGCCCGGAAACAGATATAAACCTTGATAAATCAATTGAACAGGCAGGTGAAATGGGCTGTAATGAGCATTGATTACATGTTTACATTCTGTTTATAGTGGTGTTTGATGTGTCTCTGCCCTGTAAAGCTGATTTATGGGCACAGTGCTGAATCACGTGGTGGAAAACAGAATGTTTTATAGAATGATTTCAGCGTGATGTGATTACCTGCCAACGACTTAAACCCAGGTTTTTTCTGAACAGTGGTAAAGGTGTAATAGTTTGGCAAACGCACTGCAGAAAGTGTGTGTCTGTAAATACGCTCAACAGAAAGAAATTCAGTTCCACAAACTGAGAATACTTGCAAACAAACATTGCAAATGTTTGGCTGAAACCACAGTTCGGTGATTACCTAATGTTTTGCAGAATTTCAGGCGCTTTTTAGTTCTATTTCCAAATTCTGTATTGTCCTGATGCAGCCTTTCTTTGAAGTTAACAGAGAAATTAATTTCTGTAGTCAGATTTTCAGTGGGCCCTAAGGCCACATTGCAATTGGGGGGAGAATCAAACATTATTGTTCTTAATTTGGTAGCTATGAAGAAATCCGAATGAATTTGTAATGATGTGAAGTAACAATTTGTTTCTTTTACAGGTTTTTCAAATTGCATACGTTATTGTGAAAGCAGCTAATTCACCTCGGCCTGGGAACTGGATATTAGAGCGTTCACTGGATGGCGTCGATTATCAGCCTTGGCAGTACTATGCGATCACTGACAGCGAGTGCCTGACACGCTACAACATCCACCCCCGTCCTGGAACTCCTTCTTACATAAAAGATGATGAGGTCATATGTACTTCTTATTATTCTAAAATCCATCCTCTGGAGAATGGAGAGGTAAGATCACGTGTTGTCTGTGCACCGTAGCTTGACAGAAAAAAACCCACCTTTGCTTAACTGGCAAGTTTATTTCTTGAGTGTTTTATTACACTTGGAAAATGAAGCTGTAGTTTATTTGCAATTGAAAATCTTAATCTACATGGTCCTGTGTAAGTGCATGCATGGTGTTTTAACTTAGAGCATAGGAAAGATGTGCTGGAGGGGAGAGTGAGGATCTGTAGTGGAAAGATCAAGGTACATGTAAGCATTGCATCTGAAAGTTTAGTCTTAACACAAAGAGACGGGAAGCCACGTGCACCAGACTCCAACAGCTGCAGATTTTTCCCACATGTTTTTCTAACACTTGCTCTGTACACTGTTTGGTAATTCGAGTAAATAATGCGACTTGAATGAGCACCAGATCTGAAGTATTTATTTATTTACATGTTCTTTGAAGTCTACTGATGTTCTGTGAAATTTTAGCCTCAATTTATCCTTCTGTTAAATTTTACTGTTCCACTTTTTTGAAGACTTATCTCCACATCAAGGGGCACACACACATGCTTTATCCATTCCTTGTCACACAAAGCAACATTTACATACAAAATTCTTGGTGTAGCTATCTTTGACTACTAGATGCAGATTTCAACTGTAGAAATAAATAGGAGATTTCCAATGTCAGATGCAAAAGTAGAAAAATGTAGCTTTGAATGAACATATCCTGCTGATATGCTTTACAGTCATGTGAGCTTAGCTCTAAGGAGCCTCTTATGGGTTATCAGATGTGAAATCACTTGTGGATCTAGGAAAAATCATCACAAATACTTTTTGTTTATAGTGGCAGAATCATCATTCCTGGAAGGATTGAAAAACCATGGAGATGTGGTGCTGGGATCATGATTTAGTGGTGACGTGGCAGTGCTGCATTAACAGTTGAACTCAATGATCTTAAACGTCTCTTCCAATTAAAACGATCTGTTGATTTGTTGTATCATTTAAATGGATCGTTGTTCTTGTATAATCTAGCAGAAGCGGGTAAAGTGATATCATAACTTACAGACCACCCGATCAGGATGACAAGGTTGATCAAATATTCTACAAACAACTGGAGGATATCTCACGATCGCCTGCCCTAATTCTCTTAGGCGACTTCAATCTCCCAGTTATTTGCTGGTAACTTAACACAGCAGTGAGGAGGCAGTCTAGAAGGTTCGTAGAGTGTACTGAGGACTGTTTCATGTCACAATTGGTCAGTCAGCCTACCAGGGGTGAGGCTTTTCTTGATTTGCTCTTTGCAAATAGGGTAGACCTGGTGGGTGATGTGGTTGTTGGAGACTGTCTAGGAGGCAGTGATCATGCAACAATTGCCTGATGGCCAAGAGATTAAGCCCAGTCCACACGGATTTAGGAGCGGTAGGTCTTGCTTGACCAACCTGATCTCATTTTTATGATCAAGTAACTCAACTGGTCGATGAGAGGAAGGCTGTGGATGTGGTGTACCTGGATTTCGGTAAAGCATTCAACAGAGTCTCCCATGATATACTCCTGGCGAAGATGGCAGCAAGGGGCTCTGACAGGAATATTCTATGCTGGGTCAGGAACTTGTTGGATGGACGAGCCCAAAGAGTGGTGGTAAATGGTGTCGCATCTAGTTGGCAACCAGTTACTAGTGGTGTCCCCCAAGGGTCGGTGTTGGGTCCGGTCCTGATCAACATCTTCACTGATGATATTGATGATGGGATGGAGTCCATCATGAGCAAATTTGCAGATGACACCAAGCTCGGAGCTCGTGTTGGTCTGTTAGAAGGTAGGAGGCCCCTGCAGAGGGANGTGGTTGTAGTCAGGCAGGGGTCGGTCTTTTCTCCCTGGCTACTGGAGACAAGACAAGGAGTCATAGTCTTAAGCTCCATCAGGGGAGGTTTAGACTTGACATTAGGAAAAGATTTTTCACTGACAGAGTGATCCAGTTTTTAGATGGGCTGCCCATGGAGGTGGTTGAGTCACTGTCCCTTTCACAACCCCGATTCAGGGTTAGGCTGGATGAGGTGCTGAGTGGCATGATCTAGATGTTAGATGTTAGGATTACTGGGTTTTTTTGGATTTAGGTTGGACTGGATGATCTTTAAGGTCTTTTCCAACCTTATCATTACTGTGATAAGAAACAGCACATCGATACATGCTTTGTGTTTAAAATGTTTCCAACTGGGTGCTTCTTGAGGGCTGAACACAGTGTGGGTTAGCAGTTCATAATTTGTGAAGACATTGTAAGCAGTCTTTTTGGGAGAAAAAATGCACTGAAAATGTAACACCAAAGAAATTATTCTAATAATGACTTTAATTAATATTGTTCAATTTCTTTGGTTATCTAATTCTTTTGCCAGCAGGTATTGATTCCAGTAGTCTCCTCTCCTCTTGGGTAAATCAGTGCCTCCTTGTTTTCTTCCTTGACTGAGCTACACAGCTTTTATGCAGCTCGCTAGTATATATCCATGACTGAAACATTGTCTCAAGGCCTGTTGGGCTCTGAAGGGGTGTGAGATCTTCATTCCGATTGTAACTGTGCAACTGGCAATTTTTACCTTGACCACATGTGATGTGACATTCTGTTCTGAACCAAGTACATCACCAACATCATCTGATAAATGGTTTCTTTAAATGGAGAGAAGCCTTTGAAGGGGGAAAATGGCCTGTTCCCACATGGAAGAGAGAGGGCTGTTGTTAGATTTCTAAATTAGTTTTATCTCATATAGGTAGCTATTAATCTGAGACATGGCTCTAATAGAAAAAAACATGTTTTGAGGCCCCTTTCAGTCCGTGGTGATTCTGTGATTCTATGTTGAAATGAAAAGCCTAAAGGACCAGTAATATTGTCTGTTTCAATCACAGAATAATGACAGTAGCAGAAAGAAAACAGATTAAACCCCCTTGTGCTTTGTCTTCAGGTCAGTGTAACCTGCAGAAGTTCATGTTTGCTCAGTCAATTATAAATAAACAACCCATAGTCCAATAATTATTTGCATAAAATAATTGTAGTGAATATTTTAACAAACTAGTGGAAAGTTGCACAATGACCACTTCTGAATGAAAAAAACCTGAGGAATTCTCGGTTAAGGAAATTTCTGTATAAGCGTAGACTCTGAGGAGGAAGATTGTTTATTCCAGGTTTCATAGTGCCTGAGATTAGGGACACCTGAAGAATTAATAGAGAGACCAGAATGTCTATGTAGAGCACTGGCAGACATAAACTTTTACTGTTTACATGTCTGATATCAGTAATGTAAAGGCTATAAATGTAAAGGCTATATTTCCGCAAAATAGTATTTCAAAATGAAAAAGGAAATTCTACTGTCTCAGAGTCCCCAAGCCAGAAAAAGAACTCCAAGATATCAGTTATATATTGAGTTACTCATTAATTTTGATTGAATTGATGTTTCTTGCTTTAATGGTAATGTTTTGTAACACTAACTGAGAAAGAGTCATTTATTTGAGGGTTAATAACTGGCAAGTTCAGGCTGCTGTTTTCGAGTGAAGAGTGCCTGCTTGGTGATATTGTTGTCTTCACTTAAACACCACATCAGAACAGTTTTGTTGGGTTTTTTATTTCCTTAGAAGATTATTAGGTTGAGAAGTAAAAATTAATGGGTTGCTATATGGATTTTTGCTTCCTTTCCTTAACACAGGAGCCTCTGATATTTGCATCTTGTTAGTATCTTTTTTTAATTGAAATCTTCCTTCTACCACTAGACTGCAATTTGTGTCACTGCATCTTTTCGCTGAAGACTAGGTCAATGTGAGGCTCTGGACATCAGCTTTCCATGTTGTCATTTTTCTTTTTCCTTGAGGTGTATGAACGCTTCTTTAGTAAATCCTTGTTAAGTAGCAGACATAGTTCTTGTAGATAAATTTAGTTAATTTTATTGCTTTTGGTTTTTGTCTGTTTTTTAAAAAATAGCTTGGTAAAACTAAACTTAAATAGCTAATCTGAGGTGAAAGAAATGAAACATTTAACAAATTACTGACAAATAAATGGATCCATTGTATATATGCCCTGTACACAATGCTGCATTGCCTCACTGATATAAAATTATTAACTTCTCATAGTTTCCTGATAGACAAGAACAAAATAAGCATTTGACATAGGTGCTCAGTATCACTGGAGCATTTAAAAAACATCTAGAATTTAATTTAAAGCAACTTTAAATGAGTTTATTATGCATGATGAAAATAGACTTTGCAATAATTTATTAAACTCTTTTACCCCTAATCTTGCAAGTCAGTAATGTTATAAATGCATTATAACAATATTCACTGGTAGTTTTTGCATAAGAAAAATGTAAATGACATTTTATAGTTGCTGCTGTACTTGACTTCTTGATGCTCAGTATTATAGAAAAAAAGGTGGATATGTGTTGAGTGAAAATCATAAAATATGTTTGTCACATATTTTATGTGAAATTAAGATACTCTGGGATTTTATCCCCTGTTTTTTTTTACATACTCTAAGGTTTATTCTTTTTTATTAGCTGCATGCCCAAACTCCTACATATATAAGAAGTAGAATGTAATCTCAAATTATTGTGAAAACAAGGAGAAGGATATTTACTGGGGTGTCTCTGTGGGACAAGCTGGGATGAAAGTTTCTTTTGTGCAGCTAGACAATCCACTTTGCTGTCTTGGTATGTCCTCTGAGCAGAAACTCATGCAATCATTTCTGACATTTCTGGGAAGGAAATAAAAGCTGATTAATCCCATGAATCGTAAGACTTAAGAAATCTTAAGGTTGCAATATAAAATTTATGTATTATCCAGAGCCATTCTTCAGTTTGGAGAGCCAAGTGGGTTAGACAATTTAACTTTTTTCTTTAGCATCTGTTACTTACTGATCACAAGGCTTACTGAAAAGAGATGAGTATTAGTATTAATGTTAGTGCTTTGAAATTACCATTTTATTAAGTCTATTTCCATTTCAACCTGCTGGCATGCCTCCCCTTTTCCCCTTTAATGTGTCATTGGTTGATAGAACAACTGGCTAAAGTACAACACAACTGAAAACATTGCTTAAATGAAGTACTACTAATAAGCACTTTCCACTAAGAGGTAAAACCACAAACAGTTGTTCACTTGGGTTTTTGTGTTTTGTCTAGGATTATTGTTTTGAGATGAGAAAATTAACACAGCTTTCTAAGGGGGATAGTTATTGGAATAATAGCTTAATTCTTGGGTTTAGTGAGTCTAGTGGCCAGAGACATAGAAAGCCTTAGAGATTTGGTAAGGATGATAAGCAGCTGAGATGTGCAAAGATGAGAGGGTAAAAAGCTGTAAAGGTTACAAGATAATTTAAAACTGGTGGGTATGAGAAATCTAGAAAGTGCCTAGTTCAGGATTCTTCAATGTTTAAATAATAAAACTCTTATCTTATAAAACAAAAAATGAACAATTTTTAAAAGTTAGATTTTGTTAAAATCCAGATGGGCTACATAAAGGAGTAATTTTGATCAAGAAAGTCTTGCTGAAGTCTTGCTATTAATTTAGTGAAGTCTCATTATAAATTTAATGAAGTCTAACTATATTAATAGATCACTCCAAGGTGACCTTTCATGTCAGTGCAGAGGAATTTTATGTAAAGGAAAATCAAAACCAAACAGCATAGTTTACCTGGAATCTTCATTTAAATGATGTTACAGAAAAGCAATAGATGGAAAGCTAGTCAATGAGATACTGCAGTACTAGTGGACAAATCCTTGGATTGAGATCTGGCTGTAGAACACATGAATGAAGGAAGCACAGAGACAAATTGGGAAGTGGACAAATTGTATCAGCAAACCACACCATGTCTGAGGAAAGAAAAAAGCTGAAATAATCTCTAAGGGTAGAAACAATATTGTAATGCTTTCTTCCTAAATATGTAGGAGTTTGGGCATGCAGCTAATAAAAAAGAATAAATCTTAGGATATGTAAAAAAAAAAAGTATGGGGATAAAATCCCACAGTGTATGCATAAAACCATCTTGTTCCAACTAGGAAAGTAGGGATTTTGCAAATTAGCATAAAATCATGGGAAGGCAAGAGAACAAGCAAGAACCAAAACAGTGTGCCCTTCTATACCAAAATAGTTACTGTGTTGGTGGTCTCAAAAACAAACTCAAAAGTTTTTTAAAGCAGATCAGAATAATGAAGCTGATTAGCAGGTGTGAATACTGTCGCTTGAGCTCCCTACAGAGGGACATAAAGAAGGAACCACATAGAGCTTTACAAGGTTTTAGATGAAGTTGGAGGAACTTCTGAAGGAAGAAAAGTTTTAAAAGAACAGTTAAAAAGCCCTGGCAAGCTTGCTTCTGAGTTTTTGTGGCTGGACCCTATGACGTATGGTCTGGAATGTTCCTTTGGTTAGTTGGGGTCAGCTGTCCTGGCTGTGTCTCCTTGCAACCACTTGGCCACCCTCAGCCCACTTGTTGGTGAGGCCGAATATGGTGCAGAACAGGCTTCAATGCTGTGCAAGCACTGCTCAGCAATAGCTGAAACATCCCCATGTTATCAACAGAGTTTTCATCACAGATGCAAACCAGCCCAACACAGGATGCTATAAGCGAAAGTAGCTGTATCCCAGCCCAAACCAGTGCACATGTCATGTTACTATATTCTACATATTATAAACAAAATTCAGAAAAACTATGACAGCGGAGAGTTTGGCGAAGTCCTACCAGGTTCAGGATTTGTAGCAGGGTTAGGCAGTTTTGGTGACCATACAACAATTAGTGATGTGAGCAAAGAACAAAAAGTTGTTTTCCTGTACATAATTCTTTAATCTCGTGTGTTTTGCAGAAGATTTTTGATACCATCTCTAGCCTAGCTGTGCTACTTAGAAATGGAACTTCTTCCTGACTTATATAAGCCCCTGAAAAAGTGTCTTCAATTCTGGGGAGATCAGGTGCAGAGAGAGGGGTCAAATTTTCAGTATTCTACGGCCAAGTGCCCGTGTTTTCTTTCTTTTAAAATCAATAAAGGTTTGTAAGGCGCTGAAAGCTTAACCATTCAAAAGGATGATATGACAGAGGGTTTGCTGGAGCTTAGACTCCAGCACTGTTCAGTAATGTGATGGGGGTTTGAAGTGCAAAAAAGCCCAAAAAGTCTTGTTGAAATTTCCCGTTTAAAACTGTTCACAGTTGTAGTTGAAAACAAGAATGCTGCACTAATGTAAAGCATATTACTGCAGTTTATTTAATGATAACATTAAGGAGCAGATGTACTTGTTTGCTGTTTGAGCAGTTTAAATCCTCACATTCTCTCTCTTGTTCATCAGCAGTTGTGTTTGGCAGCCCTCTGTAACTGATTACAGCTGAGCAAGTTCCTGTGTGCTTGCTTTCTACTGGTCAACTTTGTGCTGGCAGAAATTGGTCTGTAATTCCACTCTGCTCTTCATGGCTCATCTCATTTGAGAGGAAAATGTAGTGGAACGTGCCGTGAGTTTTTAGGACAGTTGTATAATGAATAAGGGAAATTATAATATCTTGTCAGGAAAGGGTGGGACTGAGTGTTTGGGTTCTTACAAACATTGTTTGGTTTGGCACAGTTAGTAGCTCTTTAGTTAAATCTGAGGATCAGAATGCTTTTTGTTAATCTGCAAGGAAACATAACTTTCTTGTTTTATTTATTCATTTGGAATTACTTGTCCCATTCATGATCATTGTCCAGTATAAAAACATCTTTTTAAGATCATTTGCCATCTTGCTTCAGTGCTTTTATTAACAAATAGCATAATTTAGATTTTTTGCTTTGTCAGTACTTGTGAAGAACATGCTTGTCAGACCCCAGTATTTCATTCCTTAAGCAGATGGGTGATGCTGTTTAGCTCAGTGATGCCAGCGTGTATCCCCTCTGCTTGCTCAGAACCCAGACGACCCCAGCTGTCAGCATTGCTGTGTTCCTAGAGCTGCCGGTGGCATCAGACACTGAGTTCATGTGGCTGCTCTTATTAATCTGCCTTCCAAATACTGCTTCAGTGTGCTTCATCTTTGAGGATGTTCTTGTAAGAGACAAGACTTTTAACATTCTCTCCAGCTGTCTTGTTAGTTAAAATACCTTTTTCCTCTATTAAGAGGTTGAGCCTCACTTGCAAGTACACTTTGAAGTAAAACAGAAACCATTATCATTGTGCTAAAGGACAGTATTTGAGCCCTCACATCTTGTCTGAATCCCTTATGGATAGGCATAGTTATGGCTGAAACTCCAGCTTGGTGTTCTGTTGTAACAAAAATAATACAACAACTTGAAACGACAAATATACTTCCATGGTAATGAAATTCCTTATTACCCAGTGATGTATTAATAGCTATTCCTCTGACAATGCGCAGCCTGTTTAAAAGGGTGCAAATGATGGCTTTGACAAATTGTTTCTTGTCCAGAAATGACAAGCATGAGAATTGCAGAGAACACAGAAAAGCAGTGGCTAGAAGCAGCAATTTAAGTTTCAGGTGAAATTGGAAAGAGGAAAATGACAAAAGCAAGTTAATCAGAAGCGAAGAGCTGAAGCCTTATTTAGCTTAAGCTGTAGGGTATAGTTGTCAGTGACACAATAGCATTTGCTAAACAGTTGGTTAAGCTGACATTTGCCTGTATTCTTAGGGGGGATGAGTTAGTTGAGATAGAGGTTGACATGCATAGCCCTTGACATTTTAATGCGAGTTTAAGCACTGCATTTCAAGCAGCTCTTGTACTCATTAGCAAGGCACAGAAGGGAGTTGTGCTTTCACTTACTAAACCATTACTTTATTAAGATAGTGAGATATTTATTAGAAATACAGCAAACCTTGCCAAATACACTATTGCTTACATACAATTATCACAAATCCGTATTTATGATGAAAAATCGGATGCAGAGTTCTGGAATAAGTTTCTATTTTCTAATCCAGTTTTGAATTCTCTGGATGATCCTGCTCTAGCCAGGGGGTTGGACTAGATGAGCTTCAGAAGTGCCTTCCCACCCCTACCATTCTGTCATCCCATGAGACCAGCTCTAATGATAGGTTAGAAAACACACACACACCTCGTGTCTTCAGGGATTAGATATAAAATGCCAAGAGATAATCAACAGCAATTTTTATGTTACTGCAAAAGAGCTATTTGCGACAGATATGAGAGCTAGTGCATCACTCACCTCTGGAAAACTGATATTCAGTATTGTCTGTCTTCATACTGGTGTCCTGGCAAAACATGTGAATGTGAATTGTGGGGCACCTTTTCTGTAAATCATTTTAAGATTAATATATCGAACTTCTCCATTGCTGATTAGCAACGAGCAAGTCTTTTTGTGCGGGATAGGAGCTTTTGTCTCCTCTATGAGAGGAAATTTTAGGGAGAGGATGACCTTTCTTGTCAATACTTTACCTTCAGACCACTGCCTAACCCAGGGCAGCAGACTAGAAGCCCACAGTCTTGATGTGATGTACAAATTAAACTACTGAGCACTTAAACAAAATCATTACAGACTCAAGTTCCTTCTCCAGCCTTGTCAGAAATTAACCATCTCTTTTTATGAAAGAATTCATTCTTCCAGTTCAACTATAACTGAATATATAGATGTGCATTGGTGAAGAACTTACTGGTTAGTGATGCTGTTCTCTTGAAAGCAAAATGAACACAAAAACTCTGTGACACAGTCAAACAGCTGGGTTTTAATATCTTACCCACAGCGTGAGACTGACTGCACTCAAAGTGCTTGGCAAAGTAACTACCTTCCAATACTGAAGCTCTAAGTAGAAAAATCCACCACTTGGATTCATACATGGGTAGTTAAAATTTGAATGAGAATACTGTGCGTACTTAAAATTCTTTAAAAATAAGGTTAGAGTGGGGTTAGAGTGTGTTAGTTTTTAGTTGATAATATACTTTCGTGCAAAGCAGCAGCATTTCAAGCAGAAACCAGTGAAATGCGTCGTGGAATCTGGTCCTCTGGCTGCATGGTCTGATGGCCATTGGCAACTTACGGAATGGTTTGGGTACTAAGAAACTCAAAATTCAGTATCACAGGGGAATAAAATCTGCCAAACCACAATTTAAAATTACAATAGATGGCCACACAGTTAAAAAACATTCAGATAGCCTAAGGTTCATTTAAAGACAGCATTGCACACATGTACGTGCTACAGTTAACAATAGTCCCAAAAATTCTACATGTTTAAACAATAAACCAAAGAAAAATAATAGATATTAAAAGTAAACTACTACCACTGATGAATGCAAGTCATGTCTTTTTCTGTAAGTGAGGAACAGCAGTAAGAAAATAAGCTCCAGCAAATTACATGTTAAACTGCAGCAAAGATGTGAGAGAATCTGAGTGACTGAATATGAAGTAGAAATAAGCCTTTTTTCAAAAACATCACATTTAAGAAGTCTGCCAACGAATTGGTGGGCTGAGAGATGATCAAAGAGCATTCAAGAAGATAAGGTCACTGCTGAAAAACTAAATTAATGATTTGAGTCAGTTTTTGCTATAGAGACTGTCAGAAGAGTTTCTGCACTGCAAGCGTTCTTTACAGGAGAGGAGTTGGAGAAGCAGGCACAAACTAGGTTGTTAACTGAAGAGGCATCAAACTAATTGATAAATAGGACAGTGAAAAAAGGAACTCAAGGCTGAAATAGGTGAATTACAATGGTTATTATTTAACCCCTCACTTACAAATATTCTCAGTGGGACAGTGGTGTGTCAAATGAAAAATCAGTTTTTTAGAAACTTTCTTCAGCAATCCAAGGAAACTACAGAACTGGAAAGCTGATGTCTTTGAAGCTTAACAAATGCATCAAAACTACATACCACTCAGGGAATAGCTGAAGAAGTGTTATACATGATTGCCTTCATATTATCAGTAGCTCTTTGGGCTGTGGAATGAGGCTACACAGTCTTTTGGTCTGACATGGTCTAGCCATTCTAGTGTACTTAGTGGTGTGTATGCTGTTCAACATGCTTGTGTGCAATCTGTAAAATCAGAAAACTGTGTTATAGCAGCCTTTGGTAATGGAAAATTTAAGGTAATTTGTTTTATCAGCAGCTTATAAGACTAAATGAAAAATAATATATATTAGCATTGCTAAAATCACCCAAAATTAGTGTTGTTAAAAACAAAGTAATACGTGTAACAAAAAAATGGTGCATTATTGTTCTTGGACTAGTGTTGGACTAAAAGGTTGACATCATACAAAAGTTAAAAAAAATGAAAAGATGCTGTATACACACAACTTCCTTAAATGCAAAACCAGCACACTGTCAGTGAAATTGTTAATGATCCTGGTTGTGGGTTTTAAAGGAAAAAAGACGAAACATCCACCCACTAGAACCAGTTATTGTTATTTGCTTGGTTTGTTTTTAAAGAAACAAATTTCCTCCCCTTGGGACAAGTGTCTGCCGTGATGAAAAAGACAGCGGTGGGAAAAAAGGAATAGACTAATAATGGAGAAAAGGACAATTGATAGAAGCAGGAGGTATTTACACTGTTCAGTCAGAGGATGTCTGATGATACCGGGTCAGAGGCATCATTCTCTAAATGCCCAGTTTCTTATATTCCCTCATAAGAGTTTCCTACTGGTCTCTGTTGGAGAAAGGATGTTGATTCTGATGTATCTTTTTCTTTCCAAATGGCATTTATGTTTTCCCATTTAACTAGGGTATGTGGTTTTTTCCAGTAAGTGTAACAAGTGTTGATTGCAAACCAAACAGGCAAGATAGTTGGTAACTAAGGTAACTTGAATGTATCCTATTGGGTATGTCCTCTGTAAATTTGTCAGTCATGGTCTGGATGATGAGGCAGAGTGTATGCTCAGCAAGTTTGCCGAGCAAAGAGAGTGGCTGATGCCCCCATGGTGGTTATGCCTTGCCATTCAGAGAAACCTCAGCTGACTGAAGAAATGGACTGACAGGAACCCTGTGAAGTTTAACAAGAAACTCAAAACCTTGCACCTGGAGGTTGTGCACTTATACAGCAATATGCACCAGCATATGCTGGTAGCCATCCAGAATACTCAAGAACCAAATTCAACATTGTTCACTCATGGTGTCTTGAGTTATCCAATCCAATTTGTGTTAGAATTTTGACTGTAAATGTGTTGTCATGTGAAGTGTCCTACAAATAGGCACAAGACTGTAGAGGGAGGCAAAAAGTGTGCTCTGAAAAAATACAGGGATGTCTCTTTTTGAGAGTCATATAGAAAATATTGTCTGATTGCTGCTTACACGTCTTTTAAAAAGTTCTTTAATATTCTTTCTGTTTATTCCTGATTAAAGACAGATGTTCTCAAAGTATTTTGAGTTTCTTCTTTATTCTCTTTTCAAGGAGTAGGAACAACTTAGCTGGACACTGTTCAAGTTGATTCTCTATGTTTCTAGGGAGAAATGAATTATTTGAGCACAGATGTTGAGAGGAGGCGAGAAAGAGTAATTCATTTTGTCTAAAATTTTCCATTCAAATTCATTTCGATAAAACTAGCAAGTCTTCATTTTCTAAGCGCTGTGTCACCTCAGTGTACATGTGGGGATAGGGGCCTCATTTCACACAGGACATCAGCTGCATTTCAGTAACTGTGAGAAATGGTTTTTTGTTTTAAAATGAAATTATGAAACATTTAAAAAGAGCCCTGAAAGACAGTAAGTCGTCATCTCTGCTAGTTCAGATGTGCTTCTGGCAGACAGATACATGAAACCTTTTAGAAAAGTTTAGAAAAGGCTGCCTCTTCTCTTGTTTCAGTAATTTACAAGTTAATTCTGTTGAATTCAAAGCTGTCTGGATTTTTTCACCTTGATGTCTTACAACTAAATGAAAAAGAAGTTAATCAAAAGATCTAACTGCTGTTGGTCAGCTGTGTCATTGCGGATCAAGCTGTGTTTGTGACTCACACTTTTAATGCTCTGGGTGCTTCTTGTTTAAAGGAAGGAGATGACAGTGTGAAAAAACACTGAAAAGCAATGTATTTCCTTGCTTACAGGTAAATATTACTCAAACATGTCTGTAGGTGTGTTTTCTTAGTGAAATTTTGCTGCTTTTGGAAAGCTCTATCAATATCCACTGGACCTATTGCCACAACCTCCAGGCTTGTCACATGTGTTCTCCTCTCTGACTTTTCACCAGTGATTGAGCAGTTTTGCTCTCTCTGGACATGTGTTTTTGTCCTCATATGCAGACATTTCTCATTCAAGAGCTCCACCTCCATTCGTCTGGGGTTTTTATTATAATCTTTGTTCTGTACCCTAATATTTTCTAATATTCATGAACATTTTCCCAATGTTCATTTCCAACCAACAGTCTCCTCTTATTTACTTGTAGTCAGGAGCTACAAGTTGAGCAAGAGCTCGAAACAGTAGTGTTGTGGTCTCAGGAGGATGTAGCAGTATAACTATAGGTTACTATGTCTGGAGATAGCAGAGCAGAAACCTAGAGGTTCCAATTCATGCTTACACATGATACATCTGATAGTTGCTTCTGGCAGAGTGGCTCCCAGTGATTTTTGTACCTATGAGGGAGGATGCTGGATATGATGACATGTAAGGTTTCCTAGTTGGTAGCATAAACAAATTAATAGTGTCACATAGCCAGTGCAAGATAGCAGTTGTCCAATAAACCTTTGATGCAGCATCTGCAACAGCTCCGGGAAAGGAAGAGCTGCTGCTTTTCTGGAAGCAGCAGATTTGCCATCCCTTTACTTGGTGAGAGGCAGTAACTGCTGAGTGTCAGCTGGCACTGAGAGTGCACCTCTTTGTTGAAAACAGCAGTGATAGGAGCATATTCCATGACAGAGAATGGCCACATAGCCTGACCTCTCACTCAGAGCACTGTAGTGAGGTTTATAACACGTTCATTTTAAAGAAGAAAAGATTCTCATGGCTGTTTTAATGTTCCACACGTTTGCCTCAGCAGCTGAACATTTTTTCAGTGTACCAGCCTTGCAGTGAAAATGCCCCAATTAAAATGTAACACTTCAAAATGCAGGAAAATGAATGGTTTCTTTCCTCCCTCTCCCTAGGTGCTCATTAACAATATTTTGCTGTACCTGACATTCTTCTTGTAGGCCTTTTCCAAGGCAAATTCCATACCAGCCCATCTGTTTTATTGCGTTGATTCACAGCTAGTGTATTCCATGATCAGCTAAAAAGGCAGGAGGCGAAGAAGTTTGCTTATCTTGTTGCATTGTCCTTGCCACTGCAATTGGGGTCAGAAAGTGTCTTTATTGCAGAGCCACAGAGTACCCTTCCCTAGACAATTTCAGGACTTCTGGATAGGCAGGGGACAATCTTGACAGAAAGCGCAGTGGGAGCAGACAGCGATTGTCTTGGGAAAAAACAGTACTGACCAGTGTTCTCAGAGGTGATGAAGACTTTTTCCTTAGGGACCACGTGAGAACAGTTGAAAACCTGAAAATAGCTTCAACTTGATGGGAGCAAGATTCAAAAGAAATTGTGTAAAGAGGCAGTGAGAAAGGGGAGATGCTTACAAGTGTTTACTTTTTGGTCTTATCTATCTGTTGTACTTTTCAGTATTTCACAGGTTATCTTATCCTGGCTTTAGAAATCTCCTAGTTCTAACATCTTCTGATGGTGACCACTCTTATGAGATACAACCTGACCTCTGAGGGATTTTGAGTCCCATTCCAAATATCAATTCCTTTAATTTAAAACTTTTAAGCCTTCTTTTTTTCTTCAATAACTTAAAAATATCTCTCAAACTGAGGGAGACAACATGAGTTGCTTACAGACACTACTGTAGGGCCTTGGTATGTACATGTAGTTTGTGCTGCAATATCTCTGTGGCTGATTAATTTCCTTTGCTCAAAACCTTTTTACTCTAAAGTCTCTCCAAAACTGGGGTCTGTGTGTATGTGGAGTATTTACTGGGGAAATCTGCTGTTTAAAGAAAGATGGTAGAATGCATTTACAAAGGTATTCCCACAGTGCCTTTAAAGACATTTGTTGACATCATGGCAGCATTATAGTCATCTAATTTCTTATTGTTTTAATGCTTCTGGTTTCAGATTCACACTTCTCTAATTAATGGACGGCCTAGTGCTGATGACCCTTCACGCGTATTACTAGAATTCACTTCTGCTCGCTTTATCCGCCTGAGATTTCAGAGGATACGGACACTAAATGCAGATTTAATGATGTTTGCACACAAAGATCCAACTGAAATCGATCCCATTGTTACAAGGAGGGTAAGTTCTTGCCAGAGGGTAGAAATGCGTGTGCAGGGGTTCTCTTACACTTGCAAATGTTTTACCTGCCTTTGGGTGCCCTAGGAAATTGTGGGAGATGATTACCTCTCTGAATTCTGGTGTTCAGAGAATTCATTTCTCACAGCATGTTGGTAGTTTCTCTGTGGCAGAAGTAATAACGACCTTTTTTGCTTACTGGTGTTATTAACAAACAAGAGGCTTATTAGCATAAGCATAGAACTCCTCTGGCTGCAGACATTTCATAGTATATAATTGATAAGTGGTTGCTGGTATTTTTCTTCTGGAAAGTTTAGAACATCACTACAGTAAGTCCCATTATTGTTTTACTTGGCTGTACTTAATGTAATGCTGGATAACTGCTTCTCCTATTCCTCATTTCTGGTTTCCATTTCTTCTGAGTATATAGAGAACTGGAAACTACTGGAAGTTTAGAAAGTGCCATTGTAGTTTGTATTCCGAACCCAGAAACCCACCCAGTTGAGCGCACTTACTGCAGCCTCGCTAATAATGGAAACTGTGTTTATGTAAGAGTGCGCGCTTACGTAAGAGTTATCTAAGTGACCAGATACATAAAACAGAATTCGCCGTTCCAAAATTGCTGTGTACTCCTGAAAACATAGTGCAGTGCTATCCAAAGCTCTCTCAGAACAATGAGCAGTAACTTCTGCATGGCATCACTCCAGGAGACTGTCCTCAATGGACAGAGCAACGGAAACTTGCCATCCTCATCTGGCTTTCCAAGAAGAGAGGCAGAACTGGGAACAATGAGTGTATTGTTTTTATGTGGTAGAAAGTTAACTGTGAGTTATATGAGTTCCTGTTTTGTTTGATGTATTTATTAGTAATCTGAAAAAGAAGTTGAACACAGAAACAGCAAAATGTGCAAACAGCAAATGCTTGTTTTGACCACCCTATTAAGATGTTATAAGACCCTTACTGAAACAGATGAAAACGGAGGCGATGGCGTGGGAGGTTCACTTTTCACAGATGCCAAAACACACAATTATCAATATCTTTCCATCCTTCTCGCTCGTCAGGGCTATTAATCCCAGCAAAGACAAAACAGAAGTGGTCAAAGGGTGGAGAAAGTGATTTAAATCTTAGGAGGAAAGATAATTCCACAGTTACTCCAAAGGCCATTACTGAAAACCAGTTCTTATTTTCACAGTCTGGTGAATGCCCAAGACCCAGATAAGGGGAACAAAGATTTTATTTTTAGTGTCTTTTTCTAGCTTTTCACTTCTCCCTGTCATCAAGCCTTTTCTTTTTGATATTTTCTGAAGAGAATAAATTCTGTAGTGTTTGACCTTCCATTCTGTGTTGCACACAGTCTTCTTCTGGTCTTATGTTTGGTGTATGCTGTGTATAAACCAGTGTGGCTCTGATGACTTCAGGCAAATGGACATGTGCTGGTTTATACCCTTCCCGTCAGCAAGCTTGAACCTACCTGTTGATGAAGATGCAGCTTGGATTACACCATCTGATATATTAGTCATAGACCAAAAAATGAAAGAAACCAGGACCTGACAGTTTTGTCACCAGAAATGAATTCCATAGCTTGGCACCTGTGTTTTACAATCCATTTATCTATTCACTTTCTGATTTGTCTTACAGTATTACTATTCAATAAAAGATATCTCTGTTGGAGGCATGTGTATATGCTCAGGCCATGCGAAGGCTTGTCCACTGGATCCAGTGACCAACGTATGTATTTTTCCTTTTTTTGTTTTTATTGTGCCTTATCATAGGGCAGAATATGAGGAAAAAGAAATTTAATTCCTCAGAATGTCTGTTTTTTACCCCGAAGAGACAGTGCTGGAACAAAAATGTTGGCAACCAGAGTAATCAACATTCACACAACATCAGCAGAGACTTTCTTTGAAATTACAGAACAGGTTACAGATAATTCATTCACTACTGAAAAATTCCTAGAAACCACAAATACTAGGGTTGCATTACATAGATGTAGAGGTGAGCAGTAATAGGTTCCTTGCCTTCTTAATATTAATCAAGATGTTTCCCAAATTACTGTCAAGTATTTAACTGATACTTGCAAACAAATGGTGGCTCTAGAATGGCACATTAATATGCAGGAAATATTAATTGCATGATCAGTCAAGCTAGTCTAGAAAACCATGAGATGTTTACAGTGTTTTTCAACTAGTAGGTGGTTTTTTGAGCCATTAATAGATGCAGCAAATATAACTGAAATATAGAAACATAATTTGTTACAGATGGCCCAGATTTATCCACACTGCTGCAAATACACTATTTCCAATCAGCTGGTATTAGTAATGTGCCACAATTTGGAATCTCTTCATATACCACACACTTACGTGGGAGCTAGGTAGGATTCAACAGAAAATCTTGTTTGCAGCTGACGTTAAGCCATTGCGTAGGAACTGATTAAAAACCCCTGCAAACTGGAAGCAGACTTCACGTAATTACAGAATCACAGAACATTAGGGATTGGAAGGGACCTCAGCTAGTCGAATCCCCCTGACACGGCAGGATCATCTAGACCAAGTCACACAGGAACACATCCAGGTGGGTCTTAAATGTCTCCAGAGAAGGAGACTCCACAACCCCCCTGGGCAGCCTGTTCCAGTGCTCTGTCACCCTCACTGGGAAAAAGTTCCTTTTCATGTTTGTGTGGAACCTCCTATGTTCCAGCTTACACACATTGTCCCTTGTCTTACAGAGGATGTATTTACAGTTCTAAGCAATTTCCATGGGTCTTGTAAAAACTTGTACTAACTTCTTGGTTTAATACTTGTAAGCCTTCTCTAAGATGATGTGGTTAACAACAGGCCTTAGTGATGTCTCAGTGCAAGCGATTGGTCCTACCTCAGAAAATAAGTGCTGCTGTTGCGATTAATACAAACTTCAGGTAGATTCACTACTAGATAAAATAAAAGCAGTTTAACAGATGTGGTGTCTTTTTTTGCAGGATGACAAATGCATTTTTGTTACCTGACTGGTATAAAAAAAATATTAGAAGTGAAATAGCTGAAGCATAAGAGATTTGGAGTATTCAGTATAACTCTTCAGGGATACTCTTTAGATTGGGCCACGACAAAATTGGTGGGCTTTGGCTTATAAACGTTATGACTGTGGCTGTTAGCACATCATTGAATTCTTCCCTTGGCATCACAAAGAATCATCTTGCTTGAATGTGTTATTGCTGTGCTTTTCTGAAGCATTCCTTAACCTTACCTTGTTTTTCAAGATCTATGCTTTGGCCTGTGAGCCACAGAGTTTATATTTTGCTTTGACCACAAGTGGCTTCACAAGCACCACAGAGAATCCCCTCCATAATGGTTAGGAAGGCAATTCTTCCTCCTCATTTCTCTAAACTAGAGTTTCCTTTGTCTTTTCTAAGGTGCTTCTATGGTTCAGGGAATATGGACGTTCCCTGCAGCAATGTTCTCATGCTGATCTCTGCTGAGAAACTGAAAAATGAGTGTAAAGGCTGGTCCCATTGTCATATCTTAGTAGTTTAAACCCTCCTATTGTCCCTAATGTAGAATTAGTTAGAAGGTTACGTGATGAGTTGACTCATCATAATGCTAAATATTAAAAGTAAAGACATTTTTATTGGATCAGCCAACACAATTAATATCACCCCACAGCTGCATGGAAAGGAAGGGTGGAGGATTGCTCACTCCTCGTGTAAGCCAGCTACCAGTTCTGTTTTGTGAAGCCGTTTCTGAGGGCTACCAGCAGTTTGGTTTATTAGCTGTATCAGAGAACTTTGACTCTGCTGGCTGTTTTACTAAAAAAGTGATATAAAAGCTAAACACACTCTTTTGTCTCTCAGTTGGTAAATACAGGGTACATCAAGGAATGAAAAAAATAATGTTTTCCTAATTTGAACTGGAATGCAGATGATATGCATAAACAGATTAATCAAATCATCACCTTGTTCAAATATTTGCTTTTCCTTTAAATCAGAAATCGGTCTGTCAGTGTGAGCACAACACGTGCGGAGAGACGTGTGATCGGTGTTGTCCTGGTTTCCATCAGAAGCCTTGGCATGCTGGCACTTTCCTCGTTCAGCATGAATGTGAACGTAAGTCAAAAGTGGCACTGGAGAGGTTTATTGTAAGTGAAAGCTAAAACCAGATTCAACATGATTTGTAATTAATTAGATTTCTACCCACATTTGTTTATGAATTAGTTGCTGTTTGCTGGCTGGCTCAAAAAGTGAGCAGGACAATTACATGTGGTTTTCTTGAACACTGTTTTGGTGTAACATGCTGATATCAATGGAATACTGCATAAAATTAATTTTAACGGGTTTAATTTTTATGACTGTGATGTTTTTGATAGAGTAATGGGACTGTGTCCTGAGAAGTTAAAGATCTTTTGAACTAATATTTCATTATTGTTCTGGATTTGGTGAAATCGTGTTTGCTTAAGGTATTCCTGCATCAAACTCTCTTTCAGCATACAAAGAGTTAACTCATCTGGGCTGTGGGGCTGTTTGCTTTTCCCTCCTGTGCACAGCAGCATGTGCAGCGTAGGGTGGGGCAGAGGTTGGTGGGGTATGGAAGTGAAGGGGAGAGGTGGCTGCTGCAGGGGACAGGTTGAGCAGGTGGAGTAGGCCAGACAGATTTTGGGGTCCTTAATTTGGGACAGGGTATTCCTTTTCCCCTCTTCTTGGTACCCTTCCCTGTTTGTGTGTCTAGAGACTCTGGTTTCGGTTTGGTTTTGGGCTGTAGCACACTGTGGCCTTCTGTGGCTCTCTATCCCTCTTCTGCTTCACCCCCCACTCCTCTTTTTTCCCTCTTCCCATTTTTAGTCTTCCTTTTTCTCTTCCTCTTATCTCTATCCTTTCCTGCAAATTTTGGGACTGATGCCTAGAAAACTACCTAAATTGAATATTTAAGTTTTGCCTAGGAGATTCCCAGTCTTTCCTTTTTACTCCCTCCTTGTTCATGGCTTTTAGCATCTCTTAGGAAGCGGGGGTTATCAGGTCTGGCCGGGGGAGGAGTGGACTTCAATTGAGGAAGAACATACTATTTTTTTCCTTTTGCTCTTTTCTTTACCCTTTTTTTAGTTTTTTTGGGTTTTTTTTCCTACTTAATAAAACCTTTAATAAAGTTTAATATTTCTAATTCCATTTTCTGCATGTGTGTTTACTTTGTCTCTTTTCTCCCCCTCCAGGGGGTGGGAGGACATATTTTCGTCTGCACGGTTGAGAAGATTATAATATTGTAGGTTAACCGTGACAATTATATTAAACTTTAATGTCCTGATTTTTTAAATAAATGACATTTTTTTAGATTATAATGTTCAGCCTTGCTGAAAAAAATACTTGATAAAAATGCAATTACAGTTTTTAATTATTTTAATGAAAAAAAACAATGCATCCTATTTTCCAGCATGAATTTGGGGACATACCTTGAAATGTCACCTCCCCCCAGAGTGGGAAGTCCATTTGCAGTTTTCCTGCAGTAAGGATAACTATTTTTGGACTTTGGGCTGATTATAAGTCCCTGGTGAAAGAATGTAGGGATGCAACTAGAAAAGCAAAGGCCTCTGTGGAATTAAACCTTGCAAGAGAGGTCAAGGGCAACAAAAAAGACTTCAAATACATTGCAGGTAAAACTAAAATTAGAGGCAATGTAGGCCCCCTGCTGAATGAGGTGGGTGCCCTGAAGACAGAGGATACAGAGAAAGCAGAGATACAGAACACCTTCTGTCTATACTTCTGGGGGCTGTCTTGATGTCAAGCCCCAGACTGCTGTGACTCCAGAGGAAGCTGAGGCAAGAGAGGAGCTGCCTTGGTTGATGAGGACTGGGTTAGGGATAAGTTGAGCAAACTGGATGTACATAAACCCATGGGCCCAGGTGGGATGCACCCACGTGTACTAAGGGAGACAGCAGAAGTCATTGCTAAGCCATTCTCCATCATCTTTTCTAAGTCATGGGGATCAGGAGAGGTGCCTAGGGACTGGAGGATAGCAAATGTCCCTCCAATCTTCAAAAAGGGAAAGAAGGAGGACCCAGATAACTGTAGACCAGTCAGCCTCACNAGAGTAGAACACCTCTTTTAGAGGAGAGGCTGAGAGAACTGGGTCTCTTTAGCTCGGAGAAGAAGAAACTGAGGGGGTGACCTCACTAATGCCTATAAATATGTGAGGGGTGTGTGTCAGGAGGATGGAGCCAGGCTCTTCTCAATGCCGTCTAGTGATAGGACGAGGGGCAATGGTTATAAGCTGGAACATAGGAGGTTTCACATAAATATGAGAAGAAACTTCTTCATGGTGAGGGTGACAGAGCACTGGAACAGGCTGCCCAGGGTGGTTGTGGAGTCTCCTTCTCTGGAGATGTTTAAGACCCACCTGGTTGTGTTCCTGTGTGACTTGTTCTAGATGATTGTGCTGTGTCGGGGGGATTGGACTAGATGATCTTTTGAGGTTCCTTCCAATCCCTTAAGATTCTATGATTTTGTTTACAAAGGCTACATACCACATGTATTTCTGACCGCAATGGTATCTGGTTCCCTATTGCTTGTGTTTTTTAAGTTGCAGGGGTGAGATACAGTTTTACCTTGAGTGGTTGAATATTATTAAAATGAAACAGATAACTCTCATTAAATGTAGTAATTGCTTAGTTCTCTCATCCAGGCTTTGCTCACAGAGATCTTTGTATAAATAGGGACTGTGTACGCTAGAAATGTGGTCTGGAATGAAATCAGGGTGCCTTTAGTCTTATGTTTAATTTTTGAGATACCCTTCTTATGCCCTGTTCAGCCCTCAGTGAACTATCGTCCTTTCATAGCAGAAATAGTCCTGTGGGATTTGGCTCAGATGTGAGGCGAGTGGCTCCCTATAATGTTGACAAGCTTGAAATTTCTCTTAATGTGGAAATTAATGTTTCAGTACCACAGGGGAAGGCAGAAAGCAAATTGCCTCCTTCTACTGCAAGAGATTATTAGAGTAGCTGTCCTCAGAGTTCAAATTTGAACTTCTAGAGAAGTTTTAAGGTTGGCAATCTCTTTGTTCTGATCCAGATTTGATTTGTACATGTGCATATGTTTTTAGAGTGTCTTTCAGCTTTAATGGAAATGATTTTATTTTACTTACGCCCATCTGCTTCTTCCTTTATAATTCCTGTTTGCTTTCTAAACTAACTGACTCTTTTAAAAGCCATGTGTGTGTCCAAACAGTAAAAAGTTTCTGCACTATCAAGTTAAACAAACAGTACCCCCTCCCCCAAAACAAAACAGAAAGAACATAATTAGTCTGTATTTGGCAATTTCCAAACTTTGTTCCCCAGACAAAACATTGGGAAAAATTACACTACACGGAATTCCAGGTTATGTTTGTGGTGGGACCAATTTGGTATTCACAACTGAAGCAGTAAATCACTGTTTGGATGTGCTGTCAGATAACAAGGCACATACGATAAAATGCTGAATGACTCTTTTCCATACCTCAGTAAGATCATGGCATCTCCAGCTGGGAAGGGTTCACTAAACCAGTTCCTTCTCTTTTAGCATGCAACTGTCATGGGAAGACTGAGGAATGCTATTACGACCAGGAGGTTGCAGACAGAAATCAGAGTTTGAATGTCCATGGAGAATACATCGGGGGTGGAGTGTGCATAAACTGTACCAGCTACACCAGCGGCATCAACTGTGAGACCTGCCTCGACGGTTACTTCAGACCAAAAGGGGTAAATGCCTATTCTGATGTCATTTCACCACAGGACTCAATGTTCAAACCACCATCTTTAAGTTATTAAAAAGATGTCATGTCACTGTTTGGACTGCCGTTTTATGAAGGTTAACTGACAGTGCAGCAGCTGCTTTTCACAGCTGGAAGTCTGTAAAGCTAATGCTTGCAGAAACAGGAAAGCGAATTTTGTTGATAGGAAGGAATGCACTTGAGGTCAGGGCCTCCAGCTTGAATTTCAATTTAATTTAAAGAAGGATGTAAACAAAACTTTTTCCTCAGTACTGGATTTTGAGATTTGTTATCAAAAGTTCAAAGAAATATTGCTACGTCTGATATTGGAGAGAGTCTGTAATTTTTATTTTTAAAATGTAATGCAGAATTAATAGCCACTGAAATTCTACAATGCCTCATGAATGCCTTTCATTTTCAGTGCAGTGGGAATTGTGATTTGTGCTTGATCATACAAGGCTGTATTTTCATCTAAGTTGAAGCTGTCAGAAGATTAATCTTATATTAGGCTGTCCTGCCAAAGTGGGCTGTGCCCATGCTTTCGACAGCTGCACTATTAGTGTCTGCTTAAATTCCTCTGGTTTTGTCTGCAGAGCTTCACTTGGGTAAATCATGGCCTTTAGTCCGATTGGTTTTCAATCCTCAAACACAGAAAACATCAGCAAATACCAATAATTACATTCTGCCTGATATATACAAGAGTCTGTTATTATGGCTACACCTGGGTTTTGGTTGAAAACATATTTATATCTAAATCACTTACATGTTTATAAATACAAATCCAAACTATAACTTCAGGCTACGTTTGGCAACCATCCCATTTTTGTTGAGGTGCAAACTACCTGCAGATAAGTCATTGTCTCAATTTGATTTAGATAGTAAATAAAATTTCCTATTAATAAAAGTAAGATTTGTAATCTCTTTGTTTCTACAGGTGTTGCCAGAGAGCCCAGATCCATGCCAGCCATGTTCCTGTGATCCAAATGGGTCTTTAAATAATACCTGTGTCAAAGATGAGAAACATGCAGAAGGAGGTAGGATTCCTAAATGTTAATGTATAAGTTCAGCAGTGATGAAAGAAGAATCACAGAACATTAGGGATTGGAAGGGACCTGGAAAGATTATCTAGTCAATCCCCCTACCACAGCAGGATCACCTAGACCAAGTCGTGCAGGAACACATCCAGGCGGATTTTAAACATCTCCAGAGAAGAAGACTCCACAACCCCCCTGGGCAGCCTGTTCCAATGCTCTGTCACCTTCACTGTGAAGAAGTTCCTTTTCCTTTTTATGTGGAACCTCCTATGTTCCAGCTTGCACCCATTGCCCCTTGTCCTAACATTGGTTTACACGGAGCAGAGCCTGGCTCCATCCTCCTGACACTCACCCTTCACATATTAATGAGGTCACCCGTCAGTCTCCTTTCTCCCAAGCAAAGAGACCCAGCTCCCTCAACCTTTCCTCATCAGGGACATATTCCACTCACTTCATCATCTTTGTGGCTCTGCACTGGACTCTCTTCAGCAGTTCTAGGTCCTTCTGGAACTGAGGGGGCCAGGACTGGACACAATATTCTAGATGTGGTCACACCAGGGCAGAGTAGAGGGGGAGGAGAACCTCTCTCTACTAACTACCCCCGCTTCTGATCCACCCCAGGATGTCCAAGTGTCAACCTCAGTTCCCAGCACTTTAGTTTCGATCAAGAGCAGGGCTAGAGACAATTTTTAGCATAAAACTGTTGGATTGGACTAGATGAGCTTTCAAGGTCCCTTCCAATCCCTAATGATTCTATGATTTTATGATCAAAGCAATCAATTTTTACCTTTTAAAATAAGATTTTTCCATCAACAATTTATTCATGAAATTATTCTTTCTGCATAACATGGGCAGACTAGGTCTGTGTCAGTGGGGAGGCTTCATGAAAGAAAAGGTAGGAAAATCTCATTTCTCTGAAGAGACCCATCTTATTCCCCTGTGAACCAGAATGAACAGGCATTGTGTGGGCTGGAGTACAGCTCAGAGTTTGCGGAGTGGTTGTTTAACTGTTTGCTCAGTCTAAAGTGGGAATATGCGTCTATAATGTGTGCTAAGTAAAAGAGTTGGATAGATTAAAAACATTAAATGGGAATGCATAAAGAAAATCACTGAGGGATTTAAAATCACTGGGGACAGTTGTCAAGGAAATGAAGCTGAAGGCTGTGCCTTCTCTCTGCACTTGAATACTGTAGGTAAGCAACATTTAAAATGTAGATATGTAGCAAACACCGTAACTGGTACATAGATGAAGTGCATTGAGAGGGTTTAAATGACTACATCTTACAGTCATCATCAGCTTTCAGTAGATAACAGAAGGACCTGAAGGAGCCTCTTTATAATTTGTCATCTATTTTTGTATATTAAGCAAGTATAATTTCCATTTTGATCAGCCTAGTATAATTTTGTTCTTGTGTTTCACTCAGCATTCTGAAATGAAATATTATTCTTCTAGATTGTACAGTGTATTCTTAGTTTTCAAGAATGCTTTCCAAATATTCTTTCATAGCAACATTCTATCTTCATGAGCATTATAGAAGAGACACAACCAGCTTATAACAAACCACAATAGGTTTGCTGTGACAAACGTGTCTCTGGGTTTTGTAACTGAAAGGGAATAATGTAAAAATGTAGCTTGTCCACCTATTATGCCCTATCCATCCTAATATAGGTAACCTTGAGCATTGCTGATACTGTGATCACTTGTCCATACAGAGGCGAAGGTAGAAGATTTACATTCAGAACGGCTCTGCACTCCAGTCATTAGGCTTTCTTAGCTTATCTGTACTTTTGTTTCAAGCTGTAGCAGCTAAATTCTAATAAGTGTTACTTCACTTTTAAACACCTGCAGGAACTGTGAGGTTTGGAAACTGGCACAGTTTTGTGACAGTCTTTTTGCATACCAATATTCCCACCCTCTTCCTTCACTGCAAAGAAGGGAAAGAGTGGGATAAGGGAACATTCTTGATGGGCAGTGCAGGAGAGACTGTAGATTTCAGCGAGTACTTGAAAGTTGTTCTGTTTTAACTGAGTTTGAGTTTTCTGAGACTTAACTCATGAACCTAAGAATCTGTTCTAGAAACTGTGCAGTAAGACTGTCTCACTTGTAAAGAGTTTGCCTTGCCCATCTTTTACTGCTGAACCCAGGTGTACTGCAGGGTGTTTTCACTTGGAAGGGACAGAAGTTTCTCTTGTAAGTCCACGTTGTTAGGATAGGATGCATTGACCCACATCATAATCTTTCTGAGATCTTTCTTGACCACAGATCACAATCTTTCTGAGATCTTTCTGTGGGACCACATCAGTGGCTGGTTGAGAGGAAGGTAACTCATAAATTTGAGAACCAGCTGAGCCATGCATCAAAAACCATGAAACACAAGTTTTCTTGATAGTAAGAAACACAGTATTGTGTATATAATTAGGACAGATCAAGAAGGTGACAAGTCAATATGACATGTTACAGGAGATCAAGGAGGCTGCAACATTAGAGCAGACATAGAATTTCATCTCTGCATATCATTTACAACTGGTAGGTGACTGCTTCTTCGAACAGAGAAATTATGAGAAGTGCCTCTGGATTTCTGCATGAAGAACTGGTATAAACTGTCCTGAAGGGCATACAAATTCAACACTATTGTAGGAGTGAGAAGGTCTCTCTGAAAAAAAAAAACTTAATCAGAACAGGGAAACCTTTACAAAGACAATCAGAATGAATGATCCAAAGTTGCTAATGGCAAGCACAAAGTTTATCAAATGTGTTAAACATTCAGAGAGGATGCATTCTTCTTGTTCAAAGTCGTTCATGCAAAACAATTAAGCTAGGTAGGAAAAAGAATATCAATTTAATCTATTTAAAGAAAAAAAATTCCCTGAAAAATCAGAAGTTACATGCAGCTGAAGACAATAGAAAAGGATATAAATTGTGACAGGTTTTGAAAAGTCATGCTCTTAGTAACACATACACATGTTTTAAGGAATATTTTACTAAATGTTTAAATGTTGCTAAGAAGTAGTTCTTCACATAAATCAGAATCCAAAAGACTGCTCAAGACTGCAATTCATTAGGAGTTATATATGATTAAGGTGTAATCCAGTTATAACTGGCTATCTCAAAAAAAAATAAAAGCACCCAGCAGAAAAGTGAGATCAAGTTGTTTCATCAGTGAATAGAACTTCCCTCTTAGGAGCCTTTGTTTGGGGCAGGGTGGGGTAAGCCAGAAGAACTGTCTCCAAGAGAAGGGTCAGGTTTAGAGTAAGCTGATAAATGAAGAATGAAAATTCATTATGCATTTGTCTGTGGCTTCTGGATGTAGTTTAAAATGCAGTAGCTTGAAGCATTAAATATAGTTTATAATACTTTTAAAAACTTACATTAATATTAAATAAATAGAAACTCTATCCAATTTGGAAAGGAAAGGCCGAGGGTTCCAGGGAACTGAAATTGGAAAGTCTGGTTTCTGTACAAAGCAAATCAGTAGAGCTAAAATAAATTATTTATACGATTTCTGAACTGAGGTAAAAATGGGCAGAACTCAAGATCAGGGACTTTTACAGAGGACAAGGTGCCTTAAGAATCTTTTTGAAGGATTCAATGAACATATGAACAAAGGCTCATTTGATTAATAATGTATTTTGATTTTTCAAAATGTTTGACAAAATTCTTTACCAGAGACTGTGAAAGAAAGTGTTACAGAATGAGGAGGAAAGGCTCTTTCATGGATCAGTACTTGGTTAAAAGAATTAATGGACCGTTTTCAGTGATGATCGATATGAACTGTTGAAAACATTCATATTTAACCTGGAAAAGGGATGAGTAGGAAGGTGTCAAAGTTAGCAAGTACAAGATCTTTCAGCATACAGAAATGAAAGAATTGCAAAATGTTCAGAAACACCTCAGGATAGTCAGTGGCCGTGTAGTAAAACAACTGATTAATTTCTGTAGCAATTAAAGGGTAAGTAGAACACTGAGAAAAGTAGTTTTACTTGTACATTGATTACAGCCACTTCTGAATTAGGCACTACCAGCTGTGAAACACTTCTTAGAATTACTTAGGACAGTTCTCTGGTATATAAGCTCAAAAAAGTTAAACAGAGCCTTAGGAAATACTAATGCTGTCTGAAAAACAATGCAGAAAAAAATCATCAGACCATTTATAGGTTCCATCACTCCTGCTTCAATAATTTATTAGAACTGGAGACAGTGCAGAGGAGGACTGTAGAGATTTTCAGTCGTACAAAACAGTTTAACTAGGCTTAGGAGCTTTTGGTGTATGAGATAAAAATGTCATATGGGATATGACGGAGGCATATTGAAATCACAGATGATGTAGAGGATGTGAGTGGGGAACAGTTACTTGTTGTTTTGAGAGGGCAATAAATAACTGTCTACCACTTTTTCTACTACCTGTGGCTTAAATGGGGACCTGAAAGCTAAGAAGATTGATGGATTCTGAAAGTAAAAGCAGGCTCAAAAGTGATTAGGTGAATTAATGGAAGAGACATATTTTACAGACTATTAGATGCAAGGAAATAAGTTTATGTTTCAGTTTAGAAGTTATATAATATGGCTTTCTGGAGGCTCAGAATTCAAATCCTTATGTACTTGCTCTATTCTTACATGCTTCTCTCAGACAAGATACCGAGTTAAATCAGCATACGCTGTGACCCACAGTAAATGTTCTTAAGCTATGCCTAACAAAGGTGTTCCTTCAAGTAGTCTAATACACATACCTGATGATAATAACAGTAAAAAATAATAACGATGATGATACCCACAGATGTGTTTCCTGGTTCCTGTCACTGTAAGACTGGCTATGCAGGAGAGAGCTGCGATCGATGTGCCTTGGGTTATACGGGATATCCTGACTGCCTGCCCTGCAACTGCTCGTTGGAAGGCAGTGTGAATACTGACCCTTGCATAGGTCCCTGTGTCTGCAAGGTATGAATGTTGAGAGCATATGAATCATTTGTTTCGAACTTGCATCTTCATGTACTGAGAAACTTCGTTTGAAGTGTTCTGGGCTTTCAAATTAACCCGTTGTATGATTTCAAATGAGGAAGGTAAATGTATGATGTGTTAAAACAAAAAAGTTGCCTTTTAGAAGTTGTCATGAGGGATGTAATCCTCTTTCCTGCGTAAGGTCCAAACTGAGAAGCTTCTTTCTGCCTTGGGATGGTTGCTTATTTAAAACAATAATAATCTAGCCTTTCAGGAGGATTAATTTCTAGGAAGAAAGTGTAAGAATTCTTTTCTCTGTGTGCCTTTATGTGCCTCAGCAAATGTATAAATGCTCTATTGAAATGAGAAAACCTTCTAAAACCACATGCATCATCTTCCTATAAAATATCTGGCTGCCACAAATGCTGTGGAAATAGTTGCTCTCTGTAAGTCTCACTTTAGTAAGTGGCTGCAAATAGGCCCAATTTGCTGTGCTGTGGGTCAGTTTTGCTGTGGTGTGCTTGTAGAATTTTTCTTTCAGCATTTAATTAACGTAAATAGTCACAAATTTAAAAATACTTACATTACATGCTTAAATGCACAAACATATAAAAAATGCTTCAATCTATCAGCTCATGCTGCATGGGCAAATAAAGCTCTCGTATGACAGCTAAATAGCACTGAAAACTACTCAGAGAACTAACCTGATCCTCACTTTATGTAACAATCTCAGGCTCTCTGTCACAAATAAAATCTGTCTGTATCCTGGATCTAGCTCCTGAGCTATCAAGTCTAGATCAGGAAAGGAATGCTTTTGCTGTAGTCTGACTTAAAAGTGTGGTTTGATGTAAGTGACATATGCCAAATATGAAATAAACACTGATGAATGATTCTTGTTGTGATTTATGTCTTGTTGTGCTGTCATTTGTACAACACCAAACTGACCCGTTAGTACAGTCAAATTTAGAAAGCAGAGAATTGTTCCTATCCCAGAGATTCCACAAGTATAGACCTTTTTTTTTTCTCACTGCTCATCCTTCATCTTTCTTTTCTGCTCCTCTAATCCTCTTTTCAGTGCTTCTAGGACAAAAATGATAACATTTGCTGAGATACACACAGATACACATTTATTTTCATGAGCAATCTCCAAATTCTAATCAAAGCAGATTATGGTCAAAGGGACACTGAAATCATCAGATTAGTTATACTCCATATGAAAAATAAAGTGCTATGTCTGGACAAGTTAATAGCAGGTCTTAGGAAAAGCACTACCATTCTTTTAATCACATCTTTCAGTTGCATATGATGAGCTCTAAATTTACTAAAGATGGTCCTCTTGTAAAGGAAATTGATGGCTAAAAAACTGTTCTAACTGTTAAGAGCAAAATGCAATGAATTGGGCATTACATTGTTATCTTTACCACATTAGCCAAGTACAGAAAGGTGAGGGATAAGTGAAAATGCCTGTTTTATCACTAATTATGTCAGAGAACTGTCTGAAGGTATATGATCAAATCCTCATTTTTACATAATTTAAAACTGGACTGAATACAGTATTCAGAAATACGTAAGGCTGTGGAACCGTTGCTACATTGAGTCAAGGACAGCTTGATCTCCATTCCTTCACTGAGTTTTAGATATTGTCTACTGTGTTTGCTGCCTGTTCAATAGAATTACACAAGATCTACTCACTGACAACAGGCTTGTGACTGGAGAGTAGAACAACTTTGCATTTACACAGATACTTCTGTTTGCAGCTGGTTTTTTTTAAATCTTGTTTTGCCATTCCCCTTCCGCCTTTGCACACATGAAGCACATCAAGATCTGAAAATTTGGGACCAGCATTTGTAACTGTGGGTAGTAGAATTGTTTGTGAGAGCATTTGGATGCTTGAGTTCCCAGTTGGTACCCATGTGATTTTTTGATGTGAAGCATGAACTGCTGGATGATTATAGCCTACCTACAGCAATAATATATCTTGAGTATTCCTAAGATTGCTAGTGAAAAAGTAAAAATGCTGTTATTTAAGTTAATAAGAAGTTGAAGTTAAAAGTAATTGATAACTTTGAGTTGTAGTCAAGAGATCTGTCATTTGTTGAGCAGAGTCTTACATGATGTTCTCAAAGGGGAGCAAAGACAAAGCACAGCATCAGAGACAGAGGAAAGATATTTTGCTATGTGTATTGTTACTCTATAATTAGTGGTCAAAACCTATTTACGTGTTCATTATATCCCCTTTTTGTCCATCCTTACCCCCTCATTATCCCCATTTTCTTTTGATGCCTGTATGCTATCCATTCTCACAGAAGTTTAGAATTCTTCATGCATATTAAATACCCATACTGCCTTCCCCTCTGATGCTCCTAAAGTGTAAAAAGAGATAAATGTGTTTGTTGCCTGAAATCAGGCATGTCTGTTCACTTAGAACTAAAACAAAATCTTAAAATGTCCAAATTCCACATCTGCAGCCATAGTAACTTCTATTGCATAGTGGAGTTGCTACTAATAATCACAAATGAGAATAATCTTTCCCACAAAAGCTGTCAGACCCTTCTACAGAGTGTAAAGCTGGTGACTTCCATTTCTGGTCTATGACAACTGAAGTATTCTCCTGTATTCTTACAGTATTCTCATGTGCATTTGCAGGAGCATGTTGAAGGAGAAAACTGTGATCTTTGCAAAGCAGGTTTCTTCAATCTACAGCAAAATAATCCCAAAGGCTGTGAGGAATGTTTCTGCTCTGGGAAAACCACTGTGTGCACACACTCTCACCTTACCTACAGAAGTGTAAGTAAAATCACACCGCAGCAGTATGTATCAGTACGCTGGGTTTGTGTCTCTGTGTGTTCTCACTGTCTGTTGTCACCAGAGTGCATCTGATCATAAAACCATGCACATTCTATAATACCTCATGTATGTTGTCATTTATCCCAAAGAAAATGCCTATGGGCTTTGTGAGAAAGTTCTGGAAGAGCGCCGTTGGAAAGTGAGAAGTGCAGAATAGTTGAGAATGAAGCCATGTGCATAAATGCAGTCCTGGAACATGCATATCTAATCAGTCTTGAGTTAAATGCAGCACGTTAATAGCACAACCTCTTTTTCCAGGTCATTATTAAATTTCTAGACTGCAATTTAAGACTTTTGAAATATTAACTGTGCAATACACAGGTTATGTGAGAAAACCTAGAGGAGGCATTTTGAGTGAATTTCTTTTGCAGGCTAGGAAGGGATGCAACAGAGAGGCAAACCTGCTGTTCTTATTTGTGCTGCAGAAAAATGTCTTCAGTCTGCAAATATACTCTAAACTTTAAATTAGTTCTCTAAGCTCAGACAGTGATTCCACTCTAATGGATGTGTGCTACATATTCATGCCTGTAGATTGGATTTGGGAAATGTGTTCCACATCTACTAGCTGCTGCGTTTGGCTGCATTGCTATGCTGGAAGTCTGCGAGTGCAATCATATATGCCCAGTGTGCTCATTTTACATGCCAGCACCTGGAAAATTTTCCATCCCATGACTGAGCTAGCTTATTGTTCTGCTTGTATCCAAGCTCCAAAAACCATCCTTCTGTGAACAGTGTGCTCTTCTCTGGTTGTTCTTGTCTAGTTACAGGACCTCAGTAACTCGGGTTCTGCTGCTTTCCAGCTTTGTTTTGGATTTCTAAAAAAAGTATATTTGAACTTGTAAAACATAAGGCTTTAGAATGACAAATTATTATACACTGAGCTGTCAACATACAATTAGAAAATGTATGTCCATTTGCCAGACAGTCTTCTGAACCCTATGTGACTGATATTTACGAAAATCTTGCATCATATTTGGAGATATGATTGCATTTGGTTTACAATAGAATTTCTTCCTTGCTCTGGACTGAATGATGCAGAGAAAGCAAGTACTTGCAGTTACTTCAGACTGCTCAGGAATTATAACTCCTAATCACATATAATAAACTTTTGCTGTTTTTTCTTGGCTGTTTCCTTTATTCCTAAACTGCTATTAATCATATAAACCTAATCAATTTTTAAAAAATGGAAGAATGAGAGTCTGAATATCAAGATGACTGATGTTCTAATTCCCATTGTAATGTGAATTGTTTGGGTATTAATTTTTTTATTTTTTTTAGATAGAAGATATGAATGGCTGGTACCTGACTGACTTACCGGGTCTCATTAGAGTTACCCCCAAGCAGAAGAATTTTGATGGGCATCAGCAACTTAGCATCAGCAATATGGCTGCACGAAAAGTACTGCCACAGACTTATTATTGGAGTGCACCCAGTTCTTATTTGGGCAACAAAGTAAGTGCAGATGGTACTTGCCTAAGTGCTGACTTGATGTATTGTAAAAACGAGTAAGGCTTTGAAGAGGGGATTAAGTTGGGTGGCTTTTTGACCAGCAGAATTGTGAACAGAAAGGAAAGAGGCAAAAAGCAGAGAAAATGTGACCTTGCACCAACTTGTGCTTCTGTTGTCAGCTATCTGAGAAGTCTTTGTAGTGCATAGCGTTGTTTTTTGAATGAATTAGCTGGTGTGTGGTTCATCTTGTCCTGTTCTCTTTCTACCACGTCCTGTGTTTTGAAAACCTATTCCCTTGTCTGCTTTTCAGAGATGCAAGTTGTGTATCAGATGTTGTGGGGGCGTGTTACAAAACTTTGTTTGGCAAGACACTTGTGTGTGGGGAGCGTTCTGCCGTAGAACTCAAAAAACATTGCTGTGAGCTCTGTGTCAGTTCTACTGCTTGTATTTAACTGAGCCTGCATGTGTCGTGTGTACATACACAGAGTCACGCCCCGCAGGTTAATACCGAATAGTTGCTGTAGTGGTCTGATCGCCGGGCTTCTCACCATTAAACTTCCCCCTATCATACATGATACCTGCATGAAAATCTCTGTTAATTTTTTTCCCCAGAGAGTAGAACTGAGAACTGAATGAGTCCTCAATGTAAAGAAAATGAAATAGCTTTCCATGTACCATAACCCCAATTCTGCTAAAACCTGTCAGAAATGCTAACACTAATACACTTGAGCACATTTTCCTCTGTAGTCTCTCCAGGCTATTCAACCTCTTATTTACTTACTTTCTTCCTGCTGGCTGAAAATCAACATGACAGAAGGTAAGTGAGCATGTTGAAACTAAATAGCATCATTCCAAAGAATTGGGCGTCCTGTTCATGGCTATAAATTGTTAAAGATAGTCAGGCTCGTTTAGCTGGCAAGGAAGAGTTTCTTCTGTAATCTTACATGTCTGTTGAACTTAGCCCAAGATAGGAACCGACAGTTTTCTAGACAGAATTTTATCCTGCCGCTAATCAGTGAGCAAAATAGTGGTAAGAATGTGCACAAATTATTTGAATGTGGAAAAGATTTTTTCAGTGTAATTTGGAGGTCCTTTGTGGTTACTGTCAGATATCTCTGTATGAATGAAGCAATTTGCCTTAATAACTGAACCGTATAAATTTTTGATACTACAATAATACTGAAAGCACTCACAAATTACCACAGTACATCTTAACTGTCATGTTACATCACGTAAATTATAGCTGTAATGACATGCTTAGGCCATATGATTTATGCTATGGAAAGGGAAATGGAAATAGAGTATTGAGAATCCTTATTTGTAAAGTCAATAAAACATTTCTCTAAATAGCTGAAACTGTATAAAACCAAATAGCTGAGACTACATAAAAACATCCTTTCCTGAGAGCAATGGCTAGCCGTGTTACAGTAGAATAATTGTTGTCTCAGAGCAAGGAAGCTGTTCTAAGAATTTTTATCATGAGAAGTGTAGAGAACAATTTAAGAAATTTTGTATTGGTGTGCATAGTTCTATTGTCTCTTTTGAACTTTACATCACAAAAAGCAACTTTCCTTTTTATTGTTAACATTATTGTTGTTAATGCAATTCCACAAAATAAAATTCTGTAAGAAAAGGTAGCAACCATCCTGCATCTCCTAGTTTAAAAACACAGCTCAGACTTGAAATTAGAAATTTAATATAAAACTGGCATGAGAGCCTGCAATGGGTTGCCCAGGAAGGTGGTGGAAGCCCCGTCCTTAGAGATGTTTAAGGCCAGGCTGGATGAGGCTCTGGCCAGGCTGATCTAGGGTGGGGTGTCCCTGCCCATGTCAGGGGAGTTGGAACTGGATGATCCTGTGGTCCCTTCTAACCCTGACTGACTCTATGACTTGGTCTAGGTGATCCTGCTGTGGCAGGGGGATAGGACTAGATGATCTTTCGAGGTCCCTTCCAATACCTTATGATTCTGTGTTGATTCCCAACATTGATTGCCAGTGTGTACCCTCTGCTTGTTTTACATCCATCTCCAAATGCTGATTTGGGCTGAAAGAAGCATTATAAATAGGGTGCTCCTGAGCATGGAGCCTTTAGCTTCTTCTGGCTAAATCTGCAGCACTAGGCTGTGTGGTAGTGGCCTTTAACAGTGTCTCTGATAAGACACTGTGAGTAATGAGGAGCTGTAGATGATACAAGATTCTTGTTTGTCAGATATGTCAGAGTAGGACAAGACCATGAGCAATGAAACATGACCACGTCTTATTAGTATTCTAAAAATATCTGCTCTTAACAAAACTTGAACTTTATTGTACAAGTACGGATACATTGTGTAAGAGCCAGACATTTTACCAGGCTGACTATATAAAATGTGTTTGAGCTAAAATTCTGAACACTGGTTTTGATGCAGAATAAGTTTGGGAGTGATCTGGAAGAATGTAATTTCTATAAAAGAAATATCTAGTGGATAATCATAGAATCACAGAATGTTAGCGGTTGGAAGGGACCTCGAATGATGGGAAAACTAATTTAAAATGCCTAGGGTTAAGGTTTTAGTATGTATCCCAAAACAGTTTTTATCTTCTTGCTTTCCTACTGACGTACAGAAAGGACACAAGAACTCTGTTTAGAATTTTTGAGGAGGTAACTTACTTGCTGGTCGGTGCACGGGGGCTCATGCCACCACAAAACGTGCACACCAGCTGGCTCCAAAACCATGATTATATGCCATAAAATAATACATGTTCTTTAGATCATAGAATTATCAAATCATTAGGGGTTGGAAGGAACCTCAAAAGATCATTTACTCCAATCCCCCTGACACAGCAGGGTCACCTAGACCAAGTCACACAGGGTCACATCCAGGCAGGTCTTAAACATCTCCAGTGAAGGAGACTCCACAACCAACCTGGGCAGCCTGTTCCAGTGCTCTGTCACCCTCACTGGGAAGAAGTTCCTTCTCATATTTATGTGAAACCTCCTACGTTCAATCTTACACCCATTGCCCCTTGTCCTATCACTAGATGACATTGAGAAGAGCCTGGCTCCATCCTTCTGACACCCACCCTTCAAATATTTATAGACATCAATGAGGTCACCCCTCAGTCTCCTCCAAGCTAAAGAGACCCAGTTCCCTCAGCCTCTCCTCATAAGGGAGGTGCTCCACTTTCTTCAGCATCCTCGCAGCTCTACACTGGACTGCCTCCCATGAACTGAGGGGCTCAGAACTGGACACAATTCTCCATGCCTATACATATGCATAAACTGTCCCTGCTTCCTATGTTAATTAAGTCTCCTCCTTGTACTTGTGCAGTTTCTTTCGGTAAGGGTCTTCTAGGGAGTCCAGACGCCATCTTGTGATGAACTAAGAGTTTCCTCAGGGTTGAACTTTTGCACCTCTTCACTCCATGCATGCCCCATTGTTTCCTGTCACCAGTCCAAACCGTATAGCTGCCAGCATTTTAACAATCAGTTTGTTCTTTGATGGGGTGCAGCTAGCCTGCCATCTTTCTACACAGTACTAGTTGCTAAGCTTTATGATTTTTAACAGTAGGTAGTTACTACATAATCCTAAGTTAATGCTCACTCCATCACCTTATCACAACCTGCTGAACTGAATCAATTCTGTGATTGCACAAAGTGTTCATGGAATGGAATCATAAAATGGTTGAGGTTGGAAGGAACCTCGGAGATCATCTACTTCCAACCCCTGCCATGAACTCCAGAGCCCCCATCCAACCTGGTACTGAAAACTTTCATTGATGGAGCTTCCACAGATTCTCAAGGCATCCTCTTCCAGTGCCGTGCCACCTTCATAGTGAGGAATTTCTTATTAGGTTCTAATCTAAATCAACCTTCTTTCTACCCTTGTTTTATCACTAGACTCCCTCATAAATAGCCTTTTCCAGCTTTCATGAGGACTTGTGGACTGTTTGAGCTTTTAGTTATGAAAAATTATTTTATTTGATCAACTCTGGTGACATTAGTTAAAAATTAGACACCAAACTCAGTAGGACAACATGTAATACTTGTTTCTTTGAAGTCAGTGTGGAAGAATTAAGTGTTTGTGATGTTTTGGAAGTCTGATTCTAAGTACAGTCAGTGTAGCATGGTCCTTCAAGAAGTCAGAGTATGTTGAAAAACAAAGCAAAAGTTGTGTTACTAAAAGGCTTTGTTATACCTTGGGAAAATCCTGGCACATCATGTTTGTCAGCACTGTAGACTTCAGTAGCCATCTGGTTCATCCACTGTTCTTTCTCTGACCTCTAGCTGAAACCAAATCAACAGGTGAATGTTTTGTGTAGAACCCATGAATACAGAACAAGAAAGGAACTTGTTTCTTTTAGCACTATCACTTGGTTTATTCTTGCCTATTCTTTTGTAATTAGCCATGTAACCTATTTGCCAACTTTCAGAAGTAGCTGTTTCTTTGAGTTCGGAAAGAAAGATGCTGTAATAAACCTGTAGTCAGTACACACAAACCTTAAAAATCTATCAGCCCTTTCAAAGTCCTCTGCTGTGGAAGCTAAAGATTGGGGTGGAGTGAGCAGTTTGTTTTGTGACATATTATCTGTTGCAGAGTGCCCAGAATACCTCATAGGATTAAATATTGAATTATAAAATAATCATAAGCTATGTCTGTGTGGCTTTTATGTTTATTTCCTGCCATTTGTTTCCATTTCTTAGGCAATTCTGAGGCAAAAGGCAGAATAATGCAAAGCAAATTGCGGTCTACAGCTCCCAGAGTGGAGGGAGGGAGTTGGAATCCAAAACATAGAGAAGCGTAAATAATACAATAATCAGCTGGAACAGAAATGCCAGGATCAATTGCCCTAAATTATTATTGCATCTAAACCCAGAGAAGTTCATCTTGTATTGTCATGGTTTCACATCTCAAGACTTTCTCATTATAGGACATGATAGTTAGATAGATCCACAACTGTCTCTTGCTTTCACTACCTGCCTCAAAGGAGAACCAACTTAATGCCTTTTGGTGTGAATGGATGAGATGCAAATTAAATTGTTGCTGGAAGCTCCTTTTTTTTTTGTTATCAGGTTTGAAATTCTTTGGCCTCATGCAAAGCAGCGAGTGACCTAGACTACACAAGTCACCTGTATCTTAAATTCAGCCAGCAGACTGATGTTTTAGAGCATGCGTCTGTATTGCTTTTATTGTCAGGAAAGCAAAGTAGTGATCAGATGTGATCTCCTTTTGTGCACCTTTGTGAGATACTCTGTTCTTTCTGCTGGTTTTATGGACAGTTTAGGGTCTTGCATAGAAGATTTGGTTCCCTAGGAGAGACATGTTACTTCAGCCCAAGCAAAGGACTATTTAGTAGCAGTGTCTGAGGGGTTTGCTAACCATGTGAGAGATTTTTCTGTGGTGATGTAAGTCTTCATGATTAATTTTGCTCTTTTTTTACCCACAGCACAGAAGTGAGTTTCAGCCCCAGATCTGAACTTGTAGCAAAGATCTCCAAGCTTGCAATAGTAAATTGTGATGAAGTAGGGAATGTGATCATAGAATCATGGAATCATTTGGTTGGAAGAAGTCTCTAAGATCATCAAGTCCAACCATTAACCCCACACTGCCAGGGTCTATCTAACCCATGTCCCTCACACCACAACTCCATGGCTTTTCAATCCCTCCAGGGATGGCAACTCTGCCCTGGGTAGCCTGTGTGTCTTGGTGTTGCTGGGACAGACTGCCCTGATGCAACTTCAGACCATTTCTTTTTGTCCTATCACTTGGAGACTGACTCCCTCCACACTGCAACCTCTTCTCAGAGGTAGTTAGTGAGAAGACCTCCCCAGAGCCTCCTTTCCACCAGCCTAAACACCCCCAGTTTCCAACGTATATGCATAGTATTGATATATGCTAAAAAAGCAGTAATAAGCATCATCAGAACACAGTATGTGAGAAGTTGCCATTCAGTGTAATGCCCCTGAAGTTATTCACAGCTGCTGCAGATCATTAGATTTTTTAAAGTGGTGTCAACAGCCAATGCGTGGCAGAAAATTAAAATGATTTATCTGAACCTAAAGTCAAATGTCTTTTGTAAAGACAATGACTTCAGTATCTTTTGCCTTTCATATTCAAACAGATTCTTCTGATAAAAAGCTGGTCTAGTTTGTTGATAAGTTTTTATTTTTTAAGAAGGAAACCTGAAACTAATATAAATAATGTAATTTTATTTTAAGTCACAATCTAAATTGCCTTGACTGAAATTAAGTCACCATGGTAATCAGACTCAGCCAACAGCCTGAAAGTGTCTTTAACTTACATGAAATGTACTGTTTATTTTATTAGCACTTACTTCACTATAGCTTCTAAAAATTGAGATAATAGGCAAATTCAGATACTGAAAGGATGAGATAAACACATCAGGAGCAGAAGAGCAGAGCTTTTTAAAGATGTGAACCACAGCTGACTGATGCTTCCTCTAAGTTTACTTAATTTGTGTTGCATGACTGGGTTTCAATTCTTCATCTATGGTGAAATACTCTCACCATAGCATCATAAAATGCAGGGGTAGGTCTTGACAGTCTTGAACAGTCTAAGTTAGCTGGATCTCAGTACAACTGTCCTGTTTGGAGTTCAGCTATCCGTAACTGCAGAGAACCACTGAGACATAAATAACTTGTGCACACTTAATTCCTCATAAACGCTCTTAGTAGTGTTTGGATAGCCCATTGGAACAGGGCAATGGAAGGAGTTTTGTGGTGGCAAGGGAAACTAAGGATGCCCAACAGACTATTAAAGCTTCTTTGCACCTTGGACATGAGCTGAAACAGGGTTCAGAGTGTGGCAAGCTGAAACAGGGTTCAGAGTGTGGCTAGCTGAGTCCACTGACTGGGGTATCTCATGTATTACATGATACACTTACTTTCTTCATGCTAAAATCATCATATACTATTGCAAAATTATTTTATTCATATCAAGTGTCATTTATGTTACCTGCTTACCCAAGTCTGCCTGGAAAGCAGGAGTTTGCAGGAGTTTCCCAACTGTTGGGAAAAGGAGAAACAAGAAGGAAATAAAGTCTCACAAAAGAAGAGATATGGGTGATACAGAGAGAATACTGAGGGGTGTTAGGAAATAATGAAGAAAGTAAATTGGGGAATATGCTGCCATATTAGTATTGATGTGCTTCTGGTCTGTCAAGGACTTCTTCAGCAAGTAAGTGTTTGCTTTGAAAATTGTATTTGGAATTCTTTGCTGATCACATGTCACCTGGAAGTAAAATGTTTAATGAAATTTTACTCAATTTACCTATTTATCAGAGAGAATTTATGGTGCAGACATCTAGATGATGCTGGGCTACTGTCGAATTCTGCTGTAGGTAGGACAATTTGGCAGAAGTGAAACTCCCTTAGTTTCTTGGGCTTAACTCCTGAGTAATGGCCAATGAAATGCTTAATCACGACCAGGTTTTGTACATTCTCAGGAACAGAATTAAGACTCAAAACAGAGTGAAGTACTAAGCTACTCTATTTAACAAGTGCTCAGGGAAAGGGAGAGAAAAAGAAGGAAGAAAGGGGTTACCACCGATGATCTGTTAGTGGGAATGGAGTGGCTTTCCAACTAGTCTTCAGGCTGCATGGAGAATGCTGCAACAGTTCTATAGGTCTTCGCTGCTCTTTGTGTCCAGTGGAATGTGCACTGTAGTCCTTGCTGGTCTCTTGTTTTTTTTATAATGTTTTTGGATCCCCATGCTTCCTACTAAATGTTGGGGTGCATGCCCAGTATTATCTCTGGAAGGTCCTAGAAAATTCTAGAAAGTCTTTCAGTTAACCATGGGTTCATTGTGCTCATACTTTGATTTAATACCTGAACAGAGTAGAAAGCATCCTTTAAGTTCTGTAGGTCCTACATCCCATGTATGCTATTGCCTCTGTCACATCTACCCTGTCTTTACCTGATGGCTGAAGATTGCTGAGTGGACTTGCACTGCTTTGTTAGATCTCTGGGAGGCAAAATGAGCTCCATTACTTTACATTCCTATTAAGTTTTACAATCTGTTAGCTGCTCTTTATCAGGAAAGAATAATGAGGGGAAAGATTGTGTTCTCTGGAGAGAAACTAGCAGCTACAAACAGTTTCTTCAGAAAGCAAACTGCAGTGGAAACTTTAAATATTGAGTAAGTTTCTAAAAGTAAGAGTTACCCAAACTACAGAATGGATTTGCCTTTGTCTTCCTGTACCCAAGTCACAAGAGGGTTAAGACCAGATATTTGGCATATTGAAGGGATAATCATGTACTAGAACCCCAGTTTGAATGGTGATGAATTACTAAACAAGTGATTTGTTGAGTGATTGAATATTACCTGCAGAGCACTGCTCACCTCCTTGAGGTACATCCGGCAGTGACCAAGTTGAGCCAATTAGACTGACTGTCTCTTCAGTGAGTTGTGACCTATCAGTGGTTATAGCTTATTATGATGATAAATGAACCCATCTCTCAAAGTGAAGCCTGAGTACACACTTCAGCAGTTTCCCTGAATCACAGGGCCGTTACCCATCAACTTCAGATTGACAAGAGTGACAGCAACGAGAGCAGATAGCATGCATGAGTCAACACAGATGACTGTTTACTCAAATGAATATATTTGAGCTGACTTTTAGTCAGGTTGTTTGGTGGGTTTGGGATTTTTTTTTTAATGGGCCTGTCTGATCATTCCATACTTAACTGGAAGCCTGCAACATTTCTCAGTCTGTGAAGTTCCACCCCTATCTCCTGTGATGCCTGGGTGAATGTCTGATGAGTATCTGCACACCTTTTCAGTCTCAGAGATGTTCTGTGTTATGTTACAGAGTAATTCTTGTTTCTGATTGAAGAGTTTGTTTGGCGTGCTAGGCCCTAGCAATTTATTTTCCAGAGGTAATTTCCACAGAAAAAGGAGTAAAATAGAGGGACTGTAAGATTAGCAGTATTTTTCAATATTTTGTTACAAAACTTTTAAGTATCATTAAATTATTAGACACATTGAGCCTGTTCTTGGCTACTTTCACTCTTTGTGGAGACAGGAAAGTCTTTGATGGTGAAGACAGTTGTTTTAACAACTATGTCAGTTTTCCTCTGAGATTTTTTTTTTGTAATTCCCTCCCCAACTCCTTGTTAAGGATTTAAAGTGTATTTTATTAGTTAAAAATAAGAATGCCTGAGATATATATCTTCATTTTATTGTCCTGAAGTAAGATCTTGGTAATGACTTAATAGTTAGGATAAAATTGCATAGGTGAAATGGCTTTATATATTTTCCTAAACCATGTCTCAGTGATCCATAAGATGGTTGCCCATAAAGGGCCAGTCAGCACAGCAATCCCATCTCTGTCTGTGTCTGTCATGCACAGTTTGCTTCATACCAGCAGCTTCCTCCTAGTGAGCCATGCCTCACTGCCAGCTACCCTATACTGTGTAGTTATTCAGGCAAAACCCAGGGAACTCTTCATTTGCTTGGCTGTGAACTGGGTGGCATGTTTGCAGCAATACTAATGGATATGAGTGAACAGTCATCCATAGATTTCCATCAATATTGTATCTCCTGTGCTCCAGAAAACCGTAGCACAGTATTTCATTTACTTTGAAGTTGTTTATGATATTTTTTTGAAGCTCAAATGATCAAAGTATGTCATATTATAGAGGAACTTTCTCTTCTTACATGTTTTAAATGAAATGCAGCACTACAGAGCTGTACACAGTCATTTTAAATATTTGCCAAGCTACAAAAACAGATGGAAAAGAAAAAAAAGCTAAATTGAAAAAGAAAACAAATAAACCAGTATTCTGTTGTCATTAGCTATGGAAACAAGATTTCCTAACTTAATAAACGTTAGACAGTCTAAACTAATAAAACTGGTGGACTGAAAGTGCATTTTTTAACTTACTAAGTAGATTTGTAACAACAGATGATCCTTCTAAAGCTGATCAGATAAACAGAGCGTTGTTTGGCCAGCTGTGACTTATTACTTAAGTGTGTGAGCTGATTCTGTTTAGTCTGCTGCGATGAGAAGTCCTTTTGAGAAAGGACTTTCCGCAGTTTTCTTGCTGAGATTCATCTTCTATCATGTGCAGTCCAGTGATTCCTCATTCTTAGATGATGTATGAGTTCAGTTGAAGTAGGTGCACAAAAATCCAACTTTGTCACTGTCATGTCTTTTGGTTGATGTCAAATATATGATAGGAATGTGTTTGAATACAAATAGCTGTATACATTTGTCTCATCTGTCAAACAAAACTGTGAATGTATGACACAGAGGATGCAACAGAATGAAACTAGTCATGTGAGACTGAAAAAGCTTAAAAATTTAAATAGAGAAATGGGTAATGCAAACTTCCTTAAATCTCAAACTGATCTAGTAAAGCTACATGACAAGTCTTCATTCAAATACTGTTTTTTCTGCAGAATATTTTTGAATTTTCTAGTAGAAAAATTTCAGTGAGGTAACTTTGCTTTAGAGTTCAGACGGTAGCATTCCCAGGTCAATCCTTCTGAGCCTGTCTGGCAGTAATGGTGATTTTCTGAGGTGCTGCAGTGTGCCTCTGTGGATCTGTTACTCCCTTCATCTTCTTTATGACTGAAAAGGGGGCTGACAGTGGTAGAAAAGTTTGAACATTTAGTAACAAATACAGTCACTCAAAATCTTTTATTCCCACCATAAATATGATCAAGTAGATGAGTTTCTCAAGCCTTCCCGGAGCGCCATGAAAACAAAAAAAGGAGATAAACAGTAGCTGAAAGGTTTGGAAGGGTGAAAAGAGCTATCCTGACTGTCCCCAAATCCAAATTAAATAGAAGTGCATTCACTGCGTTGTGATGGTCTCATCAAATTGGGAAACCTGTATTAAAAGATATGGCAAAACATGGTTGACAATTTACAGAGTTACAAACCTCATGCTTTTCTGAAAGTTACGAACAAAAGAAAAACAAAACAAACATACAGCTTCCAAGTCTTCAATGCTGGCTTTTCTGAGGAAAAAAAAAAGTTGGCATGATTTATTTAAGATCATGAAAGCAGCAGGTTTCCCCTGACTTACATTTGTTTATGAATTTTTTTACTGACTCTGGTATCCTTTCAACCTACAGTCTAGATTTCTGGCTCAGAGCTTTTGAGAGTATTACTCTAGGCAAATATGAAAAAGAACCTTATTAGCTCCTTTTCCTGTAAAACATTATTTAGCTTCTCTCTCTAGTTTCGCTCTGGGACTCTGAAGTGTTTTCTGTAATTGCTTTTGAGAAGTAAGACAATTCTGGGCAATTAACTACACATGCTTTGCACAGAATCTTAACTTGGTTTTGATTCTGGATTGTGTTTCAAAATTTCGAACTGTCTTTTAGTATTTTGGATGGCTAAATGCTGCAGATTCTTTCCAGAAAATGGTTGTTCTGTTCATCTGGAACATGCATTACCACCAGGTATGTGGGGTTTTTCATGGATGCTGCTTAAATAAATGCAGTACATCTATAATGAAGAATTTTTCTCTTTTCTTACAACATATCCCAGTGTTATTGTCACAGGGAAATTTATTGAAATCATCATGTAGTTTTCCTGTGCATGGGTTTTATGTCCATTTAAAATGGCCATTTTAATGTGTATTTTCAGCAAACAAGATGCAGTGATGTTCTGCTTTGTGACAAAGCAAAAGTCTGTATTTTTCAACTGCAGAAATTTTGGGCAGTTTGGGTATATTTAGGGGTTTTTAGTTGGAGATGATAAATTATTTGCTTGCTACCATAATTAAATTTTTCTTATGTTTAGAGAAAGGGCATTAGTCTAACCAGATTTTCTTTGACCTATTAAAGTTCTTCTGACATTTTGACAGTAAAAGTTTTGTTTCATAGTCAAATACTGTAAGCTTCAGCAAGTTGAAAGGCCATTGATCAGGCTTTCTGGATACCTGAGATATTCTGTTATCTTCAGATTGGCAGAGGAGAACCACAGCAGAAATCATAGAATCACAGAATCATTAGGGATTTGAAGGGACCTCGAAAGATCAGCCAGTCCAATCCCCCTGCCACAGCAGGATCACCTACACCAAGTCACAGAGGAACACCTTCCAGGTGGGTTTTAAACGTCTCCAGTGAGGGAGACTGCACAGCCTCCCTGGGCAGCCTGTTCCAGTGCTCTGTCACCCTCACTGGGAAGAAATTCCTTCTCATATTTATGTGAAACCTCCTATGTTCCAGCTTACAACCACTGCCCCTCGTCCTATCACTAGACGGCATTGAGAAGAGCCTGGCTCCATCCTCCTGACACACACCCTTAACATATTTAGGGACATTAATGAGGTCACTCCTCAGTTTCTTCTTCTCCAAATTAAAGAGACCCAGCTCCCTCAGCCTCTCCTCATCAGGGAGGTGCTCCACCTCCTTCATCATCCCCATTGCCCTATGCTGGACTCCCTCCAGCAGCTCCACATCCGTCTTGAACTGAGGGGCCCACAACTGGACACAATACTCCAGATATGGTCTCACTAGGGCAGAGTAGAGGGGGAGAAGGACCTCTCTTGATCTGCTAACCACCCCTCTTCTAATCCACCCCAGGATGCTGTTGGCCCTCTTGGCCACAAGAGCACACTGCTCCCGGCAGGGTGGGGGGTGTAAATACCGGTGGGCCACATTGGACGCCCTGGAGTGCCGTATCCAGCCTGCGGACCGAGGTTTGAGGACCCCTGCTCTAGGCACCTCTCCTGATCACCATGACTTAGAAAAGATGATGGAGAGTGGCCTAGCAATGACTTCTGCCATCTCCCTTAGCACACACGGGTGCATCCCATCTGGGCCTGTGGATTTGTGTACATGCAGTTTGCTCAACTTATCCCTAACCCAGTCCTCATCAACCAAGGCAGGCTCCTCTCTTTGTCTCAACTTCCTGTGGAGTCTCATCAGTCTGGGATTTGATACCAAGACAGCCCCCAGAAGTAATTAAATGTAAAGTGACAGTGGTCAGCCAAGTCTTTGAAAACAAATATTCCAGTATGGTTGCTGCTGCTCCAGCACTTCCTAAAGAAACACTAGTCATTTACAAAAATGTGATCATTGAAGAATATGGTGAATTTAAGCTTCTCTTACAAAGCATGGTTTATTTTGCTCAAGGCAGGCAGTAACTATGACTTTAAAATAAGTGGATATTAATTAATACTTGAACACGGCAGCCATTATATTGAACAATGTGGGTACAAATCCATGTTATTAATGAAAAGGTCCATCATAATGAGTATATTACTGTCCATGCTGAATTGTGATGGAAGCCTTATGGCAGGATACATGACATCCAGTATAAAACCTAAATGGATGTCATTACAGTCAGTGTTAAAATAATGAATACCAAATGAATGAGTAATAAGAGGGCCACTGAACCTAAATGTTATTAATTAGCCTTGTTGGTAAAATTGTGTAATTGGTATTATTGCTTTATGCACAAATCTTGACACTGCACATGCTTTGGGTAATCTGGGACCATCAGAAATATCTGAACACTGCAGCAAAATGTTCTTGACTATTGTACTAGAAGCACATACATATGTATGTTCTGTATAGAATATTGAATGTTCAAAGAAAATACTCAGAAGTTTGCCCCAAAAGCCTTAAGTGTTTTTCCTTCTGTGTACAAAACAAAAATATAAATCCAGCAATACAACAATGGAAATACAGGGTGTTTCGTAACTGCTTTATCATCCTGACTGTGTGAGCTGGACAACAGCATAACAGCAAGTGACTTGAGCTGCCCTTGTAAGTCCGTCTGCTTGGAACAGCATTCGGCATCCCATTAAAAGCAAAGATAAAGGCATCCCTGGATATAGCTCCAGCCAGGAGTAACTGGTGTGTTCAGAGAGCAACTCAAACTTTCTAGAGTTCTTAGAGCTCTCTGTAGGGCTATTTGCTATTTTAAATCTATAAGGCCTTCCACTAGGTTCTCTTTGTTAATTAATTATCACTATATGTAGTTACTCCATGTTCATTTTTGCGCCAGCTCTCCACAGGCACATTCAGATTGGTAAAGCTTCAGACACAATGGGAACAACTGGCATCAAAATACCGTGTGATCCTGCCAGGTTCTTGTTTTTAGGGAGAAGAAAGGGAAAAGCATTCAGAGGAGATTGTAACCAGGTAGAGTGTGGATGTACACTTGCATGTGTCTGCAGAGTCTGGAAGAAAACGAAGTACAATTTTTTGCCATTTTTTGGAGGACTTGTTTTTTTCTATTTTGAAATAACAAAGGCTAAATTTCTCCCGTTTGATCTCAGTATTTGGTGCAGTAACATATATTAGCTGTTCTGTTACAGGTCTTTGATTTGGCTTTATATTAAGTGTTCTGTATCAGATGTTCTGCAGTGGCTCTAAGGAAGAACTTTGGCCTGCAGTACTGAGAGAAATGGGAGCACAGTGTGCAATAAAGCAGTAAACTGCAAACAAGATTCACACTGCGGATCTGAGAAGGGGAGTTTGTCCTGAGATGGAGATCATAGATTCAGGTTTAGAACTACTCTTGCCAAGGACTTTTATGTGTCAATTCAGGGAAAAAAAGAGAGATATGATAATGTATTACCTTCTGAATATGTTGCTGTTATTATGATTATAACATCCTGGAAGAAAGGTTGATACTGACAGTTCTTGACATAGAATAATAATAAACATTTAACGTCTTTCTAGGAAAAGACCAAGTTTGAGAATATAACAATATTTAAGCTGTACCAGAGGAAAGTCCATGCAGCCCAGCAACTTGTTTACTCACAATGGATTGAACTAGATGATCTTTTGAGGTCTCTTCCAATCCCTAATGACTCTATGATTCTATGAATAGTCAACAGCAAATGCCAAGGGAAGAGTGTAAGAAGCAAGCACTGGTATAGTGATAGTGAAATGAGGGAGATCAAAGCATTTTCTGTCTAGTCTCAGTTGCACTCTTAATTTTTCTTTATTTTATTTTAAGGAAAACCTTTGTGTTTTTGTAATAGTGCTGCTTTACTCTGGCCATTTATGCTGGCAAATCAGATAAGTTGTCTGGAGGCAGAATTACCTGCACTTTGTGAAGAAATGCAGTTATTTACCATGACGTCCAAGCACAAACTATCATGTTTGCTTCTTATCCGTCTGTATGAGCTATCAGTTGCAATTCTGTTACATGTGATGCTGACCAGAAAGCAGGAAGATATTTGGAGATTTGTATGCTAGGGAAATCCTTTTAAATGCCTTCCTTTCAGGAGTGAGTTATTTCTGTCTTCACATTGTAATTGTCTGCTAGTTAGTTAAAACAGTTGTGTTAGCAGTCATTAGAATTGGTATGTCCTTGGCATTAATACATTCTATGATTTTCCTTCTAGAAAGACCTTTAAGAATTTTTAAACCTGTCTTTGATTTTGGTTAGTATCAAAATGAATGAAAGAACAACATATCTTTACTATACTTCTACTTCAAGTGATTGTATCACACACTAGGTTTGGGTGCTGCTGTATATAAAATGCAGTGAGCCCCTGAAAGTGATTTGAGCCACTATTAAAATAGCTAAATAAAATGGAAGAAAGGGAAGTAATAAACCAGATCAAGTAAAACCATGGGAGGACAAAGTGAAGGAGCGTTAGCATGACTACTTTTCAGGCCATATCCTGGCTGTTCTGGAGTGGGCCCATGCAAGAGAAGTAACAGTAAAAAAAACCCTAATCTTTCCCAGCTTGTGCAGTCTAACTTCTATTTCAGAAAAGAGGTCAATGTCACTTTCTCCAAAACCTGCCTTTTGCTTACCAAGACCTTGAGTGTTGTGAGACAGTTAAGTATTTGTGATGTCCTCATCCCTTTGCTTCTCAGCTCCTCAGCTGTGGTAGTGCTTTCTGCTCCTTTTAAGGTGCCCCTATTCCTTATGTTTTGCACTCTGTCAACATGGGTTCTGAGGCAGAGATGTAATTCGTTTCCCAATGTCTCATCTTAAACATCTTTCTGGGACTCATAAAAATGAAAGTGTGTGTGTCCTCAGAGTGGAGTCAGGAATTTTGTTCTCTACTGTACACTAGATCAGCAGCTACTTTGCATTGATACCACCTTACCAATTCCTGTAGATGTCAGACTGCAGATGGCTGATTTTCCTTTGATTAACACCTTTCCACCGAGACTACTACAGTTTCTTGTAGAGCAGAGTCCAGGCTAAAACACATAAATGACTAACCACTACTGTAATATTAGAATGTTGTTAGTCAGATCTTGTTTCATATGTGTGTTAAGTCATTGATTAAATCTTTTTTTGATGCACCATGAACTTGAGAACAAACCTCTCCACAGTAGAAATCACTGCTAGAGCACAGGAAAATAAAGTCCTTATGAAATTTTCGAAGGCAATTGTGGAGCTCAAGAACTTTTTGTTATGACTTTGGAAGCAAATAAGCATGCAGAAATACATGACACAGGCATCATGGCAATTTAATAATTGTAATGTTCCTCTAAAGGTCTTCCCAAAAGTGAGCTGCACTGGGGCTATAAAACCAATCTCTCCTGAGAGATTCTCATGCTGTAGGGACTGAGGATTAGGTACAGCTCCAGCCGTCAATTCACTTAATAACTTCTCGTGTCTGAAGGTTGCATTATCAACTTTCCTATCTTTTATAAATCCAGCTAGGCTAGATCAATATCCTGAGGAAATGTGGCTTTCTATTTTAGGGTGACATTTTCCTACTTGGCAGGATATTATCTTCATACAACATGTGTACAATATGGTACTAATTTATGTCTGTGTTAGTCTGGGAAAAGTGTATTAGGATTTACAACTATTACTTTAGACATTTTTAAAAGCTCTTAAAATATCATCCACTTCCTCATTATACTGTAACATAATACTCCACTGAGGAGCTAGGAAAAAGCAGATCCTAGAGTTGTAACTGCACTGAAATGAAGGCATAATAATTTAATGACAATTCTCATCATTATGTTCTCATGCCAGTGGACTGAAACTGGGGTAATAAAATGCTGCTTGGGGCAAAATCAACACACAAACTCAACCATGAGATGGCACCAGAAACGCAACCAGATGTTTACGACATAGTTTTTGAGCTACGCTGTGAGGAGTATTGCTCATATGGGTACTTCAGGGATGTCTCTCTACGGATAAACTGAGAATTGCCAGGACCTGTTCTCTAGGGTTGAGGCCCCTGTCACTGACATGCTACTGAAACACTGTGCTATTGAATTAGCAGCAACTATTTAAAGAAGTAACAGTATGGGACAAGTAATTATTGAATTACTTTACACTGCTTGAATCTCTCATCCTCCAAAAGAGAATTGTTCCTTCCAAATTATAATTTGAGAATGCCTCTCAGCTCACACTGCCTCCCCCATTATTCCCAGGAGACTTTAGGAGAGACTCCTAGAGAAGCCTTTTGTTGTTATTTTCTCTTCCCTCTGTGCTAATATTTTGAACGTCTCCAGAATTAAGCAGAACTACATACATCTAGCTGAGCATAGAAAAACTCCAAACCACATTAATTGTTTGGCAAGATGAAAATCACTAGAGAAAATACTTGTAAGCTGTTTAGACAGTTGTGATTTGCCAGCTCACCGTGCAGTTTATCAAATGAACTTCCTAAATGGAAAATGCAGAAACCTGGTCAAATAATTAGGTCTGTTCTGGTGCAGTTACATTCACAAGCCAGTATTGATGACTCACTGTGTAACTGGAGGAGAGAGACACATAATCCCAAAGGGCTATTCTAGTACTAACTCATACTCTACATGGCCTTAAAGATACCCTCTTGTTCTCCGCTGGCAGTGGAAGGAGATGAGGAACAAAATCTCTGAAACTGAACGAGGCTAACTAACTGGGGTTAGTTAAAGCTATTCCTGCTGAAACTTTCATGTTTTTTAAAAAGATTCGAAATTCTGACAAAAGTTAGATAAAAGGGACCAAAACTCTATTCTGTTTGTGACACATACCAACGTTTGTAACTTCTGTGGTGAATTTCTTATACAATCTGCACTGGACAAGTAAGATTATCATTGTGCCATTGCTGTTAGATTTGAAATAGAATCATTTTCGCTGGAAAAGACCTTCAAGATGATCAAGTCCAGCCATTAGTGCAGCAGTCCCAAGGCCACTGCTAAGCTCCAGATCTCCATGACTTTTAAATGTGCCCAGGGATTGCAATTAAAACCCCTCTCTGAGCAGCCTGTTCCAAAGCCTGATGGCCCATTCCATGAAGAAGTTTTTCCTAAAATCTAACCTAAACTTCCCTTGGTGCAACTTGAGGGCATTTTCTCTTGTTCTATTGCTTATTACTTGTGAGAAAAGACAAGTTAGAAGTTCCTTGCTAACTGCAGAGATTGCTAAGCTGTTGAAGAGCAATGTGGTCAGAATGGTGTTAGAACACTGTTTCTAGGGTTTGCATGTTAGCAGTCTGACTCCTTCTCAGACAAGGCTAAGCCCGATGCAACACATATCTCAATTAAAAGAAATGCCTTTCTAAAGATTTGCTTGTATTTAGACATTGGACTAGATGATCTCCACTCCCTTCCAACCTCAGCTATTTTAGGATTCACTTTTTCTGTGGGTAAGTGCAGACCCATAAGCAGTTAAGTACTAATAACTACTTTAAAAATTAAAAGTATTTCAATTATAGAAACGAAACTGTTTTCAGCTTGATGTGTATCACAGAGAAGCAGCTGACTGTTTACGAATCACTACGTTGCACATTATTTTGTTCTGTTGCTTTTAATCCCAGGCTTTCCTGTTGCTGTGAAGCACAGCACCATCACCTACCCCAGAGTTTAAGAATCATAATGGAAATGCTAACTACCAGTAAGTCCTGTTAGCACTTGAGTTTGTAGTAGCTAGTGCCAGTAGAGAGATCCACAGGGACTGTGGTACAGTGAGAAAATAGTCTGTGTCACATATTGCTGAAGACTTTTTTCTTCACATTGATGTCAGGAGGTAACTAAACTGAGATTGATCTAACTGGTGTGGTAATGGGGATAATGTGTTTTAAATACTTGAATTGGCTGCAAGGTAAAATCTTTGCAGAATGTGAGTCTAATCGTGCCATGTTGAGTTCTACTCTAAAAGCAAAATCTTTTATTGATAATTTGAACAAATAATGTCACTTAAAGTTATGACATTGAGAGATCAATCCTCCTGCGTAGTTATGTATTTGTTTGAGAATTTGTTTGGAATCACAGAATGTAACAGGTTGGAAGGGACCTTGAAAGATCATCTAAGTCCAACCCCCCCCCGCTGGAGCAGGGTAAGCCTACAGTACTGTCTCAAGATGTCTTACATGGGGCTTAAACCCATGACCCCAGGAATTCAGAGTCCCCTGCTCTACCAACTGAGCCAGCTGGGCTTTGGCCTTTCCTAGTTATATCTTTTGTGATACCTGCATGAAGAGCAGGCTACCTCAGACGCCAGAGCTTCAGTTCAGATACTGAAATTCAGCTCCCTGCACTGTCTTCCGCAAGACTGTAGATTTCTGGATTTCCTTGTCTTCAGGAATATCTCAGACTCTTCTTATAAAAAGAACAAGTGTTTTCCCGAGCCTGTACCTAAAAATATAATTGAGACATTCTGTTTCTAGTAAGCATAGACCGATGTTTGAAAACTGTATGTGGTAGTCTCAGATCAGCCGTTCCAGAATGAATGTAGATGGTATGGTGGGTTAACCTCGGCTAAGAGCCAAGCTCTCACTCCCTGTTCTCAGCAGATCAGGGAGAGAATATAGGATAAGAATGCTTGTAGGTTGAGATTAAGGCAGGGAGAATGCTTACCAATTATCGTGTGGGCAAAGCAGCCTCAACTTGGGAAAAATTTATTTAATTAGTGCCAATTAAAATATATTTAAGTAGTGAGAAGCAAAGACAAAATTTAAATACTTGTGCTTCTTCCTTCCCTGGGCTCAACTTCACTCCTTTACTTGTGATTCCTCTACCCCAATATGAGAGCTGCAGGGGATCAGTACATATTGATTCCTCTTTGCCGCTCCTTCCCTCTCACACTGTTCTCCCTGCAGTCCTTCAGGGAAACTCCACTCCGGTGTGTGCACTCTGTGGGACACAGATCCCGTCAGGAATATCTGCAGTCACCCTGCTACCAAAATCTCACCATTTATAACCAATGCATCAAACTACACTGTATTACAGAAAACGATGGGAAATAAATCATTAAGCCAGTAGTCAGGCAGAAATCAAGGTGATCATTTTTTGAGAGCATGAGGATTGAATGACACCTTGAGGGCTTTGCTTTCTCAAAACGTGCAGCTGATACACTCTTCGGCACTGACAGAATTCTTCCCAATATGTCTTGAGTGATGATGGTTTTGTGTGTTGCTTTTGATTCCGTGACTTCCACCCAAACAGTTTGGATGTTGAAGGTGGTATAGGCAATCACTATTAGTCATCTAGTAACCCAGTGTTTTGATGGTTCCCAGCACAGTGATCCTAAATTAACAGGTATCGCGCTTAATGCCATTTATCCTGAAACATATTTAACAGGAAGTATAAGAAATGGTTTAACCATGAGTTGAAATGAATTTCAGATTCTCTGTGGATAGATCTCAGAAGTATGAGTAAATGAGGCTTATTGTAGTTCTATTTGACTAAAGGTTTAATGAGGATCACTTGATGGTGGCTTGAATGCTGAAGGGATTAGTAGATGTCAAAACTTTACTGCCAACTAAATGCAGGATTTTAAAAACAACTTGTTAACATTTTACCACTTACAATTTTACCGCTGGATGGAAGACACAATTAGACCAACTCTGCTCACGTCTCACATCTGATTATTCCAAAGTAGAACTTCTACCTGTAGCAGTTGTCAGCTGTGGTACTTTTTTCTGAGCATTGTTATTTTACAGATGGCTTCTGCTCCTGAGGTTATACTTCTCATTGGAAAAACATTTTGCAGGCACATCACACTTCTATTCTAAAACTAAAACCTGGTGGCCTGCATGTGTGGATTTGTGCAGGTTTAGTATGTAGCCATTTATTCCCTGTTGTTTCACATTCCACTATTTCTTCTACCTAATAGAAGATCTTTAAATATTTTGATTTGAACTCTAGCTGCCTGCTCTCTATTCTATGTTCAGAAATCAATCAATGAAAGATACTCACTACAAAATTCTTAACTGGATACAGCACAGGACACATCTTCTGTGAAAATAGCCCTTTTTTGAGAGTTAAGTCATAGTAATTCTTGCTTGCAGGCTTTAAATACTTACTCCCTCCACCAAGATTATTAGCTCCTCATGAGAGAGACACCAACACACTGGCTGGCTCTAGCAGAGACAGATAGATCCCGTTTGCAGAAATTTTCAGAAATCAATTAAGTTTGTGGAGCTGCAGCAGTTTCTACCAGCAGGGATACAGTTCTGAAACATCTACGAGAATGTAAGAGCAGCGGCGGTTACTCAGGGGAAAGATCTGTCTAGCCTATTCTAAATTTTGCTGCCAACAGTGGGGAGGGGAATTTGTCCTTCAACCAAGTGCAGAGAGTCTGAACACACCACTGAGTCAAATAATGACTTGCAGCTCTAGACAGATGCTACGGCAGATAAAAACCAACCAAACTCCTGATTATGTGTGATTAACTTCATATGTGAGTATTGTTTAAGCATAGATGAGTTTATGGTATATTCTTACTGTGCCTGGAAGCGTACACAGCTTTGTGTAGGTCACAGTCCTAACACGTGCTTTAAACAGCACTAAGTTAGGCTCTACTTCATTTTTTCTTTTTTCTTTTTTCTTTTTTATTTTCCCTAATGCTATTGTGAAGTAATAGCTTTTTTTTAATCCACATTTTATCTTCCAGCCATAAAGTTAATTGCTGGATCCAGAATAGCCCATTTGCATTAAACCTAAGGTGGCACGAATCCTCGCTAAATATTAAAGAGTTTGAAGCTGAAAATTTACATTGTTAGTCAAAACTTATTTTATTAGGATCTAGCAGCCGGGCTCACATAGAACTAAGCAAAAAATACATTGCCAGCAGAAACAGGGAAGGCAGGAACGCATTCAATTAAAGGAAATTTATGTAAGTATATGAATCACGTTAATCACACTCCAGAGACCTTGTATTTATATATCATAAATAAAATGCATACGAGGATGTTGACTCTTTGTGAGGTTTATACCTATTTGTTACACCGAGAATTTAGGAGATACTGAAGGGAAGTTAAAAATTGGCATCCTGGCTAAAATAGAAAATGAAATTGGGGTTTTCCAACCAATCTGTTGAAATTCAGGGTAACTTTTTATGAAAAACTATTGAAACAGAGTGAGTAGTAATATGTACTAAGAGTTCCCAAATGTTACTAGATTCAATATTCATGCAGTTACTCTTCAAACTGTTGTTGTAACACAAAAACTCAGAATGATTCCATCATTCTTCTGGTCTCCAATGCACATAGATAGGCGGAAGAGTCAGTTGAGCAAGGGAAGAAGGATCAGATAGGGGAAGGTGGTTTCAGTTTTGGTTTTCAGTTTCTCCCTGTCCTCTACTTTTAATAGGCAATAAATTAATCTTCCTCAAATCAAGTTTATTTTTATCATGATGGCAACTAGTGTGTGATATCCCCAGTCCTTACCTTGACCCGTGAGCTTTTCATGTCGTTGAGAGCCCTGAGAGGGTAGCTTGGTGTGCACCAGCCAGCCAGTTTTAACTCACAACAAAATCTCAAACTTAGTGAATACCTTGTCTCATCATTACAACAGGTGGCTTATGCAGCACTGAGCTTTCAAGATCTAGTATCATATCCAGAATCATTCCATTGGAGCTACTTCATCCTTACTTATTAACATCTTATTTATTAACAACTTACTTAGTAACAGTCAATCATCTTTAGTTAAGTCCTTCTAGCTGAACATCATCAAATGAAAGTGTTCTTGCTTTCAGGTAGAGAGAAGAACATGTAACTTCTGGAGTTTGAGTTTTAATATGTTGAAGCATCACTATCTCCATCTTTTAACTTGGTTGTTCTTTGAGGATCTTTGTGTAGATTTTGTTTTGTTTTTCCAGTGGACTGTAAGCCAAAAAAATTTATTTGGAAGAAATTTCTATAGAAACAGAAACATGTCAGCATACATAGAGAAAGCATAATGAAGGACTATCTTATACTAGGAAGGTCAAGTACATCATCTGAAAATGTCCAAAAGATACAATGTTAAATTAGAGGACCAATATGGATATGGTATGGATATGCAGAAGATACTTTCTCAGTAGAAATAAGTTTTAATGGGTCTTTTTTTCATTGCTGTGTGTGGCTACTTGCACATTCATCCATTATGATCATATTTGACACAATTCATAACTTGACTGTATGTTTATTCTCCTGTAAGGGTTGCATCGCTCCTTAGGTGCCTCTGACATTTCTAGAAGATGAAAATAAGGGGCATATGTAGGACAAGGCTATCACAGAGTTTTCATGCTCAATTTGTTGCACAGTATGTTCTGTAGCCAAAGGGAAAAGAATTTCCAACTCTTTGTAAGGTGAGTTTGTTGGGAGAATAAGAGACTTTCCCGAGAATACGTGAATCTCACGTAAATCCTTATAGCCTTTACTATAAAAGAATTTCCATATGTTTAAGGGTCTAAAGTCAACAGGCCTGGGAACATTTAATCTCAGTAGAACTTTTCCATACCTGTGTGAATTCAAATTCATGTTATATTGATCACATCCGCTGTGTTAACAAACCTCATGGAACTACAATATTTTTGAATGATGAAGCTCTCAAATGAGACTCACTGTATGATTTTGTGGAGCTTATGCCAGTGTAAGACTGGTATTGATTCTTTCAGCATATTTAACCGTTGAGCAGTGGATTTGCCCCTTTTCTGGACAGTTATGCATATAAAACATCTAAAGCAAAATTTCTTCATCATTCTGCCTTTAAGGAAGTGATAAGTCATTAATGTAAATTAATATAAGTGTTTTTTCCAATAAAAGGTAGAGGATAGCAATTAAAACTGGTAGAAAAATATGCTGCTTTAAATGTGTAAATAGAAGGCACTGTACTTGTAGAAACAAATAGTAAGAAGAGGTGTTATTTTTCACATCTAGATAAGGAATGAGGAACAGATTTTTTTAATGTGTTTCACTTAAGGGAAAAAATTATTTTAAAATGTTAAAAATAAAAGACAAAAATGCAGAAACCAAAAACTTCATAGAGTGACATTGTCTTCACAATGACTCAAGAGGTTTTTTGTGTGTGTCAGCTCCCATTAGGGCAAACTGAAGTTGAAAGACTGAATTGTGTTGTGGAGCTCTAGGAGATCTGTGCCATTTCTACCTTCTCACAATTGAGCAGCCATTCCCTTGTCCTCTGTCTTTCTTTATGCTCTGTAATGTCTTCAGGTTGATTGCTCACCTTCCTCCAGCCTTCCAGGAAGAACTATAAGAGGTTTTATAGAAGATCATATCTAAGAAAGATAAAGACTTGGAACTTTATGAAAAAATAATACATTCTAGCTGCGATGATTTTTCAAGAAAAGATCTTTTCTTTAAGGTTATTCTGAAACAAACTTTTTTTCTTATTTTTTAAAAAAGCAGCAGATTTTGTATATTTGAAAGATGAGTGCATATAGTTTCTTCTTTACTGTGCACCCATATCTCTACATAGTGTGTGCATTTGGTTAGTGTTTACCGGCGCTGCATTTCAGCTATCATCAAACACCAGTTTCTTTCTCTAAACCAACACACGGGTGTTTCTCAAGGCTGTATTAGCTCATTCTGAATATGGTTAGTGGAAGAAAGGCTGCAAAACTAACAAGCTAGGAAAGTGCCCATTAATTTAATCAGGAGAATGGCTTTGGCTCTAGAGGCGAAGTAATTCAAAACATGCTTTCGGCTGACTTGAAAATAGAGGGGAAATCACGGGAGTTCTGATTCACTGCTTTGTTTTCCCCTGCTCTGAAAAATGAAATCAAAATGCAAGGAGGCTTTCCTGTTTGGTTGGGTTTTTTATGATTAGTGTCAGTGACTTGGAGTACGCAGGCATATATATGCAGATCTGTATCTTTGTTAATACTCAGATGTTTATTTTTACTGCTTTTATTTTGATTCATGATCCTTAGAGGTCTCTGTGTTGTAGTACTAAATAAGAAAGTATTATCGTTGTGTTTATTATATCAAAAGATAAGCCACCTCTGAAGAGCAGAGATTTGAACTTTAGATATCCTTCTACTACTCTTATAGAAGGAATTTTCTTCAAAATGCACATGCTGTCACACGCTTTTTCATTCAAGCTCTCCCACTTTAAAAGTTAAAGCCACCATCATGTATTAAAAACAAAAATACTCTTCCTGTCAGAATAATTTTGCACACCAGATTCTGCAATTCCACAGCATTTTCATGCTGGTAACATGAAGATATGTTTCTGTTTCCTAAAGCATTCTGAAGCTCTAGCTATGTCGCACTTTGCTTTGAATTATGTGTGCGGCCGTCGTGTGGTGCAGTATTGTCCACAGTAATGCTGAAAGCAGTGAAGTGGAAGGCAGTAGGAAAATCACTTTTTGATGGCTGGAAGTTAAGTGTTGGGGTTGGTCTTTTTTGGTTGGGTTTGTTTTTTTCAATTTGTCTTCTAGCAAAGTTTGGAAGTAATGTTCCTGAGCTATTTTACTTGGTGCTTTACAAATAGGGAAACCAAAGAAAGCCTCTGGTCGAGAATGCTTCGATTCTATCTTGGAGATCAGTAGGAACAAAGATATAGAATTTAAATATTTTTGCTACCTAGATATTTTAAGCTTTTTCAGTAGCAAGTCCCTTCTTTACAAAGTGCTCATGGACTTTGATTTTCTGATCATCACACAGTGGGACATCCTCAACAATATTGGATGCATATATTGATTACCCCTAAATGCAGTAGCAAGGCTGAGGGAAATATTTTTACTAAGAACGACTTTTAATTTGGACCTGAGTGGTTGCTCTCATTTAATAGCCCTGCATTTTTTTTTTTTAATATTGCTTTCATGCTGGGATTTTGTTGCCATAGAAATATGAGCTTTCTTAGTTTTGCAAAATTATATAAATTCTTTTTCTTGTTAAAATAGTCGTGAAAGAGTACAACCAGAGATGGGAAGGTAAGGGTTATTTCTTGTATCTTGAATGGAGCTGATAATGGATGTAAACATTGTAGTCAGTTTTTCACCCTAGCATCACAGGAAGGTGTGTATTGATATCTCTACTTATTTGTGGTTTCTTCCATTGGAACCAGAGGTCACAAATCTGGGAGATGAACACTGAATCAGTAGAATGAAGGATTACTGTCAGTTATGTAGTTTTTGACCAGCAGTAAAGTTTTTTAGATGTTATTGTGGCTGTGTTCTCCAGAAACGTGCTCAGACAGCAAGTTTGATTTCAGTATCTCCAGTAGTCTGAAACAGTTAAAGCGGCAGGTTTATCCAGACCTGTACCCCTTCAGTCCCACTGGCCCTGATGCACTAGTCCTGATGAAGATCACAGCAGGTGTTGCACAAAGCCAGTCATCAGCTGATGAATTTGTGTCAGCTGGTGGGTTTTTTCTCCTCTGCAGTTTAGCTGTATGATTGATGATATAGGAAGCTAATTATTTAAATGTATATTAATGTATGTTAAATATCATCCTATCTAAACATGATGAATGCCTGATGCTACAGGGTCACAGCTTCTGGCATATTTTCGCCAGACTGGAAGATTTCTAAAGGCTGAGATTTACTTGCCACCAGAGTAATAGCCATGGGCAGTAACTGTACATGAAATACAGTTCCCACATCACTACTGGAAGAATAGAGAACCTCCTTTATAGCTTTGAATCCTTGATCTAGTGACAGCAGCTTGGGGAACAGCGGTTGGGATGGCACAATCACAGAAGGACTTTGATCATACAGAAAGCAAAGAAAAAGAAGAAAGTAAGTAACCCTACTAAGGGTATGTGCTGTAGTTACACAGTTAAGCTATAACAAAGTAATCATGTGTTCCAAAATTTGTAAATGCTTTTCATTAACAAAGGGAATTTTAGACTTCAAGAATGGTTGGCCAGACAGTTCTATTTCTTTTTTTCCAGTGAGAGAAAATGACAGCTGGGAATGATGGTAGAGATTGGAGAACTTGTAAACGGTTACTTTCAGAAGCACAGCACATTTCAGGAAGCAACATGTAGTGTTATTGTAAAAAAAAATGTAATTAGCCACTGATTCCTTTAATTTTTTTCAGTGCTAACTTCAGAAAGAGCAACTAGTCAATGTAAGGAGAGGCAGACAGCACTCACAGAAGACCTGATGTCCTTCTATTCCCACTTCCTTAGGAACTGAGATGTGTTCCATTTTTACTTCTATGCATGAAACTTGATAACTTACTACAGTTTATTTCAGCATACGATTTTTCTTTGCTTCCAAATAACATGTCGAGTTCATCAAGGAGGGAGGGATCCAGGGTTATGAAATGGTAATGTTAATGCTGTAGCTTAGGGACACTGGGCTGAATTTATGGGTATAATTGAGAAAATCCACAAACCAAAGGCTTTTTATTGAATTATGTAATATTTTCCTTTGAAATGTTTCTGCTTGTAGCAGATGCACTGAATTAAATTAATTGTGTAAGATTTTAATTGATCTGCATTGCATGTGACAAATTATTTTCAATAGAAAGTTCTTGGAAATGATGATATAAAATACAAAAGCCAAAACATCATATGGTTTTATGATTCTGTGAAGGTATATAGGAAGTAAAATTTGACAGCATTTTGACTGCTGCATCTCAGTTGTGCTTGTTCTGTGGACAGAGTCTCTGAATCAGGAACCTTGTACTTAGGGCAAAAAAAAATCAAAAGTTGTATTGTTCTTTCTGTTATGAAAAATCACTAGAATATTCAGATTTATTTTGCATGTGTTGTCTTACTATCTAATATACAAAGGAAGAAGGTCTTATGCAATGAGTTTTCAAGGATTCGGGTTTTTGTTTTCAATAAAGCTCATTCAAGGTGGGGAAAAAATATTTTCAATGATACATTTTACAACTTGCTCTCTAATTTCTTGTCATGTAGCTTGAATAATGGAGAACATTCTGTGAACAAATGAGTGCCTACTCTGAATAAAACTCCTTTAACTCAAGTCTGCCTTTACATAGGAACAGCAGAGGAAATACTAAAACGTCAGGAGACTCGGAACATTCTCAATAAGATTACAGAGGAGAATGACTAGGAAATCTTGGTTATAGGAAGGGCCTAGTTCAAGAATCCAGAGGTGGCAGTGAATGGTTTGAAATGCTCAATTTCCTCTTTGAGTGGTTCAGCGTTGTGGAAAAACACTCATGGCAAGCAAGTGAACCAAGCAATATTGTTGTCAGGCTGCTTGGTGTTAGCTTCTTCCCTTCTCATCCCATCAACTTATCTGCAAGCAGTACTCCGTTTAAGTGACTTTCAGTAGACTGTAGCCTCAATTTATACAATTTATCTGTAACAATTTTAAATGTAATTAGGCAGAGAAATTGCAGGATTCTGAACTAGCTGAGATAAAGCTGGGGGAGCTGTGGGTGCTAGAGAACTGGGGAAAAGAGCCCATTCTTTCAGGGGAAAAATGGAACTTTGCTATTGAGAAAACTGGCTTTTTTATTTTTTATTTTTTTTTTTTAAGCTTGGCAGAACTGTACTACCAGTACAATGGAACATGATTATTCCACTCTGTGTTTTCTCTGAACTACTACTACTACTACTATAAAGTCTCAGAAGAGCTTTTATAGCCTATCTAAATTCAAGCCTGTCTGAGAGGGGAGGGTATTTAATCTCTAATTGGATCTTGAATAGAACTAAAACATCCATTCTTTACTGAGAGCTCTTACTAAATGAATAGAAGTCTGATGTTTTTTTGATGATGGCTCTGTCAGAATTCTTTTCTAGTCCCTGCTTTCCTTCAGTCTGTAACCCACAAAATCCCAATAAATATCATCTATTTATAGGCAGTATAACATTATTTAATTATCTTCAAGCACAGCATTTCATGGTAGCTGTTGCCACCACAAAAATGCAGAGCCACTGGAAGACTGTGTTGCAGAAGGCATTGGAGAGGGACAGTGTAAATCACCAAATGGTTCAAGCATGAGATGGGCTATAAAAGCTGTGGAATATCTACATATGTTTTACACAAAGTCGTACTAACTGCTTCCTCCTGACCTCCAGCTTTCTTCCTGGCTACCATGGGCATTTATTCACAGGAAAGGAGCCAGCTTTCCTGCTTCAGATGGTTTTGCTTACCCCAGAATGCAAGTGTCAGGATGTCATAACTAGTTTTTTCTGCTCTCTTGTTATGTCCTTAAACACATGTAACGTAACAGTGCAAGTAAATTTCACTGTTGTAAAGCCCCCAAAAATTCACTATCTGCCAGAAACTTGGTTGACTAGAATTAAGGTAGCTCTGGTTTCTCTCTCCTCTACTTGTATTTCTTGGGGTGTCTGTGACTTTTCTTGAACACATAGATTCTGCCCCCTGAGCTGGGAATAAATATTTGATGTATTAATCCAAAACCAGATGGGAGAGACAAAGGCAATTCTGTGAAAGTTCCATGGTGTTTTCAGTAAGCTGTTCCCATCTCAACAACACAAACTTTGCCTTTGTCACAAGCAAGGCAAATGTTTATGCTCTGTTGTCTTTGGTGTTGATATGGCCTCGGATGGCAGTCCATGAGACTGTCCAAATCTGCAGAGGTTATAGAGTACAGTGTCAAATGAAGGGAGCTCACATTTTCTGTATGGCCCTTGTACTCAAAATTCAGGTAAAGGTATTTCTTACACTGGATGAGACACATAGTTCGTGCAACGCATGGGCTGACCTCTCTACTTTTTTACCTGTGAGTGAACTCATACTTTAGAGAGGAAGGAAATCACCTTTATGAACAATGGCAGAAGTGGTACATTCTGGCTGATATAAATCTGGGTTTTTTTCTATTATAGACCACACAAAGTACATTTTTGTTTCGACTACCAGGTACTCTCTGTGAGCTTCAGATTGGATATTAGGAAAAAATTCTTCATGGAAAGAGTGATGAGGCCTTGGAACAGGCTGCCCAGGGAGCTGGAGGTGTTAAAAACATGGATAGACATGGTGTTTTGGGAGATGGTTTAGTGGTTACTGGCTGTAGGGCAGATGGTTGGACCTGATGATCTTGAAGGCCTTTTCCAACCTTGATGATTCTATGGTTCCATGATAAGGGCCATTTCAGAACCTTGTCTCCAATGGGTGATCCTTTTTAGACTAAGCAAATCTTGACAGTTTCTTTGGCTAAAGTATTTTCTGTGTATCTGATCTATTTTAAAATATTGTTAACCAAATTTTCTTACCTTGTTGTGGTTTTTAGTTTTAGGGTTTTTTCTGTCTCACTCATCAATTCCCTGTGCTGGATTTTCATTTATGAAGGTAAAGGTTATGCACTTGGGAAAAAGTAAAACCTGTCTTGTTACGTACTTTTTATAGGTTGCCTGAAGACACACAAGGTTTGTTGATCCATTATTTTTACTTTCTTGAATCCTTGTAGTTAGTCTGGACTTGAAACAGAAATTATAAAATTCTGCAGAAGTTATTATTTTAAAATGTTTGTCTACAGCAAAAGCAGTTTTGGGTACCTGAGAGAGCATTTTCTACATTTTCGAGACTCCTCTGTAGTTACAAACCAGTGTTTTGCCTTGACCAAAGGCTACTGCTGTAAAAGATGTGTCTAAGGAAGTTTTCTCATATTGTTATAGTCAAGGCTGAATGTAGTTGAGTTGTTCCTAACAGGTTTAGATACTTATGTACATAAATGCCTACTGCTGGTTTTTGTCCCACCTCACACACTGAGTGCAATTCTGAATACCTCGATATATGAAGAACATTAGACTATTTGAGTGTGTCCAGACCAGGGTAACCAAAATAGTCAACAGTCTTGAAGGCAAGACAGTGCAGAGTCTCTCAGATCACTTGGTGTTTTCAGCCTGAAGAAGAAGAGGGTTCCCGTATCACAGTCTACAAGGAAGAGATGCTCATGCTTCAACTTGGGATATTCTGTGATTATGGGATCCTGTGATCCACAGGAATTGGAGTGAATTTTCAGGCTTTAAACTAGCAATTATCTGTACAGCTTCTGATGCAGGTTATGGACTGTTATACCTTCATGAATAATGCAAAATCAATCTTTCTGTATCTTAAATATTGGGACTCTTTTTTTTTTCTCCCCATAAATTAGATGCATCATAAAATGTTAAGACTGATGACTTTCACTGCTGTTACTCAGTGCAGAACGATGGAGTACAATGAGCATAGATAGCACATTCTGTCCTTGAAAGTACCAGGTGATTCTCTTTGTAGAAGCCCCCTGAGTTTGCTCTGCGGTCAGCAATATGTGCTGGAAGGGCAGAAGGTTCCCTGTGGTTTGGATGGTCTCTGAGAAGTGGTTCTTGTTACACTGAAATGTGTGGTGAATGCATTTTAAAGCTAAAACATAGCTTCTGCAACCTCTGATGTATGTATGCTGCTTCCAAACAATTAACAAAAGGCACTGGTTTTGTACTGAACTGTCATTCAAGTCTGCAGCTCTTGATTTGCATCCTAAAACTATCTGCTTATTCCCAGATTTTTTGTGGAAAAGCTAATGCCAGTGCCATAGTTTGGGAGTCTGAAAGAACATAGAAAAATGTATCAGCATGACATAAAAGCCTGGTTATTGACTTCTCATACTCATGCCTGAGTCAAGCTGAGAGAAAAAGCTGCAGGATTCTGTTAAAGCAAATTTATTTGACTACCTGAGGAAAATTCTTAATTTACTTTAAGCTGTGGTTTATTCAGAGGAAAACATCACCGGATTTTTTTTTTTTTTGGTCATTTTCCTCATCACAAAAGCCAAAGTTATTGAAGCTGCTGATGTAGAGGACCACAGAACTGAAACACACTCAGAACTTAATGTCAGTTGCACAGTTTTCAGATATGTTTGAGACAACCCGTTAGTCCGTGCATGGAAAAAAATGACCAAGTGTGATTTCTAGATAGCCGAGCCAGAAGGGAATGGTCCACTGAGCTGTGATTCCCAGGTATCCGCATAGTTTTGCGGAGCTAGAAATTTGGTTTTGGGAAAACACTGCTGCTGGAGAAAACTGCCCCCAAATGGTTAAGGCCTGTTTTCATTCATTTAATTTCTTTTATTTTTTTCCTGTCTTTCTTTCTTCCCAGGTAGCAGCTGCTGGAGGACGCCTGAAATTTACAGTCTCCTATGACTTCACAGAAGAAGAAGAAGCAATTCAATTGATGGTTCAATTTGATGTTATCATAGAGGTAAAGTGATGGCATTTTTAGCGACCAAAACACCCTTGAACAAAAAAAAAATTAAAAGGGTAGCCAATTGCCTACTTCTTCAGATGGTCAGCATGAAGCCTGGTGGCCAAGGACACAAAACAGCAGGGTGCATGTGCTTTCAGCTGATTTGTAGTGTCAGTGAATGGACACACTTTAGAGATCTCGAGATGCTTATGGCAGTACTGCAGTAGCTTACAAAATTATATTCCTCTGGTTCATTCAGAAGAATTAAGTAGTAAAATAACTGGTTTCCTGAGATAACATTTTCAGCAGATCTGTTCTCACATAGCTGGCCACTGAGTTTACTTTTGTCTGTGTAAAGCCACAACACACAGTTTTATCCAATTAACCTAAGTTGCCTTTTGCACTGACGTTCAGTTTTATCAAGTGAGCCCAGTTCATGATTAGAAAAGGTGAATGCTACTCCAGATATTTATTATACTTGTAAAATAATATTATTTGATATGTCCTGTACCCCAGCTGCCTGCAGATACAGCTTAATTTCGGGCTTGTCTCATATCTAAATATTTCTCTCTCATGGCTCTATCCAGGGACGTAATTTGAGAATCAGCACTCCAGAAGAGGATATCTACCTGCAGCCTTCTGAAGACCACACAGCAGAGCTTGTGCTAAAAGCAGACGCCTTCTCTGTTCATGGCACTGACGTTCGTGTCAGCAGAAGGGACTTCATGACTGTCCTGGCAAACGTGAAGAGGATCCTCATCAGAGCCTCGTACACCTATGGGACGAATGCCATCTACAGGTGACTGTGGGAAACGGGGCTGGCTACAGGCAGCGTCTCCCAAACACTTGTTTTTCTCTCTTTGGAGACCTAAGCTGATGTAATTTAACACACACTAATTTGTTAGCATGAAATCCATAGCATTTGTTTACACTTCCAAACAGTTGTTGGCATTTTTTTCATTTTGGGTAGGCAGGAGGAGGAGAGGCAACAGAAAGCAGCAGCCTCGTTAGAAGATGAAATCACATGGACTATGAAGGCCTGAATGACAAGTCTACAAATATGTTTATTTTGTGAACACTGTAATTGCCATGAATATGGCAAATCACTGAGTGCAGTAATGACACGTTGAAGTAAGAGATGATCTACTGCTTATTTGTTGTTTTCCCCATTTAACAAGCACACAGTCCATTAACAGTGGACCAAAGAACAATATCCTAAATCTCTGTGCTGGAAAAATGGCACAAGGGGGGCTTTCTATGTTTTTAAGCAGCACGACACACAGAAGTGGCTAATCACAAAGCTTTGCCCTTTAATTATGTCCAGTTGCTGCCTGGACTGCTCAAAACCACCAATTTCAAATGAACCCGTTTGATAAAATGAAAGACATGACACAGTTGTTCTGTCTCAGCAGCTGCAGTGAGGATGATCCTGTAAAGCTCCTCTTGCATGACAATAGTCATAAGTGCACGAGCAAATACTCTAAGCGGGCTAGAAGACAGCCTCTCTCCTGATACTCTAAGACTGCATTCTTGTCTGTACATGGTTAGATGGCTTAAATACTACTTATTGAATTTGCTATGGAGTTGATTCCCTAACAGATTTCTACTCACAGGACATGAAACCTGAAGTGTTCTCTAACATACACGTCACTTGATTCAGCAGCATAAACCGCTTTGGAATGGAGGGAGCTAATAGTGCATTAGTGATTGTTTGCTGAGCCTAAAGCTTCAGTTTTTGCTCCTGTGGAACATCTTAAGCAATCCAACCATGCTTTGAATAGCCATCCAAAACTGAATGGCAGGCTGCACACAGTATTCTGGTTTGAGCTGTGCCAGTGTGCATTTTGCCTTGCAAAAAAGAACTCGGGTTTCTTTGGTCTCTTCCTGTGATTAATTAGTATGTGCTCTCGCTTTGTAATTAACTTTGTGAATCAGATAGACATTGAGACAAACTCTTTCCCAATTTGTTAATTTGCTCATTAATAGTATACTTCCTTGCAACCAGTTTGAAAACCTCTTGTGGCCCACCACCTTCTCACCCTGGTGTTAGCGTCGAACTCCTGGTCCAGAGCTCATCTCTTATGTGCTATGAGCAGACCCTGAGAGGCCACTAATTCTCAGCTTAAAACTGAGACTAGTTGAAGCTCGGTGAGTGCCGGTCCCTCCGCTCTGTTGTCATTGAAATAAAATAAAAAGCTACAAGTCAGAATTTTTCAAACTACAGGAGTGCAGAAGCAATTTTGTGTGAAGAGTAGGAGCTTTTATTCTACGCTGTTTTAAAGGAGAGATGTAATTTTGAAGAGAAATGTTTTGCTGCAAGTGGTTTGTGTTAACTGGGACATCTTTAGCTGTCCCTGTGATGTCTTTTACCAGAAAAGATTGCAATGGTTAATGTGTTACTCTGTTACATCAGCACATCCAGAAGTCTCTGAAAATCATTTGCTGTCAATTAAACACATTTTTTTGGGTGCTGTCAGGGTGCTCACTGCAGTAGCAGAAGATAGTATGTGAAATTCTAATCGCAACTAAATGAATTGGATTTTTCAACTTTGTTTGAACTGGAGGAATCAGGGTGAGATTTAATGAGTGGGGTTAAATCTCCTCAGAACAGTGCATGCTCACAGTTGCATGATATAGCAACAGCAGCATCTACTGTCATCTGGCTCAGCTCCTATTGTGTCGTTGCAGGCCTATTGCTGAGCATGTTTTTGAGAATGGTTTTGAGGTGATTTTGAGCTGGGGATGTTGTTGTTGTGTTATGGCTTCAATAGGAATTTTTGTCAAATGATCAAGTAGGATGAAATACAAGAAGAGCAGCCTTCTGGTTTTAAATCAAGATCCTCCCCTAACTTGGGAGACCTTCCAAACTGTTGCAGTTAAGTCCACCTCTGGTAAAAGCAGCAAACAGGCCAAGAAAAGACAGCTCTGCTTTACCATTTTGATAACTTGTTCTTCAAATAAAGGTTTGTAGCACTGTTTGTTCAGTTTAGTGTTGAGTGGCCACTGATGATGAGTGTTGTAGACATGCACAGGACACTGTGAGGCTAAAGATAATGGCTAGGTATGGAGAGAACGAGGGAGGGAAAGGTTGAGCATTTTCATCCATATGCAGACTTGGCTTCAAGACAAATGAGCACTGATTGGGTCAGTACTTCATGTGCCTTGTGTAGATGATGTGACTCAGATGCCTGGCATAGCAGACAGCAAGCTATGCTGATACTGCCTGAAATGTCCCCATCCCTTTTAATCTTGTTTGTTTTTAGAAGTCAACAGTTGCCTGCTGACAGTAACAGTCAGCTTAAATATTTGGTCTCAATGTCGAATCTCAAATTGTTCGTACATCTCGAGGATCCAGCGGCCCATTACTGCCAGCATTATGTATTTTAATGAATGCAGAATGGCATCGAGGAATCAAAATTGCAACATCAAAATGAGAGGGAAAAAAATCACTGCAGCTTTCGTCACTGAGTAACTGTTAATGCTAAAAACTGTTAAACACATTAAAATCCCATTTTGCAAATAGCAGAACGTAATGAAAATTGGAACAATTCAGTGAATACAAATGTGGGATAATACTGGGCGGATTGTTTCCGTGTCTGAGTGCTTCTCTTTGTTCCAAGAGCTGTGCTGAGAGGGAGCTAGCTGTTGTTCAAAGGATAAATGAAACTTGGCCTTTTACTTAATTTGTTTCTTCATTTACAGATTTGTTTCCTGAAATTGTTAGAACTTTTTAGTGTTAAAGTTGTCAACATTTGGTATCCAATATCACAGAGACTAGTTATCATAAAGAAAACCCAGAAGGATGATTGCAAAGTAAGCACACAGCAATAAAACTAAAGGAAACTACTGAAAAGTGAGGGAGCTCTTACTGAAGATCTGGATAGGAACTAACAGCCATCTCTGAAAATAGTTTCAAGAACCTTTTACAGAGGTTCCAGTACCACCAAAAGTCCTCCAGCTGTTGCAGTAAAAATATTTTCCAAGGTCATCCAAATAATTTCCAGGATTTTTTGGCAGCCCAAATGTAAATTTCTTATGATGGAGGAAAAAAAAAAGTTTGTTTTACATTTTCCAAAGAAAACTCATTACTACCAAAATACAGGTCTTGATAAAAGGGTATTTTCTGCTGAATAAGACTTCAAGAAATGTTCTTCAGGTAGCTCTAGTAATCAAACACTCGGATAGAATAGCTGGGTGGAAAAGGAAGTCAGTGAGCCTCTATAATGTTGTCATGTTCCTTTTGAACATTTCTGAGAACCCCAAATGCCAATTTCTTCCCCAAATGGATGCTGTTGCAGTAAACTACATGTTTTACTTATTGCCTGTAAGGTTATAAAAAGACTTTTGTCTTCTCTTTTATCAGACTTCCACGGTGTTTTTAATAAAAATCATGTTCAGCGTTTGGCTAAGCCATGGCTGTTCAGCCACTGTCTAGCATCCGCTTTTTGTGAAAGATTGTACATAGGATCACAGAATCATTTTGGTTATTAAAAAACCTTTAAGATCATAGAGTCCAACCATATGGAGTAGGAAATCTCCCCACTTTCCTCTGTATTTGGGGGAACAGAGGTCTGCAGTAAAAGATTTTCTTCTGCTTTTGTACCCGTAATACTTAGATCTTATTTTTCAGAAGTCAAAGCTCCAGAATAAAAACACCTTATAAGCAAAACTTATCCATATAATATTATATTAAGCTGGATTAGAGGTTTAAACATTTGACACTGCTTAGTGTCAAATGTACTCTATATACAGCTGCATTGCAAGTCGGCGCATGCAGCTTGCAGGACAGGAATAGCCTGCCGTCCTCCAGTGTGGTGCTGAGAGTCTTTTTAATCTGTTTTTATCAATGTGTGTCTGATCACAGTCCCCCTCACTTGGTGGATGAAAATAGCAACAAGCCTACAAGACATGCAGATTAGGAAGAAAAAGATGAATAGGAATTCATCTTTTAAAACAGGGAAACATAAACAAGCTGCTGAATGTCACTATATAACTGTCTGTTGCTTCCAGCTCCACTTGCACTTTCGTCTGTTATTTTAATCATATAATTTCCATTTCATCCAGACTAAGAGGCGTTAGCTTGGAAGCTGCTGACCACACTTCAACTGGGAGAAGGTTGGCATCTGCAGTGGAATTATGTGACTGTCCTCCAGGGTATGCTGGTACCTCTTGTGAGGTGAGTATCAGAATGCAGTCTCCATCAGCTGTACTAACGCTGTGACAGCTGTAACCAACTAGTGGTCCTGGGTTGGTTGAAAATAGTCAGAGCTGTCCATTGCTCTTAGGAATCTGATTGACAGTGTCTAATTAACTTTGTGTCTAAGTGATGGTTCTTCACATTTGACAATGTTTGAACCCTGAAGTTTTACACCTGTCTGGTATAAAAGACACTTCACTTAGCAAAAAGAAAATGAGCACAGTATTTGTAATCTTCAGACAGTGATGCTACAAGTGCATGAAACTATCACCATTGGAAGGAAGATGGCAGTTGTCTGAACTGTACACAGCAAAACCACATCAAGTTATCTAAGTTGATGTGGTTGAGCTTCCTCTTCTATTTTCCTAGGGCTTTGCCATTTCTCTTGGTGTCTTTGAAGATTATGTGTGTTCCTGTGAGGATAGTTTCATTTGAGATAATACACATGCTCAGCCAATACCCACTTTCATAGGAAATCCATTAGTTCACAGAAAATGTGTTCGTGCAGGTTTACATATGATTAACCAGTTCACGTGGACATAGCTCTGGGCAGGCAGAAGCCTAAAAACATTTCTTAAAAAGCTTTGCCTTTAAGGAAATAGTTTCCAACACCAAGATGCTCTGCTTCACAAAACTACAAACAGTGTGCCAGTTACACAGGCACTCTGGGCGTTTGCTTGTCAGCTCTCCTTTTCTTTAAAATCCAACATGCTTGTATGTGATATTTAGGGCTTAGAATCTAGTTTCCTGCCAAATGTGGTAGCCTGTTTTTTGGGCTAGATAAACTAATGTAGAAAGCAAGCCTGGAGGAATTAATGGATATTCCTATCACTTCCAAAATGCTGTGGATAGGAAACAAAATATACAAAAAAACTAACCTGCCTTGGCTACGAAACAATTTTGAAGTATGACCATAGTCTGTTCAACTTTTTGAAGAGAAATACTGGATGAATTGTTGTTATGCTTCAGGCTGTGTTTTGTTGGGTTTTTTTACTTGTCCGTTTTTCCTGTCAGCTCAGATTCAGGTGTGATTTCCCAGAAAGCACTTAGAAAGGCCCTGATGTTTCGATATCTGGGTTTGTTTCAGAAGCCGAAGGCATTGGGTAGAATCCCTGCATTCATGCTGCTGAAATTCTCTGACCGACATTGTGTCCTTCAGTGCTAAGCCTTCTCTCCAGTTCAAATTGGTCTCTGAAATGTGATACATAAGATCATATTCCACAATAGAAAATACATATATAGAAAGCTCCAGATTTAAGGTCTCAGTGCCCCAGATTCCTGCCCTGGCTGAGTGCCAACCATAGACCACTGTACTAAACCGTCCTGCCATCCCTACCTCTATGGTGATTCCTTTAGTCACTGAATTGCCGAGTCTTTTCTAGCAGAGGTTCAACACAGGAAATGTATTAAACAGTTGTGCCTGACAGAACAAAGAGAAGAGATCTGTTTGTGCTCTGTGCTTTTTATAACAAGGACAAGCAAGAAAAGAAACCAACAGTGAAGTTTCAGATTTCCAGGCAACCATTTAACATATGCTGTGTCTTGTGAGATTGTTCCATTCCACAAATTTTGAATTAATTTTCTATAAGATTTCAGTCAAAGAAAAATGTGTTTGCTACCTTATCTGGGAAATGAACGCAGAATTGCGTGAGCATGGGTAAAGCACATAAAATTTTAAATTTCACTTAACAGCTGTGCTCATTTACTGCTCATAGCTACTTTGCCCACCTCTTGTGAGTGTTCATACCTCTATTTATCCACATCTTCACATCTAATTGCTCCTCACCAGACTGGTCTCCTTTCTGTCTACGCTTTTACCTCCACTGTGGAAAAAGTTCTGTTTAACTTGCATCGCTACGACAGTCAAGATCTTCACTGACTTCTGAGTGTTCCTACATTTTGGTTCTTAAGATGCCAGTCTGTAATCTTTTATTTTAGTTCTGTTCTCTGCCTTGCTGATGATCTTGTACTGTATCATGTATAGCTGTACACAAGATCATTCTTTAAAGAATCACTTGAAGAGAAAAAGATTTACAGATTTCTACAGAAACAGGTTAGGTAGCTGCATCTCACAGCACAGGAAAAAAATGGGGCAATTTCTTTTCAGCTGTTGTTCTTTGTTATTTTATAACTCTGGATTTTAGTGTTTATGGAGCTTGTTATGAATGCGTAATCAGGTGTGAAAAGGAGGAGAAAAATAAGGATAATGTCTCAGGTTTTGGAATGTCTTTTTAAAAGAGTAATTTCTACTCATCTTCAAATTACTTTCACATTTTGCAGGAGTAAGGCAAAAAAACATAAACTGTATTTGTATGAAAGATAATCTTGTTCTTAACTTTGTGGAGACTGTATGTAAAGGGAAAGAGATTTTCTTTATTAAATGATACTTCTAATAGTCTGTGAGTACAAAACATTTCGTTTGTATCAGCCAGGTGCTTTTGAAGGTCACTGTTCTGTCACGCACTTCTTTATATTATGCAAAATTCTGGGATCACATGAGCAGCCTTGTTGAGGAGAGATATTTTGCAAAAACGATAAAGCCATTTGTGAGATATATAGTAAGGAAGGCTGCTGCTTGACATCTTTTTATGAAGAAATGGAATAGCTGAGGTTTTGCTGATGAATCACAGCTGGATGATGTCACCTTTCGTAAGAAAAAGCTGACCATACAGTTAATATTGATCTGAATTTTAACACTTAGCAAAAGTAAAATCAGAGCTTTTTCTTAAAGGGAAATGACTACACTTTATATTTAAGAAAAACATTTTTTAAATAAAAAGGTGGTTTTGTTTGTAGCCTGTGCTACACTTCAGTGTAGCCTTTTGTTAGACTCCAAACAAAAAGACTAAAAGGTATTTTAATTGTTCTTTGCAGCTGAACTTCTCAGAAAAGGTTTTTGTTGTTTTGGGTTTTTTTTCTCTCCTTCGCTCTCCTTCAGTATTTTGCCTTCTGGCTATTTTTCAGTCTGTACCTCTTGCTTTGATGCTGTCATATTTCAGTTCTTCATTTCTCTGCTTTATTTTACCATTTCAGAAGAACGATCAAGTGAAGGCTTCCTCTAATCTCACACCTGTCAATAAGGCTAAGGTCAGTGCGCACCACAGCACCAGGAAAAACACCTTCCAAGAGAAATATTGGTGTTTTTATTAATTTGACAAGTGTGTTTCACTGTGTGCGAGTATCAGATTCAACAGTGTTTTTCAAATCCCATTCTTTTCTCTGTTCAGGTGTTTTAACTTTTAATCTAATTTATTTGCAGTCTTGCTGGCCTCAACACAGGCGTGTAAATGGCACGATTTTTGATGGAACCTGTGCACCATGTACGTGCTTCGGCCATGCAGAATCATGTGATGATATCACAGGAGAATGCCTGGTAAGTGTCACTAGAGGAAATGTGATTGCCGTAGTCAACATCAATTCAATATACTTGTGCAATTGAATTAATGACCTCTGAGACCTGAAATACTTGAGCTGAAAAATGTCAGTGATTAAGAGATCTTCGTGTTGAACTGTAGCTGAAGTTAAGGATTGCCTCATAGCAAGATACGGTAGCTTCCACCATTAAAGAAGAGGAATTTTTTATGCCTGTAGAATTTATGTTTTGAAATAGAATCAGTAGTATAAGGTATGGTGTGTGGAAAGCAGCAAATATTTCAGTGCTCTTCCATGCAAGATTTATCTCCCCCTCCCATCTGTCTGCTGCAGTGTATGCAATGCGGAGAACGTAGCAGGCAACTTTGTAAATTCTGGTTTAGTGTGACAAGAAGATATTGTTAATGGCTTCCTTCATCTAAAGTCCTACTAAACCTTGAAGATACACTTAGTAAAGTGTACTTTAGCAAAGTACTGAAAGCATATGGGCTACATCAATGTTTTTGTCTTGTGGGCTATGGAGATTTAATGCAATCACCTACCAATTCTGCAATTAAATCAGTGATATTAGCCGTAACAAGCCTAGCAGCACACTATTTCCAGCCCCTCCGGTAGCGTTTTGGAACAGGTGAGTTATGCTGAATAGACTGTTTGGATTAACTCAAGGGCACTTTTAGTTTTATATTGTCTGACATGGCATGAAGCTTGAAACAACACGCCTCATTTCATTAGTCTTGCAGAAACACAATTTGAGCTGGTGCCAGTTTACTGGGATATCATACTCTCATTTCCCTGCAGAATCTCAAGCAGGCTCTGTACTGTGCATGTTTCTAAATGTTCCCTTTAATTTCCTTTAGAGAAAGCTGCTGGGAAATATCCAAAATGAAAATTCAGGCTTTTTTCAATGTAATTTGACACTTAGAATTATCACCGCTCTTCCTGTTTTGTCTATACAAGATGTTTAATTGCGTTGCAGTGCAAAATAAGATCTCTTTAATGTGTGCATCAGTGAATCTTCCAAATTGCTATTTCATGAATAGAAGCTTAAAATGATTTTCAATTTAATTATACCATAAGCCTTAAAGAAGTACCCAGGATGAAAAATATATATGACGTGACAGTCAGTTTTAAATCCTTCACTTACATGCAATGAAAATGTTTATCGCTAGGGTAATACAGATTAGTGCTTCTTGACAAAGATAAAATTTGTTGCATTAATGACTGTAGCCTCCAGCTATGGTTTTCTATAATGTCAGTGTGGGATAAAATCAATTACCAGAAAAGAAAGGGAAGGGAGAATCCTGTTTGGGTTATACCATAACTACTGGATTGTTTTGCTCCTGGCTGCACAAGCAGATGTGAGCTCAGAGGGTGTTTGCTTTTATGTCACCAGGTTTTAGTCCTTGCACAAGCTCACGCTTTATTTTGGTCTGCAGCGCCAACCTGGACGGGAGAAAAGGCCGCAGAGTGGTGCTCTGTAGTGCATCCACTCTATTCAGCTGAAGCTAGCGATGGACAGAGGCAGTCGAGCTCCCCCTCTTGATGTTGAGAGGGTGTTGGTGTAAATATAACAGTGGAAAATAACCACTGAGAATCACCTTTAATCTATAAGCATTACTGATCTTACTGTATTTTGTGCATCCTGTCTGAGCTGATACTAGACCACTGTATAGTGGTGCACAGGGAGCTTAAAATCAGTTCTGGATTTTCTTGCAGCATACTTTGAAAACACTGTAAGTGGAGTTAAATGGGTTAGTGTCTATGCAGACTATTAAATGCTGCTATTCAATTTAGATCATAAACCTTTTGAAGTGAAAGGGAGAAAAGTCTGAATGCTGAAAAAGAGAAATGTTTCACATCAAAGGCATTCCTTCTATTGAGGTTTACGCAGCCTTTTGGCCTCCTTATTATTATTCATGGTGTTTTTTCCATAATACAACAGACAATTTAGGCACCTAATTTACTGGTATATGGTACTTCTTCATGCTCCTCCTTAGCTTTGAAATATAGTTGAAAAGCAGCTGAAATATGTTTTTGACTAGTGATAAAAGCTCAAATCAATTTCTTTGACATAGGCCTGTAAAAAAAAGCTCATTTTAACACATATCTTGCAGTAACCTGCAAAGCCCTTTGATCCCCACAACAACCATATAGAGAGCTGCATGATACAGCATTCTGGTTACCTTTGTGATATACAGAACTGCTCTGTTACACAGGGCAAGTCCTAGTGCTCAAAAATCCTCTTTTGTAGTTACACACACGTTTATGGTAGCTTTAGAAGGTGGCTTAAACCTAAACCTTGTGACAAGCAAACGCATTTCAAGGTGTTTCATCACAGGATAATATGTTCATATTAGTAAGCCCAGAGAAAGCACATCTTTCTTGCTTAAGATATACTCTAAATGCTCTTGTAACACCAGGAAAAGGAAGTTGACCATGCTATCTTGACATTACAGTAGTAATGAATATAACAGAAGAGCATGTTCATGCTTCCAAAGACATCATACCTCTGTCTAGTCTAGATGGCTGGTGAATGCACTAAAAGCAGGCTTAACCTTTTGCTTTCTTTAATGAGCTTAAATGAGCTTGTCTGTGGGACAGATATTCTGAGGACTCAGTCATGCTCCCTGATTCAAGGTTTATTTTCACCGCTAGCCTTCAGACTGTTTCCTTGTGTGTTCATGTACATTCAGCTGCACACGGAGGTTTTTGGTGTGAATTTAGGAACACTGATTCTGGGCATAGATGTGTTAGTCTGGTTTCTTCCAGGCAGGAAAGTTACCTTGGTAGGAAATGGTAGAAAACATATTCCAGCAAGAGAGTCCTTGGGCAACAAAGACATACCTAAAATCCAAGACAATAATAAATTACACATTCTTACTTAGAGGTAGTCTAAGTGACATTTAATGGTGTTTGGAGATAAAAGAGACCTAGAAAACCGACATGTTCAAAATAGTTTGAGATCCTGTGTCTGGAATTTGAAAGCATAAAGATTTGGGCATAAAATCTGTCCTGGCCATAAAGTCTGTGGAGCAGGGCAATGATTTTAACAAACCACACTAAATGAATAATTTGTATGTGATGTGCTGAGCAGAGCAGGGACAGTTGATCGTGACCGTTTTTGTTCCAACATCATTACATAAAGAACTAGCTAAATATTGCCATGGTCATGAAGTAAGACTTCACAGGCTTAAGCATGGTTTGAGGAGATAATCTCAGTATAATTAGACATTGCTCAAAATCACTGCTGTACATTTGGCAAGGTTCAACCAACTGATATAAAGAAAAGGCAAGTTTTCATGAGTATCAATAATATCTTTAGAAGGGGTAATAACTTATCTTCTTCTGTACTTAAAGTGATTTATGAATTTGGCAACTTAATATAAAGTTTAATCATCATTGAAGAGAACAGGAAAATTATGTCCTGTCTGCAAATGACAAAATCACTGTTCTTTTTTTCACAAAGAGCTCACAGAGCTGGTTCAAGAGGAAACATTTAGAGCCACATTACTTATTTCTTAGCTGAACTCTAGAGTACACAAAGTGTGAGGTGGGCTCAGATTTGGTAATATTCATGTGGGTTCTTTTTTGGTTTAAGTTTATTGCTTGGAGATGGGGAAGTAAGCAGATACAGAGATCTGGATTGAGGAGAATTGGGCACAATACACAGAAATAACTGACATTAGTGTTTTAGAGAATAATTCCTCCAAGCGAAGAAAGTCATCTCCATAACATGAAAATGTTTTTCCTACAAAATGGAAGGTTTCTAGTTTTTAACTTTGGAAAAAAAAAAAAAAGCAGAAGCGGCACATAGCACTCTGTAAGACATGTGTAGCTTTTAAAATAGTGTGTAACCTCCTCTCACTTTAATAACATCCTTGACATATAAGCTGTTCATGTTCTTCAAAAAACATTACGATATGTCTGAGGATATTTAAAGCTAAACCTAACACAAAGGAGAGATCCATTATTTTTCAGAAAAAGTACAAATAATTTGACATGATGCCTTTAAAAAGTTGAATTGCAAAGGATTTTTCTTTTGAAACACTTAAATTATTTTTGTCAGATCTCCTTTTAAAAGCATGTTTTAATGTTCCCAGCTACATTGTCAGTATGGCTGGTAGACTCTTTCTGAATGACTGCACTTGAAGTAACAATTAAATGGAGTTAAATGACCTAATGAAGTAGAATTTAACCCAGATGATGGTTCTAAAGCCATAGTTTTGTTTGACTAACAAACTCAGTAGTTGGTGTTAGCTGACAATCCACCCAACATGTGAAAATATAATATTGTGACTAATGCCTTCATTTCCAAGCTGTGCTGATTGCATACACAAACACTAACAACACATGTCTTGAAGCAGCAACCAGCGGTTCTGGAGCCAGATGCTTTTGATTCCAGTGCACTCGTGCCTGTAAAGGGCATTGTACTTTTTCAGCTGCCTGGATATAAGTTACTGGCTGTGCAGGACACAAGGCAAAAAAAATTTGTACAAATCATTGCAGTTCTACAGAGTCATAAAGAAGAAAATGGTGTTCAGTGCCATTTTCCTCCTCCTTTAGTGAGGATTAGTTAAGTCTTTCAGACAATAAGGCTGCTAAGTGTCAGTCAGTACCATATGCATCACTTACTGCAAATGAGGAAACAATGTTAAAGTGTTCTTACAAATGCTTTAAACTAAATCATAAGCTTGGAAATACCTACACCTCTTAAAAAAACACCCTTTGCTCTTAAACAGTGGCTTTTGTGAAACAGATTCTATGTTTGATCTGGCACATCGTCTACATCAGATCAGAAAACAAACCATTAAATACAATCCAGTGGCTTTTGTTTTGGCCAAGCACATCAAGATGGTATTTAAGAGTAAAAAAAGGCATTTCTCCTGCTTTCTGTACTTTTACATTCTGACAGGGCTACACTTCAGTAACCTGTGGCAATGAGCAGTGATAGGAATAGTGTTGTGGCAGAGAAGAAAAATGTTTAGCCAGAAAATGAATTTGCTGTTCCTATCATGGATCCTGCAAATGATCTAGAATTTCTAAATCCTGCACAGTGAGGGGGAAGAAAAGTACAAGGGTGTAATGGGTCCTTCTCTGGATCTCCATACGTCCCACCTTGGGGTGACATTGTGTAGTGGGTCCACCTTGGACTCCACTCTTCTCACCTAAGAATTGTTAATGTTGTGGGTTAGAGACCCCAACTATATTTTAACCAAAATATAAACTGTCAGACACGAAGGGAGGATTTAACAAAACCACTTACAAATTTGCAGGCAATGAAACAACGTACTCAATTTGGACAAAAAAGACACCAAGACATTTTAATTCATTCCAGCACCACCACCACCCCACCACTACCCTTGCCCTGCATTATAATAACCACACACAAAAGACATAGACACAAACATATGGAGTTTCATTAAAATGCTCTTACAATGAACTGAGATTAAATGTCCACAGTGTCCACTGTTGACAGTTCCCGCTTCTCTGACATTTCAGTGGTTATCCGACTTCCGTCTTGATCCTCATAAATCTTCAAAGTTCAGACTTCTCACTCTCTCCAGGTCCAGGCAGAGCTGTCTATCTGCCATACATGTTCTTACAAGTGGTAAATATTTTCTCTCAGCAGCAAAGGCACAAGTTCGACAAGACAAGATTTTATCCAAGATGGAGAAGATTGAAAGGCAGGGTGGGGGGGAGAAACTTTCCAGACCCAAACTTTTATGCAGAAAACACACAAACTTACCAATTCTTCTCAGCTTTTAAAGAATAACAAAGGTGCAACTATTCTTGGAAACTTGGTTCTTACAAATCATCATGGGAAGCCTGTTCTGAGGGAAGAGTTCCCATTCTGGAGAAAGATCATTTAATTTGAGATCAGGCTAAGTTAAATATAAAAATGCAGATCTAGTGCTGCCAATTTTATGTTTGATGCTGTTCTAGCTATCAAGTACTAATTAAGGAATTCAGACCTTGCTGCCATTCACAAATAAATGCCATGTGCTGCCAGTCATAGCCCTTGTAAATTGATCTAATGCACTTTGATGTGAAATGTGAGGATTCATTTGTATAAATTCTGTTGTCTGGGCTATATTTCTGGAATCACAAACCTGGTTTGTGCTGCTCTGAAGGGTGGTTTTCCTTTAAGCATGCTAAAACAATAATGCAGCTGTTGTATGGTGGAAAGGTAAAGGTCTGCAGTTAGATATCCTTTTTGCTTTACATAGAGAAAAATTGTTCAAAAGAACACAGATAACAGGCACACATGAAGCATAAAGCACTGATCATGCCACCTCCAGAAATTAGAATGTGTGTTGCAGGCCTTTTACAAAACTTGCCACATACCATCCTCTAACTGAACTCATGCTCTTCACCTTCCATTTAGGACTGCAAACACAACACAGGCGGTCCCTACTGTGAGAGATGCCTTCCTGGCTTCTATGGTGATCCTACTAAGGGGACAGCTGAAGACTGCCAGTTGTGTGCTTGTCCCCTGAATATACCTTCTAACAAGTAAGATGCATATTCGTGGCATTTTAATTACGCTTTTACACTTAGTAAACGCAACTTTACACGTTTGCATGTACATTCACGGTTCATTGTGTTTCAATCCCATATATTTCACCAGATAAACTCTAATTATCCTTGTACAATTGTACAGAGAGTTTAGCACATTTGTACAATGTTTAGCTTTACAGAGAGGCAAAGATTGAAGCAAGAGCTAGACAAAGTTTGGCTGGAAAATAAAACCCAGGGTCTGCATGTCTGTTCTTTGGATCAGCTTCTTCTCATCTCTTTAAGAGTACCTGTTTCTAGTTTTAAAGTTGAAGTTACAGATTTGGCCTGTTGGGTTTTTTTAGTAACTGAATTTAAAATCCATTTACACTGATCAGCTAAAATAGTGATGACTTCTGCTTTTATTTTTCCTTCCAGTCAACATTCAGTAATAAAGTTGATTTATTTGGAGTCTGAATTCAGCTTTATCTCGGAATAATGACTATGAAGTTGTTTTATTAATTAAAAATAATATCGAGAAGTTAATCAATTCTCTGATTTAAGAACAAGTGTTTCCTTCATTGCAAAAGCATGTCTGTGCTTCTTGCCGTCTACGTTTTAATAGACCAAGTAGCTTGAACATTTTAAAATTTGTTTTGCCCCTGTGAGGACCTGGAAAGTGACAACACCAAAATCATTGGACATGACATAGTTGAAGAGAACCTTCATGAATGTTCTTGTTTGCTTTTCTTGTGCATAGAAAAAAACCCTGGAAACCTTATAAGCTCTGTATTAGTTTAGACTAATTCTGTTGCCTACAGTGCCGTTGTGACCTATTAAAATGACACCAGTTAGGGTAGGAATGAACTAAGCACTGACCAGCAGAAATTCCAGGGGACTGCAGCCTGCTTTCCTGTTGTCACAGCTCTGCGGTTGGTTTTAGTAGCTATACAGGGCTTTATTCTGTCTGCTGCTCAGGCTGGTTCCTCCCATGTCCTCTTTGCTTTCACACACTTACTGTTTCCTTGCACAGTTAATTCTTTTACTCTCATTTGAGAATGCTGCACTGCCAAAGCAGGTAAGATACTATCAACTTTATAACTTGTGCAGATTTACAGCAGACCAAGTCAAATAGATTTAATTTAGGTTTGTTTGTTGGCAAAATGCCTGGAGACCTCTATTTACATATTCATTAGAATTCTGGCTGTTTAACTCTTCCTTGTTTGAAATAGAACAGAGGAGTCCTCATTTTGATATCTAGTTTTCTTGAATATTGTCCATGTAATGAACTTCGGTGTTACATTCCTATTAAGAAAAATGTTTTGCCTTTTATAGCGGTTTTATCTCTGAGTGATGTTTTTAATGGTTCCCATCACTGTTTTCACAGCACCTGAGTCTTTTTGTCTGTAATGCCACATTATGTAGACAAGTGTTTTATCCACTGTAGAAATATGGTGGTAGCAGTGGTGTTCTGAGTTAAGCTAGTATCCCTGCTGTTCATCCCCTGTTTCTTGATGACAGCAGTTTCCTTATGTAATCCCTGAAGCCAATCACTAAATGGCCTTTTGAATTACAATGGTGATAAGTGGCTTGCCATATGTCAGGAAAGAACACAGGAAACTGAAATCAAGTTGTCTAAGCTTGTTTTCTAGATGCTGGGCTGTATTTTCCTCATTTTGCTTATATCTCCCCGCTCAAATTTATACAATGAAATGAGATCAGTGGTTATTATAAATGACATGTGATTCACAATTTACCTCTTTGTCTTACTGCGTCTCATTAATGCATTACTCTTGCAAAGTGTTCTGTCATTCTTCATCATTAAGAAGTTGAAATAAACTGAGTTTTTTTCCATAGGAAGTAACAGATATACTACTATATAATTCATTCTACCAAATGTAGATGTCTGGGATAATTAGTGCTATTCTCTTGAAGTGGCAATATAATTAATATGGCTAGAGAAGACCCTGACAGCAATGTTATATTGCTGGGAGATAGAAGATCACCTTGCGAAGGTCACAAGCAAACTCACACCATGTGAACTGGGAATTTGGGTTGTTTTGGAGAGTTAATATTTTCTCAATTAAGTAATACCACATACTTCTTCCCAATAAATGTTTTATTTAAGTTACTTTTAAACATTTAGAAAGCACTGTCTCCCAACATAGACCTCTCACATACACACCCACATGGTGTGTTCATCTTGTCCTATGCCCTGTCAGGTGTAATATTGTTATCTTATGTAAAAACTGAAGAGAGTCATGATGATTCAAGTAGGACATAAGATTTTTTTTGAAGCTTGACAGATAAATACCCACTGTTGATTAAGATTTATCACTAGTGAGTAAAGAAACTCTAAGCCTTCAGTAAGATTTCTTTCCATGCTATCATGTATTTCCTTTATAATATGCAGCTGGAAACACCTTATTAAAGTTCAATGTTGAGATGTGGACTCACATTAAGGCAGAGAAAGAATGAAAGAATGCTGGGTCTGAATTATGCTATTAATATTATACATCATATTCTTATAGTAATTCTATAGCATATAGTATATATTTAATATATTAGAATTCTATTATAAGGTATAGCAATTATTAGAATAAGTGCATAGTTATTGTTACCTTTAAAATTTATGCCATTGAATTCAGAGCTCTAGATGGAAATGGGGTACTGCCAATCCTATAATCATCTGTGATAACATCTCCACAAAGTTTTGCCCGTAGCTCTTAGAAAGAGTGAGGTTGGGACTGGCAAGAAGAATCTTACCTGAAATGTCAGGTGCTGTTGATTAGATTCAATGATAATGCCTGTCTCTGTTGAAAATAGATATTTAAAAATTCAAAGAATAATAAGTAAGTGTTCCTTCAATTGGCTCCTTGTGCATTTGAGAACCTATTCTTAATTAAATGACACTGACACTGCAAAAGAAGGCAAAACAGCCTTATGGGGTAGAGGAAAATCCCAATACCTGTCTGTGCTTACTGCACTTGACCTTCCCATGTTTTTCTTACTCATCTCTTTGATGTCTGTGGGGTAACTTGTCCTTTGCCAGACAGAATTTTTATCAGTGCAAACAATCTTTAACAGAAACAGAATAAAAAAAATAATCAAGGTGGGGTCCAGTCACCAGCAGCTAATCAAATTACATGATTCTAATCAAGCTTTTCTGTCTTACGTTTGTTTTACAGACACTTTCATCATATATTCTGCTTTAATTTTTCCACAATCATATTATGTCTATCTGTTCTTTTTGTAGCGTTAACTTTTACTTCTACTACACCATCCTTATGGTGTCTTCATGTCTTCATATTCTTTCTCAACTTGTTTTCCTGTGTTATAAAAGATAAGTTGAATGTTCTTTCAGATGGGTGACTCACACTGCCCGCCCCTACTATGCTCCTACTCCCATTCTTTTCTTTTCTTGTTCAGGGTTTTTTTTTTCTGTTGAACAGAATTGATTGTCATTATTTAGATGAGACCCTATAAAGATGCTCATAAGTCTCTGCCTCTAATACTCATTACAGAATGATAGAGGAAAAGGTTGCCTCCTCTTTGAAGTACCTTTTAGGGTGTGAGGAGGTTTCCTCACCAACATGTGTTAAAGAAGAAAGATTTCAAAAGCAAAATGCCCAACAGTGAGGAGGCTACAAGTCAGTTAAACGCCAACATCAAGAAGTGGAGCTTGCAAATGCCTATGGTATCCCCCTTTACAAAAAAAACAGCTAAAAATAAGTAAAGCATAGCAAAGACATAAAGGTTCTCACTCTGAAAACTATTCTTAATCCTCAGCATGCCTGTCTGCCCTGTTGCTGAGGTCACTGGCACTCGATTTACTCACCCGCACTCTCTGGAAGCTGGACCAGATATTTCCCTTGTTGCCCCTCCCCTTTCTTGTTCAGTGTGTTCCTTTCAGAGCCAGTTATACACAAAGTTAACAGAGCTTTCCAATCGGGTGTCCTTCAGAAAGGTTTATGTAGGGGCCACGTTACAGTGTAGAGAGTTTTGCCAGTTCCTCAGGGGCACAAACAAACAGCTGTACATTCCTGCCTTCAGAACATATCCAGGCCACTCTGGTCCCATAATAACAGGCTTTTGGGATGCTGCCACCCTTTACTCTATATTCAGTGTCGCAGAAATAGCAGAGTCATTCCAAAATCTATTTGCTAGAGTCAAACTTAAGCCTCATGTACTAGACCAGGATCACTGTTCCTGGACACTGTTTTGCAAATTAACGATCTCTGAAGTGGGAAGAGGCTATGCTGCTAACAGTCTTTTCTTTGTGTTTCTTCCTTGTTCCTCTTCTTACCCAACACCAACAACACAGTTTTAGCCCAACTTGCCATTTTGACCGAAGCCGAGGATTAATATGTGACGAATGCCCAGCTGGGTACGTGGGACCACGCTGTGAAAGGTAAGCCAGTGCCGTGTTTTTAACTGTATGAGCCCTGAAACAAACGTTCTGGCCACGTGGAACTCTTATACCATTATACTGCTATTCCTTCTTGTCCTGTGCTCTGAAACTCGCTGAAGAAATTCCTGTGAATCTTCCTCAGATACTGTGTCTGCGCTTTTGTTAGTTTCTAGTGCTTGTGTCGTTACTTTCTGCGAAAGTGCGAAGATTCCAAGAAGCATTCACTGAGAAGAGGGGTTTTTTGAAAAAAGTTATTTTTCTGTCACTCTTCTGGGATTTTTATAGTTAATTTGTCTCTTTTGTCATCTGAATGTTTAGAGCATGGTGAATCAAGGATGCAATCAATTACTGATCCTCTTTTGCAGAAGTTAATATACAAGGCAAAAAGCAGTTCTTCTAATAAGTTGTTTGCTTATTTTAACTATTTCTTAAAGGACATTTCACATTTTTGTTGTTTCCAGTTTCCCAGTGCATTCTTTATTTAGCAAGTTGAACAAGTCAGATTTTAATGACAAAAAAAGATATTTCCTCCTGTCCAATGCACACAAAATCTCAGTTTCCTATACTTATTTCTGCAAGCAAAAAAAAAAAATACCTCTAGGCTGTCTTTGGCTGTGACAGGCCTGAGTGCCGTGTTAGTACTGAGAGAGAAAGTTCTCACCCCATCTTATATTCTGTTACTCTGAAAGGATAACATGGAGAATTTAAATCAAACACAAGGCTCATGTGAGTGCTGGCGCTAAGCTCCCAGGAACCCCCTTCCCCAAGAGGTGACACTGCATAGACAGGGGATATAATCACAGTGTCTGCGCGCCATCAGTCCCCAGGGCTTCACACGGATGGAACAGCCTTCCGGAGCAGTTATTGTGCCAGGGGATCTCTGCTAGTTGTTAGAGGTCATAATGAATCAGCACTGGCTTTGGCTCCATGATCCCAGTGCTCTGGGATCACCCTGAAAATGACTCATTTTTAAGAGGGGCTGGAGGGGTCACAGAAATATCTGTTACCAGGCTAGACAGTTATGAGGTATCAAACCAGAGCACTTTTTTGATCTTTGATAGTATTCCCATGAGATGTTTGGAGTGTTTCCCAGTGTAAACCCTGAAAAAAGGTAAGGCTTCTGACAAGGCAGATTTAAAGTATTCATGCTAGGATGAAGAAAAGTAGGAATGCGTGAACCAGAAAAGCAGGAACCTCGCCATTTGCTGCAAATTGCCCTCTACTGCTGTCTTTCCAATTCACAATTCCAACTACTTGCTTTTAAATCCCCTGTTGTGCTGTACCTATCCTAAAGTATGAGTGTGGGCTGTCACCTGTTTCCAGCATCCCCAGTGATGCTGCTCCTGCTGCCTGCTATTTCTGCCTGTCTTTTCCTGTCTCTCTTGGAAGTCATCACCTTCTTTCAGCTAGTGGGCTGCAAAGTTAATGACAGCAGGAATAAATCATGCTTTGAGCACTTTGGTGGCAGCTTATCAATGCAAGGTCATCAACAGCTTCCATCAGCAACAAGTGCTGTTTCTGAGGGAGCACAGGCTGGAGATGCTGCAGGACAGAATCCAAGTCTGTAGCAAGCCTCGATTTCAGCCTGATCTCCTAAAGAACTGAGACCAGAGTGATCTTTTTTTGCATGTCCTGCCAGCCACCCACAGACACTGGAACAGGTTAATTTCAACACAATTTGACAGAAGAGTGGGAGGCCTCCAAGATGATACTTGTTTCAGAAGTTTTCCTAGAAAGAAGTGGCTGAATAGAGGTTAATAGATCAGGAGTTGTCCTAGCTGAAGGGAGAACGCTATGTGAACTCACACCTGATTAAGCAGCAGAGAATACGTGAGAGAGATCAAGCGAGACAGAGATTATTAAATGTTCTGCCCATAAGAAAACTTTCACAGGACAGGGAAAAAGCTCCGCCATAGCCTGAGGGATTGCTCCCTGTTGAATAGCAGTGACATCCTGCAGCAAATCATCAGTCTGTAGCCTTGTAAGCACAATATATAAATCCACTGGAAATTAGGCCATTCATTCTAGTGCATGTAGCACTATGTGCTTTTAATTGTAATGAGTTGCTTGGAAATACCCACGGCTGTCAATAACAGTGAACAGGAGAAAGCATGTTGTCTGTTGCTATTAATAGTGATTGTGTAATCCCTAGAAGAGTTTACATGAAATTCTCTTTCATTTCAGCAACTGCAAAGTGACAACTGACCTGAGCCACATGATTCATTAGCCAAATGGGCCTAAATAATCATGAAGTACTATCCTGAAGTGAGCACACACACTGCTGGACTTATTTGGCCTCCAAAATCATCTTCTATTCTCCAGGGAGATGAGAGGCTTTATTTCTTTATGTACATAAACAATTCATACATATATATGTGTGTGTGTGTGTGTGTGTATATATATATATATACACACACATGCATATATTCACATCTAAATTGCAAATTGTCCCCACCAAAATTTGCTACTTGTCTCATTCAAACTTTTCAGAAGAGTATTGCCAACATGGCTTAGTGTTTTGAGGGCTCCAGTTCATGATACCATCAAAATAATTGAGATACAAGTTGTTGGGTGTTACCACTTGTTTGTCATTGTTCCAGTGAAAAAGAGGTTAGTGGAACTCAAGTAGAAGGGCAAGGGTGAGCTGAGCCATGTCCTTCCTCTTTCTTACCCCATTCCTCAGGACTAGTACAGAGCGCCGCCAGCCACCATTCCTTTTGAGTCCTTTGGTGTCAACATGCTGTTCCTTCTAGCTAATAGTCCTTCCACTAGTGCAAGTGTGTGTTGCATTGCTGAGGGGAAAAGGGTCAAACATTCAGGAGATTAGATAGCACTTGTATGTTCTGCGGGAGCGTTCACAGTTCACAAAGGTAGACACACTGGCATCCCAAAAGGCAGCTTTTATAGCTGCCCATGCAGCATTGACATCTGCAGGGTCAGGATTTAACTGCCTGCCCACGAGCTGTTTCTCCACAGGGGTCTTGCCCAGTTTTGTAAACAGGTTGAAAGCAAGTGTGTAAAAATAGTATTTCCAGATGTTAATAATCCGGACTTTCAATTGGCAGCCTAAATTGACTTTTTCCCAGTAAGTGTAAAGAACTGTATGAAACAGGCCTGCATTTGTGTGCACATGTGTTTATATACAGAGCACTATACAGGCTGCTATGAAAAGATGAAGAGCATGTACACACATGGATTTGTATAGTAGCCCTGTGTTTGGCACCAGTTATGCCAAGTACAATCAAACACTGTCAGTCTCAGGCAATCCTGCGTTTGGGGATGAAGCTGAGCACGGAGGAAAAAAGAAAAACAAGGAAATAATCTTTCTTCGCTGCTTTTACTCCATTTTTAATATATTTTTTCATCACAGGTGTGTTCTGTTTTACAGCAGGCATTTGTTTGTGTATTTGGTGTAATGCAGAAATCTGATTTTTCATGCCATATACTTTTTAAAGTTTTTGTTTCACATGAACCTGACGAAGTGTATAATGCTTTGAGTCTGAGGAGAGTAGCTGAAGCAGCATCCTTAAGGTAGTAAAGAGGAAACTAGTCAAAGTGGACTTCTTAGTCTTCCTCTGCAACTTCGTGAGAAGTGGGAGAAGTGGTGGAAGAATTTACACATAACCTGGTTTAGCACCAGGTTAGCCCATAAAATTATAATCTGCTCAACCGTGCAGATGGAAATGTCCTCCCACCCCCTGGAGGGGGAGAAAAGAGGTTAAAGTAAACACACGTCCGGAAACTGGAATTAGAAATATTACACTTTATTAAAGACTTCATTAAGTAGGAAAAAAAACCCCAAACCCAAAAAAGGGAAAGGAAAAGGGAAATAAAAAGAGTGTATTCGTTCTCAATTCAAATCCAGCCCTCCCCCTGCCCAGACCTAATAACCTCTGATTCCTGAGAGATTCTAAAAGCTGCAGACAAGGTGGGAGTAAAAAGAAAAAACTGGGAATCTCCTAGGCAAAACTTAAATATTCAATTTAAGCAGTTTGGTATGCTACAGTCTGAAAATTGTGGGAAAGGATGGCGATAGGAGGAAGATAAAAGGGAAGGGGGAAGAGGGGGGTGAAGCAGAAGCGGAACAGAGAGCCACAGAGGGACAGACAGGCCGCAGTGTGCCACAGGTCAAAGCAAAACCAAAACCAGACTCTCAAGACACGCAAACAGGGAAGGGGTACCAAGAAGAGGGGAAAAGGAATACCCTATCCCCTATTAAAGACCCCAAAATCTTTCTGGCCCACTCCAGCAGAGGGAAAAGTAAACATCCCCACAGCCAAGTTAACTCCTTGTGTGCTGGAAGAGAGTTCAATGCAGGAATGACATAAGCAAACATGATTTCACCAAATCCAGAACAGCATAGATGCATGCACACAGTTTGCTTTTAAACTTAACTGGTTTACCCCTCAATGTCATCTAGTGATAGGAGGAGGGGCAATGGTTGTAAGCCGGAACATAGGAGGTTCCATGTAAATATGAGAAGGAACTTCTTCCCAGTGAGGGTGACAGAACACTGGAACAGGCTGCCCAGGGAGCTTGTGGAGTCTCCTTCACTGGAGATATTTAAAACCCACCTGGATGTGTTCCTGTGTGACTTGGTCTAGGTGATCCTGCTATGTCAGGAGGATTGGACTGGATGATCTTTTGAGGTCCCTTGCAATCCCTAATGATTCTATGATTGTATGATTTCAGGATCAACTTGAATCTACATTCAAGTTTATATCCGTATAGAAGTAGAAAATAGTGACATGATGGCAGTGGGTTTTCTAATTTTAATTAGCCATGTCTAAACTGATGAGAATACAGAGTTATTAAGGTCTCTTGCTATTAATGGAAGGAAATTATTAGCAGTGTATGTCTCACAAGTCCCTAGAGTATTTTTCTTATGAACTGTTTTGTGCATTTCTGTGAATGCTGTCAGATACCCTCAATGAAAGAGAAAAACGAATACATATTAACTGAAGTCAAATAGATTAGTCATATAAAAAGATACAGACTTATGACAACACCAGTAACAAGTGAGAATGGTCTCAAAAAGTGTGACTGAACTTAAAACATCCTTTTTGGTAAAATAAGCAAACTGCATAAATTATCCAGTAAGACATTGGTTATTAATTGTTACCTGTATTAAGAGACATTCCTGGCCTTTGTAACTGAGATATCATCACTATTTTGGTAAGTGAGCTAAAAAACAGTCTTTTGTGGTTACTGAGATATCCTCCATCCAGAGGAAAGAGATAAGTTTCTATGCATGGAATACAAGGAGGTACAATACATGACTGTATTCGTGACAAGTTCTGAAAATAAAATGCCTGAACTACTCTAATGACAAGATTCCAATGTATTGTTGCTATGAGGAGGTAATTTTGAGAGATGCTAAAGGAATAAAGCACTTCGGGCAGGATTGTGAAAATTTCACTCATGTTCTAGAGTGTGCCCAAACCACATGCACTATTTATACATATTACTCATCTCAGATCTGCTCTGTGGGTGTTTTTAGAGAATGGAAGCAAGTCCTCTGTGTACTATCTCATGACAAGAACCTGTTTCGTTAGATCCAGCTATGCTGTCCTCCCTAGTTTCAGTTATCCATCTTTATAATCTGTGATAATGATCATGAATAATAAATGTTTAGATGGCTGTGGTTTTGGATCCAGCTGTGGAAGCCTCATGAGATATTCTGGATGCAAGGAAGATTTAATGGCCAAGAGGACAAGAGTGAAAGCATACCACCTGCATTCCCACACTGCGCTGGTACCCAAATCCTTGCTCAAACATAGCACCCAGTACCAATGCAAAGCCGAGAGGGTGTCCAGGTCCATAAGAACTGCAGTCAAACCAGCTTTAAAGCTGCAGGAAATGCTGATTTATCCAATGTGAATTCTGTAGTTTCTGTTTTATTTATACTAATTTGAGTTCATATGTGATGCACTTGAGTAACTACATTCGATGGGACTGAGCAGTTTTTCTTCTATTTTCTCACTGTCTACAAGTTGCTTTCACATGAAGTGTGAGCAAATGTAATGGGAAGGGAAAGCAGACCAGCATATAAATGGGAAATAGGCTTGGAGACCAGTAGAAGTTTGCTTTAAGTACACATTTATGTTAGGTCAGATTCACTGTGTGCTACTCACAGGAAGTGGCTGGTGGGCAAGGTGGAAAAGACGGTCATATTTTTAAACTAGGAAAGGTGTAGTTTCGGTGATAATGAGCAATCCTTTCGTTACTTGCCTATACACAGAGATTAGCAATTCACTGATTAAATAAATCTGACCAGGCAGTAGATCAGGGGAAGGCTAAGTTGAGGAAGATTTTGTCAGATAAACAAATTTATGTCTGTATTAATCTCTAAACCTGTTTTTCTAAACTGAACAAGTTTTTAAGGTAAAGTGGGAAAAAATCATCAACTTGCTGGTAAGTGAGCCAAGAACATGTGCTCATGATGTGCTGAAATACTGAGCCTATCTAGCACGGCCCCAAATTCGTCACATGTGCCAAAAGACAGATTTCTTGTTATGCTTTGTCTCGTCTTCAGTGCCAGTGACAAGATTTTTCTCCCACTGAAATCTAATTATGAGCAGAACTGGCAGGATTTCTGCTGGTTCTGTATCTCCAGTGTTGTTAAAAAGGAGGAGGAGGGAGAGAGAAAACAGCCACTTCAGAAATACTTGAATGAAGATGAAATCATTTTTGGTGATTAGTGAGGCAAAAAATTTTCAATATCTCTAATAAGAGGATTACTTACATGTCCTAACTGGTGATATCTCTCCCCTTTAGGTGTGCAGAAGGCTATTTTGGACAACCTCTAATACCAGGGGGATCGTGCCAGCCATGCCAGTGTAATGACAACCTTGACTTCTCCGTTCCTGGCAGCTGTGACAGCTTGTCTGGTGCTTGCCTGATCTGCAAGCCAGGTACAACAGGCCAATATTGTGAGAGATGTGCTGATGGATACTTTGGCGATGCTCTTGATGCAAGGAACTGTCAGCGTAAGTCATGAACTTTTACTTCTCCTGACAGTATTCATCTATCCTCTATCCATGTTTCTGAGGAGAAGAATGTGCCTCTGTGTGTGTGAAGAGCAGAATGATGTGGTGTACTTAAGCCTTTAATAATAATAGTAGTGTTTCAGTTATATCTGCCTCTGGAAGGGAAGACTTCAAGGTAAATAGAAGGAACATCCTATTAAAAACCTTCCTGCTGTAGTTCAAGCACATGTGGAAAAAACCTGGGAGAGCGAAGCATTGCATGGATGCAAAAGGTTATGGTAAATGTCAGAACTACAAAAATAAGTACATATAAATGAAAATGAGTCACTAAAAATGCTGTAAGCCATCTGGGAAAATACCATTAACTAGTGAGAACAGTGCTCAAAGGAGGGAGTGGTATTTCAGTTACTGTAGGGCCCAACTCTGCCACGCTTGGTGACCTCCTTCCCACCTACGTGACCTCAGGAAAATCAGGAAGCTGCTACCTGTTACAGAGCAAATATCTCCCTCCTCCAGCAGTGCAGTCTCAAATCTCCTGGCGAATTTCCTAAGGTGCTCTACAGGAGGATACTTGATGATGCAACCTGCTACCACTTCTCCGCGGAGTGACGGCATGCGGTTTAAATATCAGCCCTAGCTTATACTTCTCCGCAGCAGTTGCAAAAAATTGTTGAGAGGAGGTGGTAGGTGTGGTAGGAGCAGGAGCTTTTGCCTCTCTGAGCCTCACTGGCAGAGTTGAGAGTGCACCTAATAGGCAGGAAAAGAGCTTTTAATTCAAAAACAGTGACATACCTTTCCACCCCGTTCTCGGGAAGGGAGTACAACAGGTTCTAAACAGTCCTGAAATAGGTTAAGCTGGAACATAGGAGGTTCCACATAAACATGAGAAGGAGCTTCTTCACAGTGAGGGTGACAGAGCACTGGAATGAGCTGCCCAGGGAGGTTGTAGAGTCTCCTTCTCTGGGGATGTTTACAACCCCCCTGGACACATTCCTGTGTGATTTGATCTAGGTGATCCTGTTGTGGCAGGAGAATTGGACTAGATGATCCTTCAAAGTCCCTTCCAATCCCTAATGTTCTGTGATATTCTATGAACAAGAAGATCATTGTATTTTAGGCACAAGCTGTCTGTAAATCTTGATTCACTGGAGTAAACTCAGAACAACTCCATTGAGTATGAAGGTGCACAAGTAAATGAGCTGGGCCGTTGTGTTACTGTCCTGTGTGTTGGAACGCAGTGACCACTTCTGCCATATCTGTTACAAGCACAAAAGTCTGAGCTGCTGTCATCCATTTCCAGGTTTTGCTCTTAGCGGCTTGCAGTTTGACAGGTAGGCTACCAAGCTCAACTGAACCATCTAACACTGTGGTGGGAGCCAGCGAGATGCACAGCAGCACCAAGTTTCTCAGCTAGTGCTCAAACACATCGAATCATAGATAACCGTGAAAGCAGACACCTGTGTAAATGCTAGTCTGCACCTGCTTGATATGGTGCTGGATAAAAGTTGGAGCAATCACATGTTTTCTCTGTATGGGCCAACAATGTGTGATGAATGGTGCTGGGTACCTTGGGGCGTTACGTTTACAGCAGGATTTCAGAAAGAGCAGGTTTCAGAAATCCTAACCTCCCTTAGATTTTACCCTATTCCTGAGGCATCGATAGGGCTGTTGCTTTGAACATTTCCACAGGAGTGGCAGCTGCATGAGAAGGAGATTTACTGTGAGGAATGTTCAGAAAACATACAATTTTTAAAGAAAGTATTAAAAATAAATACATATTTAATGTAGAATTAGAAGCTTTGCTTTTGTTGTTAGTTCACTGACAGGAGAGCATCCTAATGTATTCAGAGACTTGCCTTGTGCTCACGGTTACCTTGTATTCATCTACTCTGTCTTTCATGTGGGTTTCCTTTTTTTGCATATGAATTTTTATTTCCTTTGCAGACTTCCATGAAGTTTGCCCTGCAGCTACAATATCAGAGGGACTGCGCCTTTACTTTGTTGTTTTCAATTTCATTCCTTATTAAAAAACCAAATCCAACAGTATTGCAAAGCATGAATTTTGCTTTCAAATTATTGCTTGAAATGTTTCTTGCTCTTTCTCAGTGCTGTCGTTGTGAGCATTAACCATTTCCAGTGACAGGACCACATTATATCACTCCAGCATCTCTGAATTTCTTGATGTGTCTGTACAAAATCATCAATCCAAAAGCAACGAGCAAATGTCTTGGGCTTATTTGATTTGATTCCAGCAGGCTGGTTTTTGGAGTGAAGCAGCACAGCGTGCTGAAGCAAACACGCGCTGGGAGGTTGTGCTGATGGTAACAGAGCTAAGAGACATGAGGTGAATTAAAGCAAATACTCAGTTGTGCCTTTGTGACAGTACACAGGTTCTGCTGCTGGAGGAGCACAAGCTCAGTAACACGCTCATAAATATTTAGACAAATGTAGACTGAGAGAAGGCTCTTGACCAGTGTCATTTTGGGATAAAATAAGAGATTTCTCTGACAGGTTGTGTTGTGTTACAGCAGCCACCTGGAGGTTCAGATAGTAGCTAATTTTGCCAGCAGAAGTGAATGAATGGCAAGGCTTTGGCAGAGATAAATGCAATTTATTAGGTTCAATAACAGTTTATTGGATTAATAACCCTGACTGTATGTTTCTTCCGGGTGTGTATATGGCCACAGCCAAGACAAACAATAAATTCTGCCTCACCACTGCACTGCACTTGGTCGTCTGTGACCAGAACTATGCGGTTATGTCATGTGTGGTAATAGATAACATAAGCATGGCAAACACCTCTGTCTGTAAAATCACTGTCAGTTTTCTTTTTTATTCTTGTGGTGCCATGTGTCTGATGGGTAAATGGACAGAACAAGCCTGACTTGGATTTCTGAGGTCTGTATAAAAACGTTGGTGAAATACTGCTAATTCACGTAGAGAATTGTGGTTTGTCGAGTCTGAGCTTTCGCATCGCATTGTCGTCCACTGCTGACTATTTTAATTAGAGATACTCAAAACATACCTATGTATGACGCTCATCGCTGTGTACAGAGTTGGCATGAGCGTTGCACAAGAGGACTGTATACAGGATGAAAGAGGTACATTTAATAAAAATTAAAATAGAAGGCAGTTACTGTTGTGCCAGGAGATGTGTAGGCTGGACACCTTGACAAACTGCACCGACCGGCTGACAATAATCGTAGGGGTTTCAGTAATGCCAAGTGTTGGGTCCTGCATTTTGGTCACAACAATCCCTGCAACACCACAGGCTTGGGGAAGTGTGGGAGGAAAGCAATCTAGCAGAAAAGGACCTGGGGGTTCTAAATGACAGGTGCCTGACTATGAGTCAGCAGTGTGCCCAGGTGGCATCCTGACCTGTATTAGAAACTGTGTGTCCAGCAGAAGTAGGGAGATGATTGTCCCCCTGTACTCAGCACTGGTGAGGCTGCACCTTGAGTACTGGGTCCGGTTTTGGGCACCTCAGTACGAGAGGGACATTGAGGTGCTGAAATGAGTGCAGAGGAGGGCAACAAAGCTGGTGAAGGGCCTGGAGAATAAATCTTATGAGGAGAGATGAGACAGTTGGGGCTGTTTACTTTGAGGAAGAAAAGACTAGGGGAGACCTCATCACTCTCTACAGTTACCTGAATGGACATTGTAGAGATGTTGGTGCTGGTCTCTTCTCACAGGTAATTAGCGACAGAACCAGGGGGAATGGCTTCAAGCTTCAGCAAAGTAGGTTTAGAGTAGACACCAGGAAGAAATTCTTCATGGAAAGAGTGATTAGGCACTGGAATGGGCTTCCCAGGGTGGTGGTTGAGTCACTATCTCTGGATGTGTTTAAAAGTCATTTACGTGTGATATTGGAGGATACAGTTTAACAGTGAACTTGTAGAGTAGGATTGATGGTTGGACTCAGTGATCCCAAGAGTCTTTTCCAACCTGAATGATTCTATGATTAGGAAAAATTTCTTTACTGAGAGGGTGGTGAGGCGCTGGAACAGTCTGCCTGAGGAGGTGGTGGAGGCTCTGTCACGGAGGTATTCAAAAAACATGTAGATGTAGCACTTGAAAAGTGGTTTAGTGGGCATGGTGGTGTTGGGTTGACTGTTGGACTTGGTGATGTTGGAGCTCTCTTCCGACTTTGATGATTCTGTGATTAACAGCTCCTTCTTTTGCTCTGCAGCCTGTCACTGTCATATCAATGGCTCCTTCTCAAAGATCTGTGACTCTCGAACAGGCCAGTGTGAGTGTAAAGCCAATGTGATTGGCCGCCGGTGTGACATCTGCAAGGTTGGTGGCAAGAAACAGCATTTCCTTCCGGCTTTCTGCCCTGTTTGTCATAACTAAATCTTCTTTGGTTTTGGATAGCTTTTCTGTTATGTTCATTTCTCACTTACAGAGCAGATATGGTTGTTCTCATGTGGAGAAAGCTAAACTGACTGGTTTTTTAATTGAAAACATTGCAGGTTCTGGGGATAATCCCTCTGAAGTTGCAAAGTATCTGATAACATCTGATTTTCGAAAAACCCCAGGATGCTACTTTATTTCTCCTGTTTTTTTTCTAGGGTTTCTTGCATTGTCCGAATAATGTGTTGTTCTTTGGTGGAAGTGTCTTCTGCCTTGACATTGTTTTACTATCCCACAAATCACTGGAGAAAGCAGCATTTCATAAACTTTCACAGCCCTGTCTCCAGGCTCCTCAGGAATATGCTACAGCTGGCTGCATGTCTCTCTAGCTCAGCATGAAGACTTGTGGATAGGACCCCTGTCCTTAGAGCACCTCAGCATATGCCTGTGATTTAAAGCACAGAAATAATCCTGCAGAAATCAGGGAAATCATTTTCACCCTTTAAAACTGTCATCTCTGAAGTGGTTTGTCCCCACTCTATTATCAACAGTATTTAAAGAGTCTGCTCAAAGGAAAATCAGTGGTAGTGATGGGTTTTGCACAGATGACCTAGAACATGGCAAACACCTCAGGCTTGTTAATACAGTATTGGTGGGTGATTGGGATTAGTCTGTCTTTACTGCTCTCTTTATCCCTGTACTTTTCTATGTGGTGTCATTTCGTTGTCTTCAGTCTCTAACTGTCTTTACTTTTCTTTCTTAAAGCCCAACTACTTCTGGGCACCAGCAAAGCTGTTCTGTGTCCCCTGTGGCTGCAGTGCTTCAGGATCCCTGTCACTGCAGTGTGATATGTCAGGAAGATGTATCTGCAAATCAGGATTCGTGGGTAGACGCTGTGAAATCAGCAGCCAGGTGCCTAAATTGAAGCAAAATACACGAAGCAGTCAGCAGATCCGAGTCCCATCTCGGAGATGGGGCATCAACAGTGCCAGTGGGTGCCCACGCGGTGCTTACCGGCCTGCTGCTCTGGTAATCAGAACCTGTGTGCATTGCATGTATTCAGGTTTTGTGTTTGCTTGTGTTTGCAGCTCCCACAGGTGCTTTTGATAAATTTTGTTTATTTTTTTTAAATTTTAAAATGTATTTAAAATATAGGCCAGCGAGCAAGTAGCAGAACCAGTGCAAAAGCAGACCAGTCAACAGCAGGAAGCACAGAGTGGATGGGTGATGTGCAAGCATCAGTGGGATTTTCAAGCCCTGTGGCAGGAGATGGCTTTCCTCTTCTAATAACTCAAGAACCTAAAGCTGTAGGCATTTTGCAAGAAGGACTAGTCCCAGAGGCAAAGCATCACAATCTGATCTTAGTGTGTCAAACAAAACTGGTGTTAATGGTTCTTATCAGTGACTGTGGCCAGTTGTCTGAGCCATTCTTAACTGGGTGAAACGTCCGTTATTTGAATGTAGTGCCCAGAATGACAGAAGCTTCCATCGTTTATCACATATCTGCACAGTATTTTATTTCCTACAGTGAAGTAATTATGATGCAATAGCTTCTCAGAGAGCAGACATTTAGAAAGTTAGGGTTCTTTTCCTGCAACTCAAAACCTCCACACTTATTGCACACTATCTGAAAAATATGTGGCAGTGTCTTTCCTTCTCAGCCAGACCCACCTTGTTTGCTCACATGGATTCCCTTGGATAACCTAAGATTTTCCCTGTGTAGCTGAGCCAACGCCTCAACATACTCTGACACAGAGGTACAATGCACATCAGAAATTTCATTGTGTTTCATCACTGCCATCCAAGATTTTACCTCTTGTTCAGTAAATATGATTCTTGGAATTTCTGTGTGTGAACAAGCTTTGCTGAGGACTTGGGGGTTTGTATCAGGGGTTTGCATGAGAGATCCAAATGCCTTTGGGCAGAGCTCATCACAGAATACAACCCAGCATGCTGGTGAGCTTTCCTTCCTTCACGCAGAGCGCAGTGCTAGTACTAGACTGTTTCTGACTTTCACTGTTACAAGTAGAACTTACTAGATCTTATCAAACTTGCTATGGAGAACTGAGAAGCACACTGTGCATTCATTCCTTCACTGCATTAATCTGAATGCGTGTCATAAGATTTTTGCATATTCACATTTCTGTGTGTTTCTTCCTGTGGAAAAGAAATGTTTAGAGATAGTTGGAATATGTAATTGAACCTTGGGGTTTAATTATATGAGTTTGAGAATTTCTTTCTCTCTGATACATGTTTTGTCATGCAGAAATATGTAATTGGCAAAACACTTCAGTATAAAATTTGGAAAAGAAAGTCCGTGTATTCTTAGCTATTCTTTTCAAAGAATGGAAATGGAAGAGAAACAATCTCCTTAATCACTTCTATCCTAGATCTGACCCAAGGACAGAGGTTTTATCTTAATAATAGATAATCCCTGTTGTTTGCTTGCAACGTACAAGTACATCATATCTATGTTCTCCTGACCTTATTCCTGAATGTCATTCAGAAGAAACACCTTTGAGTTACAGAACACTGTGCACAGACATTGCTTCTGGTCACAGGAGATAAAATGTGGTTGTTCAGACTCTTTCCTGGTGAATCAAACTTTATTCATAGATAAGAGTTTGAATTCACTCTTAGCAACAAGAATCTTGCAGCCCAGATGCAGGACATGTATGTGGTGCTGGCATACATTCCCTTTCTTGTGGGAATTGTACTTACGGAAGCACAGGCTCCTAGGAAATACGTTGCACTGCGGGATATTGATTATAGCACAGGTAACATTTTGAAATCTCTCCTCTTTTTCAGCTGTGTGGGATATTTTGTGCTCTTGCCCCAGTGTTTTACTGCTACAATTTGATCTGTTAAGAGTAGTGTTGCAGCAGTGAGGAAGAACGAACCACTTTGATCTCCCTACACTCTCAGTTTTTCCTGTTATGATACTATTCCATGTCCCAACTGCTCTTACTCTCTCTCTGGCAGCCTGGAACATTTGGCTTACAGTCTTACAGAGGATGTGTTCCTTGCAACTGCAACTCTTTTGGATCCAAGTCCTTCGACTGTGATGGAGACGGACAGTGTTACTGCCAGCCTGGGGTGACAGGCAAGAAGTGTGACCGCTGTGCTCATGGGTTTTACAACTTTCAAGAAGGAGGCTGTACCCGTACGTGCATTATTTGCAGCTATTTTCAAATGTATATGTTTATTTGTTACTAAGATTCAAATTTGGCTGGTCTTGGATTGCCTAACAAATCTTCCTGACAAGCAGGTGTTTTTATAAAGAGCCCTGTAAATCAGTTAGTTAGCAAGAAAAAAGACCTGAACAATTCCTGCTGTTTTAAGGTCGGTTTATGGCTAATCCGCCACATTTAGAAGGAATAAGGATGTTATTTTCTCTGAGTAATTTCTGCCAAAAAAATTTCTATGCAGTTCCTATAATTTAGTTATGGTGAGAGAATCATTCAAGTCTGATTAAGGTGCTTGCCAGATTGCATCAGCCTGAAGGGATGTGAATGGAGAAAAACATAAGATCAAAATCCCTTTGCTTCTAGTCTTAGCCCTAAATTTCTCACTGACCTTATGTGGTGGTTCCTTTTTCACTAAATTTTTCTGCAGTAGCATTTAGAATCCTTCTTACTTGTATGCTGTTTATAAGAAACAGCATCTCAGAAAAACTTCTCTACAATATAATCACATGAAAATTCACTTTTCCAGATGCTGAAACTGTCATCAGATAGGATTAACTATAGCTGCTTCTTTTCATGTGTTTGTCCTTTTGGACATCGAGTCAAACACTGAACTGTCCTTCAAGCAGCAGAAACTGCAACAGTGAAAAGAACCTCACTGATAGGTGTCTTGTCAGGGAAACATCTATCTTTGCTAGTAGAACTGTGCTTTAAAGTCTCTTAGATTCATCTGTGTAAATCTCTCTGTCACAGGAGTTGTAGGTAGCTGTATGGAGTACCTGCCTGGTAATGGCTTCACACATTCCTAAGCAGTGGCAAAGTACTATAAAGTCAAGGGTGGGTATTGCTGCTCTTATTCTTTAGGCAGAAGCTGTATTATTTCATCTCCCTTCTGGAACAGCAGTAGAAGCAGCAAGCCTAGCTCTCTGCCTTCTTTAACTCCCTTTTTATGGAAGGAGCATTGCAGCCTTGAGACCCCCATCAGAGTGGCAAAATTCAATTTCACCTGGAGCCTGGCTAGATTATCGGTCATATTTCCAAACACTGTTTCATGCTTTGCCACGGACAGGCAGAGCTCAGAAAGCCTTTATGGTCTCGTAAAGCACAAGCACAATGGCACCTTGGCAAAGGCAAAAGTTGGTTCACAGGCTCATGGATGAGAGAGCTTAAAATATAAAGACCTTGGCATATTTACAGAGGGGGAAAAGTACTGCAGTTTGTCTTCCTGATTAGTCTGTTACTAAAACATTTCACATCACTATTGTGAAATACTATGAAAATCTGTTAATTTCATGTAGTTGGGGAAGGAAAATGAGAGCGCAATTAAGAAGATTTCACATGAAAATTTTAACTGCTCTCTTGGCAAACTTAAAATGACAGAATTTAAGGAATACTGATTAAATGGGAAAACAGTGTAAATCCAAACAATATTTTAAGTAGAAATGTATCTGCCTGTGGTCATCAAACATCTTAAATGGCTGCAGCACCTAGAGGTACTCAGAAAATTTAGATTACTAAGAGTTCCAAAGTTATTACAACAGATGTAGAGGAATTCTGTTTTCAAATGCTGGCTTTTCCCCCCACTTATTTTTAGTAGGCTTTTTATATATTCCTTCAACTGACAAAGAAAAGGAATTAAATTATGAATCACAGAGAAAATCAGAAATTTAATAAAAGTATATCAAATTGTGCTAGGAAGAAAGTGCACAAAAATGAATTCCATAGTGACAGTTAAGTATCAAATAAAATATTGGCTCGCTTTTATCTAGCGTTTTTCCAAAAGGAATATAATTTGATATTTTTTTCTTGTGCAATAAAAAACCATAAAGCCTTTAAAAAACCCCTAAACCATCATCAGTTAGCGTTGACATTCTGCAGGAAAGTCACAGAAGATATTTCTGTTGCGCTATTGCTTGCAACAAACATGTTGTATCTTTACCATATTCTTTCTGATAATGACAAAAGTAAAAATGCCATAAATATTGGCGTGTCACTTGTTTCCCCTCCATGCCTTCTGAACCAATGTTGCAAGGACTGGAAACCCGTAGAAGAGCTGTCACATCTAAAAGCCTTGGTCTCCCAGTGAGAGGTGTATTCTGAACTCTCTTCAAGCCACAAAAGTGTCCAAAGAATTTACATAGCATGCAAACCTTCTTGTTCCTGGTTTGATGGAGGCAAAACTTATTCTTTGCATCAGTTACCTTGTTTTTTAAGCATTGATGGGGAAAAATAACGATCACTTCTTATTAGAACTACAGAAATTAGTTCCAGCCTTGCACATCCCTTACTTTCTAGTTTGAGTGTCTCACACCATGAGGACAGTGAACACTGTTATCCTGTAAACACCCCAAGGAACAGATTATTGTACAGATGCTTATTTTGCTTATGATGCTTTTTATCCATTGGCAGAGGATGTGAAAATCACTGTGTACCAGTTCTGCTCCCTCAAGCAGTTAGGTATCTTGTGCCCCATAACTACTTCTCCCTTATCATAGAATCACAGAATCATTACGGATTGGAAGGGACCTTGAAAGATTGTCTAGTCCAATCCGCCTGCAACAGCAGGATCACCTAAACCAAGTCACACAGGAACTTAACCAGTCGGGTTTTGAATATCTCCAGTAAGGGAGACTCCACAATCCCCCTGGGCAGCCTGTTCCAGTGCTCCGTCACCCTCACCGTGAAGAAGTTCCTTCTCAGGTTGATGTGGAACCTTCTATGTTCCAGCTTACAACCATTGCCCCTCGTCCTATCACTGCATGACACCGAGAACAGCCCAGTGCCATCCTCCTGACACCCACCCCTCAAATATTTGTAGACATTAATGAGGTCACCCCTCAGTCTCCTTTTCTCCAAGCTAAAGAGACCCAGCTCCCTCAGCCTCTCCTCGTAAGGGAGGTTCTCCACCTCCTTTATCATCTTCGTTGCCCTACGCTGAACTCTCTCCAGAAGCTCCACATCCCTCTTGAACTGAGGAGCCCAGAACTACATACCCCAAGTCTGTATTTTCAACCCAAGTGTCTGTGCTTCAGCAGTCGGTGCCCTTATTTTTCCCGTTTTCCTCTTGTTGTGGTTATTTCAACCTCAGTTAAGCTGATGCTGCATTCTTCCTGGGTTAGGTTTCTCTGGGTTTATCGTGCTTTTCCAACCCCACTGTGTTGAGCTGAGAGGTCTCTGTCCTGACCCTGTTAGTGTCTGCTCTCCAGGTGTCACACAAAGGGGTAACTTTTCCTCTGCTTTGTTTTTTTTCTGTCTCCCATGAAGCCTGTGACTGTTCACGTTTTGGTAATAACTGTGATCCCATCAGTGGCCGCTGTATCTGCCCTCCCAATACTGTTGGAGAGATGTGTGACAGATGTGCACCAAATTACTGGGGCCATGACATTGTCAGTGGCTGCAAGGTGAGTAGGTCTCTATTTTCTCTCCCTGTGCTACCTCTTTCCCACAGAGTAAATAGAGTAATTTACAGCTGGAACACAGGCTTTGGTCTGTGAATCATGGTTTGTCTCTGCATGGTGAGTTTTGGTGTCCAACTGTGGTGTAAATGTTGGTGCTCTATTACTGAACACCACAGATCCTGTTAACACCCAATACCCAGCCTTTACTGAGTTGCACTCTCCTGCTTGAACCTGGTTTCTCATTTTAGCTGTGTTTAACTTCATTGAAGAGATGATCATGACGTTGTATGACATGTAGATTTGTAGTCACAGGTAATTGACAGTGTCTTTGCAGAATGAATTTACTTTGGCCCTAATTGTGAAACCACTGGGAATTTGCACTTGGGGTTTACTTAAGTGCCCTAACTTAGGCATAAAAGACTGTAAGGAGAGAAGAAAAGAGCCACCTTAGCTGTAATTCCACCTTAACTTGATTCCTATATTCTTATGGGGGAGATATACCTTCTAATCAGTTTTAAATCCTTCTTACTCTAATGTTTGACACAGAGTTAAAATCAGAAGAGAGAAGGAGAGTAATGGTAGTGTGTCAGAGATGCTAACAAAGCTGTTGTTCATGTCCTAATCTTGACTTAAGGAGAACAACATTTGGTTAAGGTTGAAAACTGGTGACATTGAATATTGTGCAAAGTTTAAACACTTCGTCCTCTCTGCTCTTCTCCCCATTGCTGAGGGATTTATAGTACTACTGCAATTACTCCAAAAATCTGTGTCTTGTCTGAACATGGTCGTGCACCATTAATGCTGTTTCTTAAAAGGCTATTTGTCATGTAGCTCAGGCTGCAAACCAATTATCGAGGCAGATTTCTTTTTCATATGTATGGAAAACTCCTCTTGTGAAACCTCTGCTGTGCTGCTGTGCTTTAGACTGTTGGCTTCTGAAACCAGCCTAATGAGGTTGAAGACCTCTGTTTGAAATCTGGAGGATAGTCTTTGATTGTCTTTCATGTGAACGCATTAGTATGACAGTTCCATGGCACCATCTAAATTAGTAATGATCCATCAGCCCACATCTCTTTCAGTATTTGCAGCTAATTTCTGCAAAGTGAGATGTGAACCTCTTGCTCTCACTCTTTGTGGAAGATTTCCAAGGCTGCTGAAACTCCGGGGGATGCAGAACATTACCTAAAACCACTTTGCTCACAAAACAAACAAAACATCTTGATTGTTGAGGTTTTTATAATGTGCATCAGGTCATTTCAGTGTATGGTGAACACTTTTCTTTCTGAGCTATATGTTCAGATGTACCTTGTAGAATAAGGTTCTCTCTGTCAGACAGTTTTGTTTCTCAGGTCAGGTCATAGTCTGTCAGTCTGACATTTAACCAGGAGGTAATTAGTCTCTCTGGCATTTAGTACAATTTGATTTTGTGTGGTTCCTGTATATAATCATCTTATTTCTAAGTGGTGTTTTCAGATCAGAAGGAAGGTGCTGTAAAGTATTCTCTTAATAAACAGTTTTGTTAGAAACTGAATCTACATTTTTCCTCCTCTGTCTTTCAGCCTTGTGTCCTTGCTTTTAGCAACTCTGTCTGTGTCACTTACTCTGGCAACCTGTGCTGCTGACACAGGGTTTGCTCCTGCAAGCTGAACTTCACCAGATGAGATTCTGGTCATACCAGTGCTCTCAGCCAATGTCCTGTGCTAACTTTGCAGCACAGTCCCTGAAACAGCACTGAGATTCCTAAGCTCTTTGGATGCCTGCAGCTTTCCCTGCTGCTTCTGGATTCAGTATCTAGACCCCTGTTTTTATCCTTACCTGCCTGCACAAGTCTCATGCTGTGAGCAAGGTTGCTGCCCAGCTCACCACATGACTAAATCGCTACCCGTTACTGTGTAAATTTTGGTCATCCAAGTGTCCTGTTTGTACAAAGGACTCACCTCTCTGATGGATGGGTTCAATAAACCTTGAACTACATTCCACTGGGACCACTGCCTCTGAACAATACCCGTTGTAGTGAAGCAGTCCAATGTAGTCTGCAGAGGATTTAGGTAGAAGGTGCTTCTTAGAGAATACTTACAGGTTTTAAGCTCATTTTGTCTGCAGAGTATTTCAGTCCTTGACTCATTTAGATTGACTTGATTTCACTGTCTTGCTTTATCAGAGATAAGTAATAAGTGTTGTAGATGTGTTTAGTGTAATTGCTTGACCTTTGCTGAAAAAAGATAAATGGCCAGCCTCATGATTCAGATGTGTTGCCTTCAGACAGTGGAAATTCATTGATAGATACTTGAAAGAGGCAAGTTGCTTTTTTGTTGGGGTTTTGCTTCATTTGGGGTTTGGCTGCATTTTCAAAATCATAGTTACAGCTTTGTCCTTGTTTCTCCCCTTTTTAGCCCTGTGCCTGCAGCCCTGTTGGAGCTCTAAGTTCTCAGTGCGACTTAAACACAGGCTGTTGTTTCTGCCGCCCTGAATTTGCTGGGGATAAATGCACTGAGTGCAGGTCAGGCTACTGGAATTACCCACAATGTGTTGCCTGTCAGTGCTTCCTGGCAGGGACTGATCCACGGAGCTGTGAAACAGAGATGGGGAACTGCGCATGCACTGATCAGACTGGCCAGTGCCACTGCAAGGTAGGATGCTCGAGGTGTCAAGGTTGTGAGCTGTTCCTGTGACTCTCCTGTGTTCCTGGTGCATTAGAATAGAAAATGTCATGTTTTATTTCACAAATACTGACATCATTGGATGATGAGACCATAAGAAAACTGAAGGGAGTTGAGCACACAGACTGTCCAAGTACAGCTCAGCGTTACTTGTCCTATATCATCCTCTGAAAGGGAAACATTGAAGTATCTCAATTTTTTCAGTCTCCTCTGATACATAGAATCATAGAATGGCTCAGGTTGGAAGGGACCTTAGAGATTGTCTGCTCCAACCTCCTTGCCATGGGCAAAATCACTTCTCAACTAGACCTAGTTTCTCAGGGCCTCATCCTTGAACACCTCTAGGAAGGAGGCGGCTGCAACCTCTCCAGGCAATCGATTCCAGAGTCTCTCCACTTTTGTACTGAAGAAGAACTTCTTCCTAAGGTCTAGTTTAAACTTATTTTCGTTCATTTTAAAACTGTTTCCCCTTGTCCCATTGCTAGATCCCATTGTGAAAACTCCCTTTCCAGTCTTTCTGCAGGTTCTCTTCAAGTTTAGGAAGGCGGCTATAAGCTCTGCCCCAGACTCTTCTTTGCCCTAGGCTGAAAGCGCTAGGCTGAATGTGCCTAGCACGGGATGTGCTCCAATCCCTGAAACCATTACAGTGTTCCTTTTCTGAATTAGGTCCAGTATGGTAATGTCTTTCTTGTAGCTCTCGTAAGTATGAAGTAAAAACAACAGGGATTTATTGCAGTTTTAAATAGAAATATTTCTTTGTTGATTTTTTTTGAGACTTCTGGTTTTGTGAGTGCAAGGCAGCAGTATATATTTAGCTGATAACTAGTGACACAAAACTGCAATTGACATGGAACAAAAGGTGAAGCAAATAAAATTCACAATTTCTCACAGAAAATGGGCATATAATACTGAATTAAGCCAGCAGATTTAATTATTTTTCTCTCCCAGAATTTAAATCTCAGATTGAATTTAAATCTAGGGTTGATTAACCTTTTGTGCAGCTGTTTTGAAAGAGTGATATATTGAGGAATCTAAATTTTTATAAAATGGTAATGGTTCCTATTTAAACCATCTGTTTTAGCTGCAGCAATGAGCGTTCAAGTTTCAGGAGCCCCTTTATCAGCCCTGACAAAACCCAGCAAAATCTAAGCTAAATACAGTGTAGGCACATTTGCCTACTGATAGAGTTACATGTGGAAATGAGGGTTAAAAATGGTAAGTCCTCAGGGATACTCCTCGTTACCTGTATAAGCTTTGGAAAGTAGAATTTATTTTTTAGGTTGGCTTTTTCACAATACTCTCAAGAGAAAAAAAGAAGGAGGGGAGAGAAAAAGCCAACCAGTGCTTTAATGTTGCTGATTTATTTTTTTTTTTTAAACACAATTTGGTCTCAGCATGAAAATGGTTTTAAAAGGCTGTGCATAAATTACTGTGTATCTAGCCCTATCTGGTGTAGCTTTTTATTTGGAATAATTGAAAAATGAAAATAAAAGGATTGACATTATAGCAGTGAAACATTTCAGCCTTATTAATACTGTTCAATGATGTGGAAAAGAATCACGGCGAGGGAAAGGCTTTTCTCTGCAATATTTCCATTAAAATATATTTTGCAGCAAGAACATTTCGTACCGTACTCTTAACATCCTAACATGGCAAAAGTAACTCCTATTAAACAAAAGGCCTGATTAAGCCTGCCAGTTTCAGGAGGTCGTATTTTTTCTTACCTTATCAGTCAGTCATTGAGCATGTCGTGCCCAAAGTGCATTACAACAGTCAGCACAAAGCCAGCATCCATTGCTCAGAGGTGTTCAGTGAATGCAAATGCTTCTGTTACATTCCTTGTGGATGTTTGCAGACACTCGTGTGAAGAAACTGGAAAGTTTCTCAGATATTGCCCTCCACTTAACGATTATTGCTTTCTGTACCCTCCTATTAGAATTAGTATATTATTTTCTTACTGCTGTCTCAAAATAAACCTTGTCTTTTTAAAAATTTTGATTGTAAGTGTTCTCTTTCTTCCAGGTTAACGTGGAAGGAGTCCACTGTGACAGGTGCAAGTCTGGTACGTTTGGTCTCTCTGCCAGAAACCCACTTGGCTGCAGCAGTTGCTATTGCTTTGGCCTGACTACGCAGTGCACTGAGGCAGAGGGGCTGATCCGTATGTGGGTGAGTAGGAAACTGCTGAGCCATGTAATGCGATAATGTTGTTTCCTGCTGGCATCTTTCAGTCAGGCGCTGAGAGGAAATGGTCAGATGTTTAAGCAATCATTTTCCTCTATATCCTTTACAAGTAGAGAGCACTGTATGTTCCATTAGACAATCAGGGTTGAGGCATTAAAAGTAAATAAGTAGAGAGCAGAACCGACAATAGGATAGCTGACATCCAGCTAAAGTAAAGCTGTTTAAACCTAGGAAAGGACCAGCTAGTTGTGTGGGGAAATGATGCAGTCCAGTGCTTTGTGACATGAGCCCTGGTACACGACACACCATTTACCCAGGTGTATTCAAGGGTCACAGATGCTTGCTGTCCCATATAGATTTCCCATGATTCAATTAATCTGTTTGTTTGTCTTTAATTTTTACAAAAGAGTTTATTGAAGCTTTATTGAGGAATGGGAGGGTGTGATCCATCAGAGCACACAAAGAGCTCTCCACCATTCTGTGGAAGAGGGCCCTGAGACCTATGCTGGGTTGACAAATAAAGGCAGGCTGGGTGTCTCCTTTTATCTGTACAAGGGCAAAATTTGCCTTGACACTGCTGCTGGCCTAGCAATAATTTTTGTAATTGTTAGAATTTAAATACTAATGCTTCATGGGGAAAAATAGATTTCATTTTCTTCTCCATTTTTTCTGGAACATGCATAGGTGACCTTGAAGCCAGAGCAAGTGGTTCTGCCACTGGTGGACGAACATCTTCAGCGCAGCACTCTTTCAGGGATTGTGTTCCAGCCTCCTGAAATAGTAGCAAATATAGAACAGGTGATGCAGGAGCTTCGGTCAGAACCTGTTTACTGGAGACTTCCAGAGCAGTTTGAAGGACGAAAGGTAAATGTAAAATCCCTGTCCGTGCTGACGTGTTGTTTTGGGGTTATTTCCCATCTTTTACTTGTATTTTGCAATGCCTTTTTTCCCTTCCAATAAGCAAGTCATCACACACTGGAAGGTTCTTCAAAAGAAAATAAATGCTATTCCATTATTAAAATATATTGACTTCATGGGTATAGAAATGCATAATTCTGTTATATAAACACGATTTTAATGTAGACATTTAGAGACAGTAAGATAACGCTTTTCCACAGGACAGATTCTGTCATTGAAATGCTGTTTGAAAAGCCAAGCTGCATTGGTTTAGTGTATGTCTTTGGTGACTTTTATTTCCTCACCATTTTAAATAATGAAATGCCAGATCTTTGTACGTTACACCAGAGAAAATGCTTGAAACAATCCTCCTTTTTCCTTTTGGATATTGTTACTTGACTCTGATGTTTTATTTTGCATTTTTGTTGGTTGTTGGTTTTGCTTGGGAAAGTTGAAGTGTTTCTCTAAACACAAACTTTAGAGAGCGCTGAGGCACATATAAAGAAAGAAACAACATTTTGTTTTTAGTGTAGCACAACAACAAATTGTTGATGGGTGCTTCTGAACATAGCCCTTGTCCCTGGATAGTTCCACAAGTGTGTACTTCTGTTTTTCTACCATGCACATGTTCCTCAGACTGCACACAGGGCAGGGGGGTCTAGCTCAAATGTACACCCAGGATTTTGGTTTTAGTTAACAGAAAATGAGATTTCTTTCTGCACTTTGTCTTTTGCTTTGTTAGCTAATGGCTTATGGAGGGAAACTGAAGTATGCAATCTACTTTGAAGCACGGGAAGAGACAGGCTTTACTACTTACTACCCACAAGTCATCATAAGAGGTGGACCTCCCACCCATACCAGAACGATTGTCTGGCATATGGCTGCCCCTCTCATTGGGCAGCTGACAAGGCATGAAATAGAGATGACAGAGGTAACATTTCCACTTGCATTTTTTATCCCAGGACTCAAGCATTTTGATCTTTTTACTATGGTTAATATTGTGGGATTGTATTACTGTCTTTCAGCATGAATGGGAATATTATGGTGACAGCCAAAGAGTCAGAAACACTGTGCCCCGGGAGTACTATCATGATGACCCACGAATCAACAGGACAATGTCTCAGGCAGATTTCACCTGGAAACTTTACAGAGATGACTCGAGACCAAGTAGAACTGTATCGCGGGAAGACTTCATGAATGTGTTGTATGATGTTCATTACATTCTTATTAAGGCTACTCACGGCAACATCATGAGGCAGAGCAGGTAATTCTGTAGTCACAGATAACCTGATAAAGCTCCCACCTATTCCCTGCAGAATTTTTATTCATAACATCAGCTATAAGCCATTGCTGAGAAAGAGCCAGTTCAGCATAGCAGAAGCATAGGAGAGGGAGATCTTATTTAATAGAAAATTTAAAACACCACAGGCAAATGAAATCTTTCTTTTCAGGATCTTACACCAGAAAATACATGTAGGTATGAATGTCTTGAAACAAACCCAATGTATTTTTGAGTAACCATCTTCTTTCGGAAAATACTGCTATGAAGTCTAAGCATTAGCGTATGAAGGAATTTTCTCTTGCAAGTGGGAAATGAGATAATCATCAAAGATTAAAGAGCATTCATTTAATGAAATGCTACTTAATCCAGTATATTAGGGGCAGAAATCCTCAACATTTTCTCATCACTTTATTCATCAGTAGGTTAGATGAGGAAATAAAGTTAACATCAAATTCAAAGTGGACATCAGATAGCAAGGTGAGAGATTAATACAAGAATCTACTGCAACCTAAGACCAACTGTTAGGTTTTACACTTTGAAAGGAGTCAAACAAGCAACAAATAACTGGTTAGTTCTCTGTTTTTCAAAGAGAGGTCTGATTAGAGGTGAACATGACTCAGTACTATTACTCTTGTTGAGAAAAGTCAGTATTGTTTCTGTATGTATGAACAGATACAGCCTGCAAAGTGCAAAAATTTAAAATTCACACAACGCTTATAAAGCCTAAGCATCCCGATCATGTTTTGGATACTGGGATTCCAGGAAAATACGTTAAAGTTTCAGAGGACAACAGTGAACGTCACCGTGGGTTAGAAAGTATGGCCTGGGCAAGATGACATAAAGAACCAAGAGTATTTAAAAATTGGAAATTGCCTTCAGATGCATAAAAGACACGGCAGGTCAACCCTCATAGCCAGAGCATCCTGGCACTTTGGGGCAAAAAACTTGGTGAGAGAGGCTCTGCTCGCCTCAGATTGCCAAATGTGAAGAGCGAAGGGAGCAGTCCCTTCCCCCTCCTTCCTGGCTGATCCTGCAAGAGAGGAGCAACAGGAGCAGGCAGAGCCACTGCTGCAGCGTGGATTTCAAAGGCTCCTTAGCAGTGGTGATCACAGGGGTTAAATCCAGCTGGCATCCTGTCACAAGTGGTGTGCCTCAGGGCTCGGTGTTGGGACCATCTCTGTTTAACATCTACATATTGATAAGGAAATAGAGTGTATCATTAGTAAGTTTGCAGATGTTAGGTGGGAGTGTTCATCTGACAGAGGTCAGGGAGGCTCTTCAGAGAGACTTGAATAGGTTGGAGCAGTGGGCCAATGTTAATGGCATGGGCTTCAATATGGCCAAGTGCCAGGTCCTGCACTTGGGCCACAACAACCCTATGTACTACAGGCTTGGGGAGGTGTGGCTGGAAAGCCGTCTGGCAGAGAGGGACCTGGGGATTCTAACTGACAGGAAGATGAATATGAGCCAGCAGTGTGTCCAGGTGGCCAAGAAGGACAATGGTATCCTGGCTTGTATTAGAAATAGTGTGGCTGGCAGGAGTAGGGAGGTTATCATCCCCCTGTATTTGGCACTGGTGAGGCCACCAGAGTATTGTGTCCAGTTTTGGGCACCTCAGTACAAGAGAGATGTGGAGGTGCTGAAGTGGATGCAGAGGAGGGCAACTAAGCTGTTGAAGGGCCTGGAGAATAAATCTTAAGAGGAAAGACTGAAAGAGCTGGGGATCTTTAGTTTGAGGAAGAGGAGGCTCAGGGGAGACCTCATCACTCTCTACAACTACCAGAAAGGAGGTTGTGGAGACGTTGGTCTCTTCTCACAAGTAATTAGTGATAGAAGAAGAGGGAATGGGTTCAAGTTACAACAGGATAGGTTTAGACTAGATATTAGGAAGAATTTTTTCACACAAAGGGTGGTCAGGTACTGGAACGGGCTTCCCAGGGAGATGGTTTAGTTGCCATCCCTGGATGTGTTTAAAGATTGTTTGGATGAGGTGTTGAGGGATATGGTTTAGGGGTGAACTTGTAAGGTAGGGTGGACCCCAGTGGTCTTTTCCAATCAGTGATATTGTTAAAATGTTGTCAGAAGAGAAATATACTTTGCAAACAAAGTTTATTAGCAGTAATAACAGGAATATTGGAAGATAAACCCAAAAGTTCTCCAGAGGTGTTTTTTATGATTCTGGCATAACCATGATAGGCTGCAATTATTTCTGCATTACAAACAGGTCTGTAAGAACGTGACCTTTGGAGTCTGAGGGTAAATGGTGGGGGAGGATACCGGGCAGCTTTGTGTTACAGAAAACATGATTGTTGTTGCTGTTGTCTCTGTTTAAGGTGTATCACTTACAGAAAAGTGCTCATTTACAGAAAAGTATCCACCCAGCTTGTCCTGGCTTGATGCTAAATATTAACAGCAGCTGCTATCAATGTTTTAGATTGGCTTAATTTATTTTTGGCATAGTCTATTTAGGATACTGTATTACAAGCACGAGGAGTTCTCCTGGAGAGAATTATCAAAGAAATTCGATGCAAAACGAACAACGAGAGGCACATCAGTGTTGTGAGCCTGCTCCTCCCTTCCCATCCTTTTCCTTCTGCACTGCGGATCCTAGTTCAGCTGTGGAAGCAAAAATGCACTGAAATCTGAGCTGAAACGTCACAAGCAAAGTTAGGAGAATGAACCTCCCTTGTAATGATTTTTTTCTGATACGGGAGTAACCATTGCTGCTGAAGTAGAGCTGCCTTGTTTGTCAAAGAGTAGAACAGAGAAGAGGAGGACCTTTCCAAGTCAGGGCAGGTTTGCAAGGTGGCACATGAAGAACCCAAATATGTTTTTACAGTATCACATTTCAGAATGTGACATATTATATGTCAGCAGGACTTAGCACAGGGTTACAGTATCACAGTATCACAGTAATGGTAAGGTTGGAAAAGACCTTAAAGATCATCCAGTCCAACCTAAATCCAAATAAACCAAGTAAACCTAACATCTAACATCTAGATCATGCCACTCAGCACACTTGGTCCTTCTGGTAACTCTCCATCAGAAGTCATAACCTTGCATGCAAATGCTATGTTTGATTTTGGAGGTGGCTATGTTGCAGTAGATTATTGTGGCCTGTCCAGTTGCAAAGGTAGAATTTGTCACATAGTGTGTGAGACTTTTAAGTAGAAAACAAATAGCCAGAGTGCTTTTTTTTTTCTAGTTAGCACCTTGAATAATTTCAAAGGAAGTTTTACTTAAAACAACAAAATAAATCCACCCCAAAATGTTTTTAAAGGTTAGTAGAATATTACCTTGCCTGAAAATTGAAGGCTTTTATTAAAAATGGGCTGAGACTCTCTGAAGGACAATATTTATGCTCAACTTTAAACACATTTGAATTAAGTGACTTATAAGCATCCCTGTTCTAAACTGGTAACACTTCTCTTTCGGCCTCACTGTGTGTAGCAGGAAAGTATAAATCAAAAGAAATGGTGGATAGGAGGAGGAAATTAATACATGCAAAGTCTTTTTTAAATTTTTAAGATTTTTAATAGTGTTTTAATTTCAGTTGCAGAGTTTAAAAGCTTCATATAAGTGATAAATTGTAGGAAAAGCATTTTAAAATAAAGTCAAAGAGGCAGCAGCAGTTGGAAATGTAAAAATAGCCCAGTTGTAGCATTAGCACTGCATTAGCTGGGTAGTTTAGCAGCAATGCTAATGTTGTTTCTGCTTCAAAGCTGCAGCATTACTAGTGATTTACTGATTTCTGTTCAGAATCCAAAGCCAAACATTTTTCTCCTATATTGTTCATTTTGTTGCCCTCATTTTCACATTCCCTGCTCTAAATTGAAACATTTCTTTTATTAGATTTTGTCTTGCTTTTCAGGCAGCCGAGCTTTGATAATAAATTAGGTTGAATTGGAAGTCTGCTTTCAATCTAGCTGTGAATGATTTCAATATCCCTTGCTCTGATCAGGTAGCAGTTTTTGGACAGCTGCCTATTAGACATGTCCCAAGAATCAGCCAAGCCTGACCTTGCTTAAGTAACATTTTCACACGAACAACAGGTAGCTTTGTGGTTCCAGAGTATATTATTATGTAAGTATAGCTTTTTTGCAGGACAAAGGCTGTTTCCTCAGCCTTGAAGATGATGGGAAAGCAGATTTCATTTTGGGTTTTCATTAAACGTATGGAGATTTCAGTATGAGTTTACATTGAGATATCAGATTAGAATGGGTTTCCCTTCTTTATTTTGAGCCTTGTCTTTGTTTACCTGTGTTTTTTGAATTTTCCGTTTTTTCAGGTAGTAAGAAGAGAGCACAGGGTTTAAGTTCCTAAATGATTTGGGGATTTTGTGTTGTCCCGTGGTGTCAAGAGGTCTGGGTCTAGTCACCTAAGCTCAATGACATCTCATATAGTTCAGCAGTTCATCTAGTTCATCCTGATGTTGGTGCTTGTGTGCTGACGTACAGTGGAAGAGCATCCCTCAGTCACACAGTAATCAAAGTTTGGGAGGAGGTGAAGGGACAGCAAGCACAAGGAGAAGATGGGCATTTCTGTGAGCTCCTCTGCATCAGCCCCATGCACAGACAGTACTAGACCATAGCAGCATTATCAACATTTATTCAGCTAGCTACACGTTCTTGGACGTTTTCTCTTATTTGTATGTATTTGAAGCTTTAAAATTTAAATGTTCTTCCCTTGTTGCTTCCCAAAGAGGGGTTCCAGATCTATGGCATTCATTTAAACGAACTAAACCCCCCCCAAATAAAGAAGCCAGCTCAAAGAATAGCACTGTGGTGCATTGCAATTTAGTGTCTTTCCTTAGATGTTGCGTTTGTTGTCTTTGTGATGTTCTAACCCCTCTTTGTCAAGTCAGTATGCACTCTGGAATGACCAAGAGAGGGTGGGAAGCAAGGCTGTTGTTACTAATACAGACAAATGTTTGGGAAGTTTTAGCAGCTCTAGAGCTTGTTAGGTTGCTTTAGTTACTGAGGATAGGTTTTATTGTCTTTTTTAAATAGTTGCCTTATTAAAAGCTCATTCGGTGAACAGTTTTATTGCTGTACCTCTGAGAGCCATGAATTGGAACTGAATTTAATATGTGACTTCAATTTCTTAATGAGTCCCTCCAAATGAAAAATCAGGTACGAGCTTTTGTTAATAGTTTGACTGGAAAGAGAATTTTTTAAAAAAAATACAGAATCAGGCAGGAGAGAGGTGTTGCTTAGGCATGGAAAATGAAACCAGAGGTATCAGTACCTTGGTTGTTCCCTTAGAAGAGGCAAAAATAGTCACTCTGTCTCCTGTAGATGAAGCCAAGGCAGATTTCTCCCATGCCATCTGACTGAACTGCTTGGGTTTGAGTTAACTGGAGATGTTTGATGCTTTTGTTCCAGGATTTCTGAGATCGTAATGGAAGTTGCTGAAGGCGGCACCGTGTCTGGGATGACTCCTCAGGCTTACTTGATTGAGAGATGTGACTGCCCACTGGGTTATTCTGGTTTGTCTTGTGAGGTACTGGCCTGAATTCCATTGAAAGTTTTTGTGCTGCCTTTGGTCTATTTGCTCATAAGATGTGATAAGTAATTAATCTGCGAGTTCATTTAACTGGCAGCTCTGCCTTCATTTAATTATTTGTGTTTTTCTCTCTCAGGTGGCTCTCTCATGAGGAATTTAAGCATATTTTTGTTGCTTTAGGCAAATATGCCACTGAAACTGTGGTGATGACTTAGTTACTTAGAATCCAACAAGCTTCCCTGCGATCCAGATCAGTGAGATCTGGACAGGCTGGAGAGCTGGGCTGAGAAAAATTTAATTAGCTATAACAAGAGTAAGTGCAGAGTCTTACATCTGGGCAAGAACAACCCCAGGTACCAGTATAGGCTGGGGACTGACCTGTTGGAGTGTAGCGTAGGGGAAAGGGACCTGGGGGTCCTAGTGGACAACAAAATGACTATGAGCCAGCAATGTGCTCTTGTGGCCAAGAGGGCCAACAGCATCCTGAGGTGGATCAGAATGAGGATGGTTAGCAGATCAAGAGAGCTTCTTCTCCCCCTCTACTCTGCCCTGGTGAGACCACACCTGGAGTCTTGTGTCCAGTTGTGGGCTCCTCAGTTCAAGAGGGATGTGGAGCTTCTGGAGAGAGTTCAGCGTAGGGCAACGAAGATGATGAAAGAGGTGGAGCACCTCCCTTATGAGGAGAGGCTGAGGGAGCTGGGTCTCTTTAGCTTGGAGAAGAGGAGACTGAGGGGTGACCTCATTAATGTCTACAAATATGTGAGGGGTGGGTGTCAGGAGGATGGCACTGGGCTGTTCTCGGTGTCATGTAGTGATAGGACAAGGGGCAATGGTTGTAAGCTGGAACATAGAAGGTTCCACATCAACCTGAGAAGGAACTTCTTCACGGTGAGGGTGACGGAGCAGTGGAACAGGCTGCCCAGGGGGGTTGTGGAGTCTCCCTCACTGGAGATATTCAAGACCCAACTGGACAGGTTCCTGTGTGACTTGGTTTAGGTGATCCTGCTGTTGCAGGCAGATTGGACTAGAGGATCTTTCGAGGTCCTTTCCAATCCGTAGTGATTCTATGATTCTATGTCTTGGCCAATTAAGTGAACTTTAGTGCTCCGTGTGCCTGCACTATATGTTTTTTTACTTCTGTTAATATTTTCATGCTGAAGATTGTATTTTTCAAAAGTACTTGAGGTTGCGGAGAATCAGTCAGCTTTTGTACAGTGGAACTTGTGATAGGTACTGGGGACAACGTTTGGGATGTACTACCTTGACTGCAGAATAGAAGTCAATATTTTTTACTGTCTGAGCTCTTGATGACAAGACTGGAAGTCTAGCTGCATGCAAAACACCCTGGGTTCATGTACTGTGTATAAATACATGTACAAGAATTAATGGCTCCAGCATTGCTCAGAAGTGCAGACTTTTTAATAATTAATGTAGCATGTTGCATTTTTGAAGGAAAACATATGATAATGTAATTAGGATGTGATTTTTAATTCACACCCACCAGGGGCTGGAATAAATGTCTCGGTTGCAACCTTCATACTTCGTGCTTAATTGTGCCATCTTCACTTGCTCATAACTTGGTTTATTTTTAGTGTGCTCAGTGAAGGTTATGGTGTGTTCTGTGTGCACTTACTTAATTTTAGCAGAAGAAAAAAGCATCTGGGCCCAGGCATTTTTTAAGCAAATGCTAACAGCACATCTGTATCTATTTAATGATTTATCCTGTAGTTGCGTTGTGAGGATGATGTGCACAGCAGTTTTTACTGGAAGTGACATTTATATCCTCTTTTTTTAAATCCAGTAGGAGGCTGAAAGAGCAGTGGTAAGAGATTTCCTAATGGCTACTTCTCCAAAACTTCCAAACTAGTAATGAAACATGAAGTCTGCTTCATCTTTCGTCTGCGTCCTGTTTCGTCTCACAAATGCTTAGCTCAAAATAGATGAGAGGAGTGTCAATAGCACAGCAGAAAAAACAGTCAGAGATGAGATTTGCTTGAGGACGTTACCATATGTATTTATACCCCAGTCCTCAAGTCGCTTCAAACTTGTAAAGCTGTGCTTTGCACCATGCTCGGACAGGGATTCTTCTGGGGATGGAGAAGGAGGAAAAAAAATAGGGAATTGTAGCAAGAAACAAAATTACTTTCATTTGAGATTATTCATCTAAATTGGAATTCCTCACAAACCATGAAAAAGGAGATAGACTGTTTCTATGCTTCAGGGATCTTAATGTAGTTCAAGTCAAAATAAAAAGGGAACAGCAGAAGTGAGTTAAATTACTTTCTTTGTGATTCTAAAGAAAATAATTGTGTTTATGCATTCCCCATAACTTAGACTCCTGGAGGTTTTGGCAATGATTGTAAAACTGTCAGAGCAGTGTCATTTGAATAGAATGTAGAATGTCAGCTAGTGCTTGACTGAAGAATCCTGCTTTTGATCATGAACAGTTACTTCAGACTTGCTTTTCATTTATTTTTGCATCCATTTTAGTGGTGCATTAAAAGTATTCTGTTGCCATGCTTTCCACAAAGCAGGAATTGTAGCCAGCAGTAGGCAGTGACCTCACCTCCGCGGCTCCTGGGGTTATACATGGCATGCTGTGACTTGTCTGCATGTGCCTGCCTCAAATGGGCTGAGCTATCCAAATGGTCCTGTTGGTAATTTCCTGCTGCCATAGGCACGTCCTTTCTGGGAGCCATGTAGACACTCTCACGGATTTACTTAATAAGCCTGAAATAAAGATCGAGTGCTTGCGTTTCCATGTGTCAACTTTGCTGCAGTAATTTTTGGGTTCTCAGAATTTTATTGCCAGGCTGAGGTTAGAGGAGACATTAATGACAGCTAAACTTGATTTGGGGCTGATAGTCTCAAGACATGGAAAAACCTTTAATACTTTGAATTTTCTATGTTTATGGCCTTTAAATTCTACAGCTATAAGTGATGCAGCCATTTTCTTGATAATTGTCATTCAACTGTTGCCTGTTATCTGTCAGGCAGTATGTAGGCAGGTACTAGTTTGTCAAACCTGAAAAGCTCACTGAGGGTGAAGGAAACAGTCATCACACCTGCTCTCCTCAGCCCATGCACAAAATTTATTTTGAAAACAAGCCTTATTCTTAAAAAATGAAAGGAATGATGCTTGATGCACAGCAAGAACAGTGAGGTGTTCTGCATCTGTGTGCAAGGTATCTCCAGCTGTAATATGAAAAGCCTGGTGCCAGTGGAGTGCTCCAGGGATTGTCGGCAATGTTTCCAATTAGGGCTGGCTCTTGCTATCAGTACAGTCCCATATATTGTTTGTAACAAGGCTGGAAGCCTGTCAGGTTCTTTTCACAACTTGTAAAAACTGGTGATTGGAAAGATGAGCTTGCAGTGCTTCCCATAGCCAGTCTGCTCTCTAATGATCTGTTGTCTTCCATGTCTTTATGATTGCAGTCGTGCTCTCCAGGATTTTACAGGCTTCCGTCTCCACCTGTAGGAAGGACACCTGCACAGCCCCTAGGCCCCTGTGTTGTGTGTCAGTGCCATGGACACAGTGCTTCGTGTGACCCTGAAACATCAGTCTGTCAGGTATCACGTTTCTGTGGTTACACACTCAGTCAGTCTTAATGTGAAACTCGTAGGTTGTGCTGATAATATAAAGAAATAGTTATTTAGTGTCGACATTCAGAGGGGATGCATGAAAGCAAGCCATCTACTTTTAAGATTTTCCACTCTGAATTTCTGCTGATGCAGTGTGGTCTTTTTTTCCTCTGAATTACTGTTTGTATAGGAACTAAAACTAAATACCTGCAAATTAAAGAGGCAGTGCAGCGTGTGTTGTCTCATAAGCACCACACTGCTCTTATAGGTAATAAGGCAGCTGACCTGATATGCAGTAAGATTGAATTTTAATTGATAGTCTCTCCTGCTTCAAAAGCTGATACAGAGGATGAACGGACTAAGAAATTCCATAGGATATGGACTGACTGACTACATACCTGCATTCTTTCTTGTTCTAAGTCCATATGTAACCCAGCAGGCATCTGATAGGTCCTTAAAGCAAGCGGTCCCCCTGCAAATTATATCAGGGAGAGATAAATCGTGAATTGAACTAAGTTTGAATCCCTGAGGCTGGGAACAAAATCTTGTCCACTTTCTTATAATTATCACAACCAGCTTTCTTCTGTCCCTGTCTCTGCAGGACTGTCAGCACAACACTGCTGGTCACCACTGTGAGAGATGTGCGCTGGGGTTTTATGGCGTCGTCCAGGGATCCCCTGATGACTGCCAGCCTTGCGCTTGTCCCCTGCCCATTCCTGGTAACAAGTAAGTGAATGCCCGATGCACAGTAACCTGTCCAGCAAGCAAACCTTTGGTTTGGGCTCTCTGTAACCCTTTCAGATGGCTACGGCAGCACTGCATCGTATAATCCAAATGAAAAAGTCCTACTAATCGATCACTTAAAAGTCGGAAACTGGTCCCTTGTTAATTCATGATGAATAAATTAATAAGCACTAGAAAATGCAATACTCAACAGATAACGAATGTGTGTTATAAAGGTATTCTCACAAATGAAGCTGGAACACAACTCAAGTGCGGTATAGCCGTGAGGGAGCTGTAAAAATTCTGGTGCTCATCTATTAAGTTGGTATAAATGTGTTACAGTACCTTTCCTGCTCCACTCTAGAATTTATTGATTCCTTATTTAATGTTACATGAGTTTGAGGCAATTTGTGAAAGACAGAATAATTTAAAAGCAGTACAGTTATTGCAGCATAAATTTTATTGGTTGCTTTATGCTAATGAGCCTTGCCATGATGTCTCTGCATGTGTTCCCTACAGATGATACTTTAGCATTGAGATTTGTTTGTTATTTTGCTGAGAAGCTCTTAATGATATTTGGAATCATACTGTAGCACTGCTTGGAAAAGTTCTGTGTTTCGTGGCTGTGCTCTTGAAAGGCTGGAGCTATTCCTTAAAGCCATTTTTCTGCACTTTGTCTGACTTTTGGGATGGCATAATGAGTATTTCAGACAGTATATTTGGGAGGCTGAGGATTCTTTCGTCTTTCTTCTTATCATTTTCAGATAGTGTAAGGTTTATTTTGTAGGAGGGAATCCCTTTCTCAAACATCAGTAGCTAAACATGTCATGATCGCGGCAAGTGTTTTTCAAAAGATTTCCAAACCTCACAAATACCAAACTGAGAAGAACCAAAACATGATAAAAGTGGCTTTTTTGTTCAAAAGCCTTTGTAAGTAAATAGCACGTAGTCCGAAATTAGGAAATATACTTAATTTTGAGATAGTAATCCAGTTTCTTAGTGCTGTTGAGGGGGGGGGTCAGATCTGAGCACATCCAGAAGCAGAACAGTGTGGGGTGTGTAGAGCTCCATTCAGGTTTTAGAAGAATAAACCTAAGTGGGATAGATCGTTCCTTAAAGCTACAGAATGAGGTGAAAAACGAGGGTATCCCACCTTGGATCTAAGTGTCTTGTGGAAGCTCTTTGGGATAACATTAAGGAGAATTAGCTAACTGTTGTATGGTATCTGCATAACCTTATACTGAGTGGGGTTTGCTTGTTACAACTGGCATGCTAGTATTTGCAAATCGGCAAAGTGCAATTACTGTTATTTATGAAACTTTGCAAAACTCAGCTAAGCTTTTAAATAGTGTTTTTATAGTCCTGTAAAATCAGCACTCAGCTGAAAAAGAAGACAAAAAAACTAGAGAATAAGTTGTTTCTGGGGGTGTGAATCTATTTTTATAGAGTTGAAAATGTGCTGGATAATGACTTTGTGAGTAATATATCAATTTGTTTACATTTTTTTGCCAAGGTGTAATTTTATACACTCATTCAAGCGCTATCGATTTAATGCTTTATAAGCAAGTGAGAGTAGGATGCTGACTGGACTGTACTGAACCAAGACGGAACTCTTGGCTCACCACTAGCCAGCTCTGTTTTTTCCCCTTATTGTTCCACAAAATGCTAAAACAGTTTTACAGTACTGCACTGTTTTAATACCCTGCTGTTACTTTTCCCCTGCTGACCCTTTCTGGTTGCTTTGCACAGCTCCCATTGTTATGTGCTGCAGTCACTCACTGTTCTTCTGCGCCATGGATTAGTAGAAATAACCCAGTGTCTTCCATGGTTAAAATACAACTCATCTCTGATTGTGAAGAAGGTGGCTTTTAGGGGTTGTTTTACTCTGTTGGCATGTTCTTTCTCTTCTGTGCATCCTTGAGAAGATCACCTAGCTCTGCCTTTTTGGAAGAGTACACGTGGCTATGACTTTGTTCTTTCTCCCTCTTTTTATGTCTTACCTTAGAGTAAATTCTAAATATAATTCTTAATGTATTTAATTATTTTTTAAGTCTTAATTTAAATTCTTTGACTGAGTGGCTTAATTTCTTTTATTCCATTTGTAACTGGTATTTATAATGAGATTTTTAAAATGCTGCCATTTACATTGAGTAGAGCTTACCACGGGCCCTTCTGAACAAACTGACAAAAGTTAAATGATGCATTAGAGGAATTTTTTATTTGCTTTTGTTTCAGTTTTAGTCCTTCTTGTGTGGCAGAAGGACCCAGAGATTACAGATGCACTGCATGTCCACCTGGATACGAAGGCCAGTACTGTGAAAGGTAGGATCAAAGGGAAAAGAAGAGGGTCAGTGAAAAGTGGCAAGACATGAAGGAGGGTAATGTCTTTCCGTGCTATAGACATGCATTTACTAATGTTTAAATCTATGCCTTTTGATAAGTTGTTTGCTCTTTACATGTTGTTAGAACTCTGCCATAATAGACAATTTGCATGTACGCCCACTATGAATTGATTATCAGTGTTATTTATATTGTAGATGTTGTCCCAGTCTCACTTTCTCATTTATGGGCATTTTTTCCCCTCAGGCCTTGAAGTTAAACTGAAAATGTCTCTGAAATGAGATGCCATGTGTATAGTATGTCTTGATGTCACTCAAATGCTTTGTTCTAGTGGCTGTTGCATCCTCATGGGCACTGACTATGAATGACACACTTACGTATAGACATATTAATGATCAAATTGCAAATTAATAACCTAAACTGCAGCTGTTATCCCATCCATGGCAATGCTGTGCGATTAAGATGATCCAAATTAGCAAGTGTCCACTAGGAGATTTCACTTCTAATGCAAAACACAAGTGGCTAGTAGGAAAAAAGTCAACAGCCGAACATTGCTAACGCAGAAACTGTTTTGTGATGGAATAATGGAAGTTCAAAAGAGAAATTTTAGGAGTGTCAAATCCCTTTTGCACACTCCTTCATCCAGGGTGTTTTGTGTTCTGGTGAAAAGTTATTACCGGGTTTTTTGACAGTTTACAACATTTTGCTCTCTACAAATGAGCCATAAGCATCAATATTGGGATATTTTAAGGGTTCATGCATGAATGTTCACATATATCTTGTTTACAGTCTTGCCAAGTGTTCATTGCACTTTCAGTTAGCCAAACCTGATTTTGTATTTGCCAATGTCTAGATGTTCTCCTGGCTACCTGGGAAACCCCCAAACGCCCGGAGGCTCCTGCCAGGAATGTGAGTGTGATCAGTACGGATCCCTGCCTGTCCCGTGTGACCGTGTGACTGGACAGTGCACGTGCAGGCCTGGATTCACGGGGTGGAAGTGTGCTGGCTGTGAACATCGGCATGCGCGTGATGGCATGACATGCATTTGTACGTATACTAATCTCAGCCTGCAGAGTTTTGGATTGTGTTTGTCATGTTTCAGAAATTCTATCCTGCTTGTACATCAGTCAGTTGTGTGGGTTTCCTGATATTTTGGCATTCTGGTCCATTTTTTTCCACAAGTATGAGAAACTCAGTACTTTGGTTTTTGAAGTCTGCAGGTTTGCTAAAGGTTGTCACTGCTGGTGTGAAGATATTTTGCTCCTAGAGAATTTTTTAGTGTTGTCCTAAATGTTTGACCAGCAATTGCAATGCTCTCTGCCAGGAGTCACACAGAAAGATTTTACCCTGGTTTACTTGGTCAGTTTGGGTCAACATCCACCTATTGGAATTTAAAAAGCATAAGGAATGACAGTACAGTGCACCCAGGAACAGATGGAACGACAGCCTAAGTCACTAAGATGAATTTTACAGCACTAGTGTCTTTGCCCTGCCTTCAGTCCTGATATGCACTCAGGGTCTTGTCTCCTTTTATTGTTTGGATTTTTTTTTTCTGGTGAAATAGGATGGTGTTTCTTTGAGCTCACAATCTTGTTTCCCGTGGTTTTGTATGCTTAAGTCTTTAAAAAAAGCCTCATTAGAATGTTTCACAGCTCCTGCTTGGTATTAGGCATTTTCTTCTCTTCCATCTCCCTCATCTGAGTAAGGAACTAATTTTACTGTGATTTTTTGTTTCCTTTTGAGGCCATCATTGTTCATTTTAAAGCAGAATACAGATAGGGATCCAGTAAGTCCACAGTCTTCTTAATCTGTGCATCTTTGAATGCATTCACAGGCACAATGCACTGGTTTTAATGCTTTACCTGATTTTTATCTGTTATAGGACTTGAACTGGAGTTTTTTTCATTTGAGATTTTTCTTTGCTATGTGAGGTACATAGGGGGAGTGGGTACCAAAAAAAGAGGTTTTATTTTACTCCCACCAAATACATTCAATCTTTACCTCCACACTAAAGTTGTGCAGCTCTCTGAAGGTAAAATCAGCTGGTACAGCTCAATTTGCAAACATTTTAAAAGCAAATCGGAAAAATAAGGAAACCAAAGGGCTAAGAGTGGCTGAAAGTATCGTATTAGTCAAGAATGAAATGTGTGAGGCACGTAGGGTCGAGGACCTCACAGTGCAGAACATTGTTGCACTCAGTTTATTGGTTGTGATTGGGACTTAGCAAAACTAAGCTTCTCCACGTGACTATTCAGTGCTTTGGCATCAGTCCCGATTCCCAGGTACAACTCTTCCTGGAAAATTGAGAGATTTCTGGGAATACAGGCAGAAGAAATACTGTTGTTTCTGTATTATTAATCATCTGGCAGCTGTTCATTGATGAAATCTTAGTAGACTTAAGGGAAATAGAGTTCTCATGTGTGATGTAGTGTAAGGCCTTAATTATGAACTGTCATATCTCTTAAGTTCTGTTTTAAACTACTGGTCTCTTCTCACAAGCAAAATTAATGTAAATAGAGTAAGTAACTTCTTTGCTGAACTAACTGTGCTTTGGATTCCATTTTGTGACCTATGTGTCAAGGAGAATTGTGATAACAGGTGAAGTCCACAAGTGTTACAATATGTTAGAATAAGGACTGTATTTTCCTAAGTGGCATCTGAACAAAAATGACTTAAGCTTTCAACATCCCAAATCCCTTTTATCTTATTTCCAGTACTAGCTAAAGTTGTCAGTCTTGGGCAAAAGAACTTAGTATGTTTTTTACTGGTCATTTACATTACCAGTATTTTGAGAAGCCCCTTGGATACCCAGCATGGCAGTTTCATTGTTCAAACCAGTAAGTGCAGTTTCTATCTGTAACTGCATTCCAATTTGTTAATCAGACTACTTTGTTGTGTGGGTAATAAGGTTAAAAATCCTCATAATTAATGGGAAAAGCTATGTGCAGGCAAATTAAATTTTCCACCTTTTTGCTTTGAAAGATGTGGTTCACTATAATCTCTGATTTCACTGCAGTTTATTCATGTGCTGCTGCCGAAACATATCGATGCCACATGTAGCAGCATTTTTACTTTAACTAGGTAATGAATTTTCAGGAAAAAACCACAGACATTCTGTCTCTTTGCTAGGATGAATTAAATTAAAAGATTCTTCGTCATGAAAATAGGAACCGCCTGTATGAACAAGACTTAATCTCCCTGTCACAGGAATGAGTCTGTCACTGTTGGCACCACATCAGTAACATCCATGTCATAAATCTCCAAAACTGCAATTATATATTGCAGTAGGCACTTTATTTGCTCTCAATAGATGACTTTCCCTTCGTTCAAAGATTCCTCAACCACTGTATTTTTCTAAACCCACCTTTGCTAATACCCCTGATGTGGCAGAAAACCAGCCTGATCAATAAAACCATGTAGCTTTGTAGCTTGAGATAGACACATAGACTATGGTAGCAAAGAGAGGCTTAAAGCAAATACAGTCACCTTCATATTAAAAAATGTGGTTGTAAGCAAGGTAGGACACGGTGTTGATTAAGTTGTCTAATGTTAACACAGTATAGTTAATATTAGGAAAAGTGAAAAGTTATTTTCAATATTTAACAAAGAATAGGCATTTGAATGATGACTTTCCGGGAACTTCTCCAGAGGGTCACCACACAGTATGGTATGAAAGCTAAATAATGTATAAATGCTGAATAAATCCAATTAAAGGAGGCATTTTATCCTCAGTACTCTATTATTGTTTAAATATAGCATTTATATTTTAACATATCCCTTATCATAAGTATTTGAAAGATGTTAGAATGAAAAGTTTGCAGTCAAAAAACAGGAAGAAATGGAGGTCATGAATGTTGGTTAAAACAATGTATTTCTGTTATAGCTGGAAATCTCAGCACTACAGGCTTGGGGAGGTGTGGCTGGAGAGCCATCTGACAGAGAGGGACCTGGGGATTCTAATTGACAATAAGATGAATATGAGCCAGCAGTGTGTCCAGGTGGCACCATGACTTTATCAGGAGTAAGGATGTTATTGTCCCCTTGTATTTGGCAATGGTGAGGCCACATCTTGAGTAGTGTGTCCAGTTTTGGGCAACTCAATACAAGAGAGACGTGGAGGTGCTGGAGCAGGTGCAGAGGTGTTCATCACTCTCTAAAACTACCTGAAAGGACGTTGTGGAGAGGTTGGTGCTGGTCTCTTCTCACAAGCAGTTAGTGATAGAACAAGAGGAAATGGGTTCAAGTTACAACAGGGTAGGTTTAGACTAGATATTAGGAAAAATTTTTTCTCAGAAAGTGTGGTCAGGCACTGGAATGGGCTTCCCAGGGAGATGGTTGAGTCGCCATCCCTGGATGTATTTAAAGATTGTTTGGATGAGGTGTTGAGGGATATGGTTTAAGGGTGAACTTGTAAGGTAGGGTGGATGGTTGGACTCGATGATCCCAGGGATATTTTCCAGCCAGAGTGATTCTGTGATCTGTTTTACCCTGTTCTTACTGGTTTTTTTGGTAACATGTAATTTTTGCAGTTGCTTAGTGCACACTGCTTTCCACTGCTATGTTTAACAGTTATGTTTTACAAAGCTACAGGTAGACTGGAAAGAGAATATATTTTTTTGAAAGCCACAGTACAAAGGGGAAGAATTTGTTTACTGCTAAATAACAATGGAAAGATAATTACAGGTGAATGACACAGACAGAATTTACTTCTGATTATATTCTTAGAGCAGAACAATGCTAGTTTCTCTAGAATGCCATTAGGGAATAGAAAATTATATCCAAAAGCAGATCTTTTTATAAGTAATACAAATGTCTGAATTGTCTACTACACCTCATAAAAAGTAATGTTTATTTTTGCATTAGTATGGCTGCCAACTGAATTATTTCCCCAGATTGTCATGTGCAGATACTTCACAGTGAGGGTGATGGAGCACTGGAACAGGCTGCCCAGGGTGGTTGTGGAGTCTCCTTCTCTGGAGACATTTGAAACCTGCCTGGATATGTTCCTGTGCAACTTGGTCTGGGTGATCCTGCTGTGGCAAGGGGATTGGACTAGATAATCTTCCAAGGTTGCGTCCAATCTCTAATTATTCTATGCTTCTATGACATGTTTTTTGCTTTAAGAGGATTCCCCCCCGACAGTCACCTGTCTTGGGAGAGGGGCTTGACTAGGTTACATTATAATAAATACAGACTGTGGAGTCTCCTTCACTGGAGATGTTCAAGATCCGCCTGGATGTGTTCCTGTGTGACTTAGTCTAGGTGATCCTGCTGTTGCGGGGACATTGGACTAGATGATCTTTCGAGGTCCCTTCCAATACTTAATGATTCTATTCTATGATTCTATTCTATGTTGTGGCTCAGGAATGTGATTCCCTTACTGTACATTATTTTCTCTTTGCAAGATGGAATAGGTGCTTAGATGTCTGTAAACTTCTAGTGTCTTTTATTACTTTCATCATTATCTAAAACACCTTGCAGTCCTTTGGCACACTTACATTGGAGATGCTTCTCAGAAGAGGTAAGTCAAACTCCTTACAGGACTTACTGTGAATGGGAGAGTGTGGTAAAGACAAAAACTGCAGTAATTTGCATTAATTGTGTGCTGGGTTATTGAAATATTGACTGCATGATTTGCCTCTTACGAGCTTGCACTTCTGTAACGATCTGAATTTAGTGCTGCATTTGTTAATATTTGACACAAATTTCTCCTGACCGTTTTATAGATAGACACAGAAGTGTTTTGTCTTGCAAAATATAACCACGCTCCTGAAATATTTCCCATAGCTGCAGCACATTTCAGACAGAGTAGCTTAGTCCTATCTGTACTCAGCTGTGCTCCTCATTTCATATAGGTCCTCTCTGCATCCTGATTGTGGTGCAAGAGGTGTTCATTTGTGCCGAGCGTTCATGTGTCAATTGTTTACTCACTGAGAATATTTCAGCTCTTCATGAAATGTTTACTTTTTGCTTACTGGTGTGAATTGAGTTTGTCTTTAACATACTGCAAATTTTGAGCACTTTACTACCATCCACTCTGAGGATTTTGAGGCTAAATAGATTTCATTTGTTTCATAAGGGAAGTAATGCATCAGAAAAAAGCCAAAACATACACAAACCCCGACTTCTTTTCAGGCCTGACATCACTTGCTTTAATCCTGTAACGTGGTAATCAGACCTACTTTCCTTCTTGACCAGCTGCACAGCAGGTGTAAATCAGAATGTTCCAGAGCAGTTCAGTTTATGTAACAAAATACTGTTAAATAGTAATTTGTCTGCAAACGGAATCAATAGAAATGCAGAAGGAAGTCTTAAAATGACAGTATCTGGCTTTGCGTACCCACTCCTTGCTGCACAAATCCAGCGTCTGTCCTGTCTCCTTTTCAATCATCACACGAGTTTCATGGTGTATTAAACTAGTGTTTGCTGTTCGCTGTTGTGTTTGACTCAACTCCTTCCTGTATTGAACAGCCCACCTGTGGAATAAGAACAACATTTAGATAGCAGTATAAATTCGAAGAACATCAAAGATTTAATTTACATGAAGAAGAGGCTTCAGAAAAAAGAAAAAACCTACAAAACTATCTATTGAAAATTATTTCTCTTTTTCTACAGAAACATTCTTATTGCTTAGTGGGTTTGGGTTTTTTTTTTTTAACCATTGTACTGCCTAAGAGTTTTGTTGAAATAAATAATGGCATACTTGTAAAATTTTAGGTACAAGCCTCTATGTCTCTTCACATCACGAGTGAATTCATTGTTTCACAGTTTACTCTGTCTCCTGAGATGTTGTTTAAGTTTGCCAGTGCAGGCAAACTGAAACACGTTCTCACATCTCTCTTCTAAAGGATGAATAATTTTCCCCTCTGCAGCATAAATGATACAAGACTGTGAGGTTATAAGAATTTCTTGTGATAGTTACAAAAAAGCAAGGGCAAGGGATATGCAAACTCCTTTTGGTATGTGCAGCACACCAATATTTTTCATGCTGAAAGGGTATTTGCAAGAGAGGAACCATATATGACGAACTTACAAGCTGGTTAAAAGAAGTAGGGAAAAGTATTTATTGAAAGAAAACAGTATTTTTACTGGGACTCTTTCTGCTGGCTGCGTTATGAGTTTAGCATGCTTGGACGTGCTGCTAGATAACTATAAACTGTGCTACTCATGAGACTTCTTTAGAATTTTGCTGTGTTCAAAGAAAGAAAAATAATCCATAGATTTTTCTAAATTGCCTGTCCAGTTTTCTTAAACTCCATCTAAGCAGCATGTCTCATTCAGGGTGGTGTATTAGCTAGTTCTTAATTATTTGTAATCAATGTTACCTCTCACAGAATTGTATGTGAACCATGAAATTTCTGACTCAAACATATAATTTATGCATTTAGTAGGAGTAACTAATCTTTGCTGCTCTGCCCCCAGCTTGTGATGATGAATGCACAGGACTCCTCCTCAATGACCTGGATCGGCTAAATCAGATGATCCTGAGTGTTAATCTTAGTGGTCCACTGCCTGCTCCATATAGAATGTTGCATGGCTTTGAGAACATGACACAGGAGTTAAAGGTATGTGACAGTATTAACCTGTATCGGTTACAGGGCTTCTGTTCAAACATGCAGCCATGAGTAGGTTCGGGGAAGAAAAGTAAGTCAAGCTTCAACGACTTCAAACTTGCTTTGGTTGATAAATAGCTCTTGCAGTTACTTATCCTGTCTTATTTTAATAAATAAATCTTGGCAGCAGTAATCTGTGTACATCTCTGCAAAGAATTATACTGCAGACACAGAAAAAGTGATGCTGCATACAAATAAAATGCTTTTCATGCTGGTGGTCCGTAGAATGGTTCTGTATTTTATATACTGAATGTTCCATTCTGTTCATAAAGATTCTCTACTAAACTATGTAAAGCTGTCAAGAATCCTGAAAGAAGTACGTTGGCTGGATGTGCCACAAGAGTCAATGACAAAAGGCAGTTGCGTACTGTAATGGAAAGGAAATTTTTGGTGATTCTTCTCTGAAATACTTGGAAATACTGAGATCCATTAAATACACATTGTCACTCTCCCTTCTCCCTTCCCCTACAGCATTTGCTTTCACCTCAGCGAGCACCAGAGAGACTTCTGGAGCTAGCACAAGAAAATCTGGATACTCTGGTGACAGAAATGGATGAACTACTGACAAGAGTAAGTCTGTGATCACGGTGGGGTCTTTGGCTTTGGTTAAAGCTGCATAATGACATAAATCTTTGGAATATGAATTAAATATAAATTAATAGGTAAATTATATGGTGCTTCTCAGTCTCAGCATTGGAATTGCAGCAAGTCCTCTAACAACCTTATTTTTGTGAGCCAATACATTGGGATATATTTTCTTCAAAACTTTGTAACAATTTCAGAGAACTTCGTAATGTTCCTGCAGAGCACCCAAGAATAAGCTTATTTGGAGAAGAAGAAACCAAATAAAAGATAATACTTTATAAGCAATTTGTGGGCTCTCCCATGACTTCAGCTACAGGTTGAGTTACAAGTTACATGCAACAAAACCATGAGATTACCACACCGATTCTCAAGCAACTGGAGGTGCTTTTTATTTACTGAGGCTTTTGAAAACTGAACTGCCTGGTTTCCTTCTGTTTCTCCTAACCAGTAGTACTGATATCTGATAAGGCTGTCTTCTTTCTGCAACACAACCATCTCATCATATTCCTTTTCAAATCTCCTAACAGTCTCAAGATAGTTCCCAAACTGTTTCTCTTCTAAGATTCCTCTTGTAGTGCAAGCAGCTTGGCTTCGCTCAGAGTTACTCAGTGTCCAGCCATTCTAAGCACATTATAGGAAAGGTTTTGCTGGTCTGCAGTTCCATTTTCCATTTGAGGTTATCTGTTGTGTTGGCTCATTTCTCTAGGAGCTGTACAGCAAACAGTAGCTAGTCTGTTTTACTTATTTTAAAGGAATTTGCTAGCAAGGCAGTGGAAACACTGGCTTAACTAACAAGTTCTTGATAAGAGTCAGTGAATGAAATAATTGAAAGAGGGACAATATTTAAAGGGATAACGCAAATATATGAACAAGGTGTGTGAGTTTAGTTAAATATGTGTGTTCTGTATTTCATTTAGGAGCGTCTTTTTATTAGGAAAGTTTTATTTCAATATAGACCTTATTTTGGTCAGTAAGAAACTAGTACAAATCATGACACCTAGTGGAGAAAATACATGAAAAAGGACCAGGCACACCTGAAAATAACAGCTGTGCAAAATAGAATCATATGAAAGACTAGCAAAAATCAGGTTTGTGAGTTGTGCTCCCCTGCACTGAGGGAGCCAGATAAGACAGACATGAGTTAGTGCATGGATGAATGTATGTGCCCAAAGCCCAGACAGGTTGAGCATCCCATCTGACAATTGTTCATGGCTTATGGAACTCCAGTTCTCAGAGAAACTGTTTTGTTTGTGTGAATATGTATTCACACAATATAGGGGTGTCTGTAGAATATTTGTGTGCATATATGTACATCCACACCCTCATGCGTGCACCACTATCTCTCTAGGCGTACTCTCACTGCGTGTGTAAAGAAAGCTGTTCTTTTCACTTCTATTTGATCTTTTCTTTTTCTGCCAGAAATAACAATTTATGTCTGGGTGGCTTTTTAACTCATGACAAAAGTAGGGAAGGTTATATTTCTTCTATTAAGATTTTTCAATATTAAGCTAAGACAGTTTTTTCCCTTTTGCATAATTGCACCTTTTAGCGTCCTTTTCCAATCGCCCACATACACACACACCACTATCGAATTAAATTTTAATCCCCCATGAGGATGACCTAAAATAATATTACAAATTAAGGACATGGTTTAGTAGTGGGCTAGTAGAGTTAGGTTAGTGGTTGGACTTGATGATCTTGAACATCTTATCACAGAATCACACAGAATCACAGAACATCAGGGACTGGAAAGGACCTTGAAAGATCATCCATTCCAATCCCCCGAATCTAAATGATTCAAATTCCTAAACATCTGTATAAATTCTGACCTTCTGCAGACTACTTTTGGGAGGAAAAGCATTGAGGGTGTGATCTTAGGGGAGTTAGTGTGGTGGCCAGGTTATCACCACTTCCCTTCCCACAGTTATCCATCAAGGCAATGCATAAGTAGCCTTGCAATTTTCAGTTGTCTTTACAGAGGATTATTACCTGTATTGCAGGTGGGTTTTTGTAATCATGGAACTGGCAGCTGGTGACAAGTCCCACCCTTCTCTTTCTATGTTTATATGTAGGAGCAGTGTCCTACTCAGGGACCTGCAAGCCCACAGACTTTTCAAAGTGAAACCAGCAGTACCCTCTCTTTCCTCTTAATTATGTACCTTCAAGAAAGGCAGAATCAATCCTTTTGCCTGAGCTGTTTCTTTTGACTTTGTAAACCTTTTCATTTCTCCAGTACCTCTGAATTTCTCAAGCTCAGAGATTTCTGAAAGCAGTAGCAGAAGGAACTTAGTTTGCAGCAGTTGGAAGCATTGGAGGGAGAGCGAAAAACTTCCATCTAGATAGTGAGGTCTTTGTTTACTCCTTCTGTGGTCTGCAGCTGGAGAAATTATCGTAGGCTCCCCTCTGGATGCCATCTAGAAGAGTGTCTTATAGCTTGATTAAGACCTCAGACTAAACGCACTAAAAAACATAAACCAGCATGTATGTAATTGCTGATGCTTGCTCATAGCCTAAATTGCTAAAAGTCCTCAGATTAAGACAGGATCTTTCATGTAACCCTCATCACTAAGTACTAGCTATGAGTATCACCGAAGCAGGTTCACTGATCTCATATAGTTTCTTTGCTAGATTTCCATGGTATGGATCTCTTTCTTGCCCCAAAGTCTTATTTGTGTCCAGACTACTTGAAGACTCTGGGTGCAGTCTGTCTGACCCTTCTTGTTCCCCCAAAAGGTGCTGGCTGTGCCTGTTGTTACTGTTAGGAGAAGCTCAAGACCAGTCTTATGGAGATGGTGAATTGCCTTGCACTGAATCTGTAGAACTGAATATATTAATCAACAAATGCAGATATTTAATTAACTATGGAATGGCTAGATAGAGTTTGAAGGATTTTTGCCATTGAATTTGGTTTATGGAGTTAAAGGTAGACTAGATAATGAAGCTAAAGTTTATCTGTCAGCAACAACGAATTATGGCCAAATATAGAAAAACTTCAGTGGAGCAGAATGAGTTTAAAGTGCTAAAGAGAACCGTCTCAGAGAGGAAATGAAAACTGTTCAATGACAGATATAAGTGCACAAAAATTGTAGTACATGCCATTCAGCCGTAAATGCTGAGAGGTTTAAGTGGCCAAATGGAATTAACATTAATGTGGAAAAAATAATCAAAGCCAAGAAAAATGTATGTAAGTTTGTCTGTAGTAAAGGACCTAAAAGTATTCTAGAATGTAGAAAAAGGGTGAAAATTTTGAGCAAGTAAACCCTGAAGAATTAAATAAATGCTGATTGTGGAGGAATTTGTCAATAAATCAGCTAGTTCTCAATTCCATGAAGAATGAAAGTGACTGGGTGGCTTAGAGCAGTGCTCCATCAAGACCATACTGCATTTTTGCCTTTTTCCTATCCCAGCTGCCTCTTTACAGCTCACTGTGACAACATACTGGTTCTGTGCCTGGGCAGGTAAATGGCTTTTTTAAGTCTTAGAGGAGGTAGAGTGAATAAAGCTGTATAAATGTGAAAAGCTGTATTCATCTACAAGGTACAGGGATGGAGTAGAACCTACTCCATGAGTTCTTCATTCTTCCTGTGTAATTCTGTTTACCTGAAGCATTTTCTTATAGGGCTTCCATCTATAAGCTAATCAGGAAAAAATAAATGTGTTACAATTTCTTTTACTATTTCATTTATTTTAATTTTACTAAGGGGGTGGGGGGCATTAGTAACTGAAAGAAACCTGAGCTCATTTTGAATTATCGACCTAGCCATTTTCCAGAGATTTAAGGATCATAATGCACATTTCTGGGGAATGCAGTCCCAAAAGAAAAAGACTGGATTTTTTGCTTTACAGTAGTTTGACAAGCTTTGTGGCTTGAAATTCTCGGCTTTGTAATAAAAATGGGTCCATTTTGTGAATAGGGACCTTGAGAGCTAAGCAAAATGTCTACAGGCGATTCCTTTCCTCGGTGCACGCTTTTCAGGTCTGCAGCAGATGTCTGCCTTCACCCTGCTGTTTCTGCTGCTGAGATTCAATAAAATTATAAAGCTTTTAGTTACACAAAGCTAAAATTTTACTGAGCACCCCAAGCATCTTCAAGCATTAGAGCTGAAAAAAACCAACAATTTTCCCCCTCTCTCATGGTTTAGTTAATATATTGATTTAAAGGTCTTCTAGCTGGTTGGTATGAACTGTCTCTTTAAGAACACCTCCAGGGAGGAAGCAAAGAGGTCATGATATCTGCTGCACTTTGTCAATCAGAAAGTGTACAGTTGTGAAACAGTGGGAAGTATTCCCTGAAGAATCTATTAAAAGGTTCCCAACAAACGTTTCCTTAAGTAAGTTCAGTGAATAATTTCCTCGTGTCTCCCTTTTTGTGCTGCTGCACACAGCTGGGGTTTTGAAGGCCTAAACCAAAGCATTCCAATCTCCATTGAAAACAAAAGGTAATAAAATCTAATTGTGTACTTGAGCAGAGCATGTCATTTCCCATCCGTCTGATCAATAATTCACTGATTGCCTTTTGCCTGTGGAGAGTTTTGTATGCAAATTCAGCCTGTAGGAGTACTGCATGATGTGACCTTGTGCTGTTTATTAATTACACCTTTCCTAAACTTGGATCACTAGGCTACCAAGGTGACAGCAGATGCTGAGCAAACCAGGCAGGATGCTGAGAGGACTAATGACAGAGCGCAATCTCTTGGACAGTTCGTCAAAGGCATCCTCCAGTCTGCTGAAGGTATTGGAAATGTAAAAATATGCCAACAGTTTCTTAAGAAAACTGAAGGTGGTGGGGAAGGGGGCCTGAGACACAGTGAAGAGGAGTCTAGTCACTGAAAAATGTAATGTGCTTTCAATGTTGAATGAAGAAACTGTAGTCAACTACTTTCAGAGATTTTCCAAGCTGTAGATGTAGGTTATATAAACAGTGTATTGGCCATGATGAACAAAGACTGGCAGAACACTGAGTGTGTTTCTTCTGCACTTTTTCAGTTATTTGACAAAAAATGGTTATGTGAAGCAACAGGACTTGACTTTTGTTCCTTTTCAAAGCAGTTAAAAACATGTATCATTAACAAAGATACAGAATTCAGCACTGGGTACATTCACATTGCGTCTTGATTCCCAAAAGTGATTTCAAAAAGACATTACTACTTGCTGTTAATGAACATCTGCTGCTCAGAACTGGCAAGTGACTCCTAACCCTACCAAAGCAGTGGCATGAAGCCAGATCTCTTGCTTCCACCAGCTGGTTGACTGCACTCACCTTAGGTCTTCTCAAAGCCACCTACAGTACTTTTGTTCCTGTCTGTCACATGAAGGAATTAAATAAGATAATGACTGGAAAATGTAAAAATTATTGGCAATCACAGGCAGGCTTGAAAAGTGTGAATATCCCTTCCTCGAAACTCCCACTTACAGCACTGATTTCAGCAGTTGTGCTTCTGAAGGTCCTTTTCCCCGTAAAGAAAAGCTTCTGCTTTTGTCCAAGTGGTAGGAAATACCTTTGATAACGCCTTTCATGTAACAGTCTCTGTACGTGTCCTGTAGCTGAACCGAACAGGCATTTGGGGTTTCTTTAGGACATGCAACTTTGTCACGTGTTAAGTACAGGAAAAGCAGCAAAGTAAGCAAGTTGACCATGTTCCTCATAATTCAACCTGAATTTCGGCTGACAAGGACTAAATGAATTTTTTACTCCCCAAAGTTTATGCCCAGTGTTTGTAACACAAAGTTTCTTCATGCAGGTTTAGCAACAGGAAGCACAGAGTTAGGAGACACTGAGGGAGTGAAATAAATTTATGTGGTACCTTAGGAGTAGACAAAGGCTTTGAAATCAATGTGTTTGCCTAGCAGCAAAGTTAACATTTTAAGAGTAGCTCTCCTTAGAGATGAAATACATTCAGTATGAAACAGCCCTGTAGGACAAAGAGATACTTCCTGGGTTGCTGTGTTCACTCCCTGCCATCATAACCTTTCTAACCTTCATACTTGGTTTTCACAAATACACTCAGTCCAAACAGGAGGTAATTTTAGAACTCTTTGTAACTACAAACCTTCTAGTAACTAGCTAGAAATATTTATGTTCAATTTATCATCACGTATTCTTTTGCCAACCTTGGTCTTTAGTTCAAATTGGAGGTTTTCTTCTCTGTAGTTCTTTCTCCTATTTCTCCCACCCCCAGCTATGTTTGCAGAGAGAAATCATTATTCCCCTTCAGTCCTTTTACTTCTAGACTAAAACAACTTAAAAAGTATGTTCTTCTGAATCCCCTGCTCACCTCGATGTAATTTTCCTTCCTCTGTATAAAATTGGGTTCATCATTCTGAACACAGGTAACAAGGACCAAGAGGAGGTTGTTTCAGTGTCTTGCACGTCAGTAGCAGTAAAACCTGCCTGTGTCAGCTTTCCTAATATGTTCCGGGGTAGCATTTCCTTGTTTTCACAGCTGGGTGCCACTGAAGATTCATAATATTGCTGTGTCCTCATTCATACCTTAGACCTTACATGGAAAAACCATAGTTTGCAGCTGAAATTTCTGTTGTGATTTAGTTCACAACCTTTTATTTTCTGCTAGTGAACCCCATTCTGGTCCAATTATTTCACTTTTGAAGGACAGCCCATCCTTTCTGGATAACATTCCAATCCTCCTCTGATAAGGCTGCCTTGCGACTTTTCCTCATAAGCATATTTTATCAGTAGACTTTTTTTAAACTTTTTTCTGTTTTACAGAATTATTAAGGAAAATATTCAACTAGATTTGCTGTCTGACACGTGCTACCTTTAAACAAACTTAAACAAACCTATTTATTTATTCCACATCCTGCTTTCTGCTTAATTCCAAACCACATTCTCAGGCCACAGTGGAATTCCTATTTCTTCTAATAGCTTGTTCTCACTCAACTGGTCTTCTGGATTTGCAATCTCATGGACCAGATCTTTCAGGTTTCTACACTGTTTGCATTGTACTAAGACTAGAAAGTAAAGATTGTTATGAGAAGAATTGGGAGGATAAAGGTAAAGCTAGGTGTAATTTTTTCTGATGCTGAGCTGAAATACCCATTTCCTCCTGTAAGGTCAGTATTTAGGGATGTTAAATTGCTACTTATTTACTGCAGAATTTTTTTTAAAAAAGTATTTATATTCCTGGCTTGAAGTAACCTAGTAATTACACAGAATATAACGTATTTAGCTTGGAGAAGAGATTGAGGAGTGACCTCATTAATGCCTATAAAGATTTGAAGGGTGGGTGTCAGGAGGCTGGAGCCAGGCTCTTCTCAATGTCATCTAGTGATAGAACAAGGGACAATGGGTGTAAGCTGGAACTTCTTCACAGTGAGGGTGACAGAGCACTGGAACCGGCTACCCAGGGGGGTTGTGGAGTCTTTCACTGGAGATGTTTAAAACCCACCTTTATATGTTCCTGTGCAACTTGGTCTAGGTGATCCTGCTGTGGCAGGGGGATTGGACTAGATGATCTTTAAAGATGCCTTCCAATCTCTAATGAGTCTATGACTATATGATATACATGCACACACACACACGGTTCATCATCTGTGCAAGCATAATGCAGGCTTTTTCCAATCCTTACTCCCCCACACGTAACCACTCGTGATTAAAGATCCAAATCTCAGTTCTCAGCAGCCAAAGAAGTTTCTCCAAAAGTAATTTCAGTCTAATTTTCATTGCTTGTACTCTCTGCTGCTTAGTTCTGTGGGCATTAACACGAGATTGTCTTCGGCTGTTTCGAGGGTTCCGTGCAAATTCTGTTTCAGAGGAAGGAAGAGGGGAGCAATGTATTTCTTAAGCTGCATATAAAGACTTCGTCACTTTAATTATTGTGCTTAGAAGTGAACTTTAATATAAGGTTTGATGAAACATACAACGTTTTCTCATTTGTTACTGATCATTGGATTATCCATCCCTTATATTTCTCAGCAGGAACAACCAGTGTGAGTTACACTCCGCTTACTGGTAAAGTTGATAGGCTCATGCTTAAAGCCTTTCTCTTGTTTTTATTTGCTAGCTTCCTACATAACTCTTTTCTGGCTCCTTGCAGCTGCGAAGGAAGATGCTATAAAACTGAATGAGACACTCAGAACCCAAGAAGAGACCTCGGAGAAGAGTCTTCCAGAACTGCAGCGGGAGGCTGACAGAATGATTGCAGAGATGAGAAGCAGAGAGCTGAATATGCAAGAAAGAACAGCTCAAGATGAGTTAAAGTGAGTAGAGAGACCTTAGTCTTCAACCTCCCAGAGATACTATCTGATTCATAAATGTGGCTGTCGTCTGTAATCCTCAGCCTGAAAACTTGTTTGGAAAAAGATAAGTGAAGGAAAGGACTCTAATATTTCATATCTGTTTATGCAGCATTTGCATTTCTTGAAAATGCTGGCATACGTGGAAAGTAATCCCTAGAAAACTATTTCTCTTCTCCACAGGAACCAGCAGCATTTCTAACTGAATTCTATGCAATATTTCTCAGCTTGTTTTTGGCTTCTGCTTCAGACCTCATGAACGGCTTTTGTGCTTTTTTGTGCTAAAAAGTCTGACTAGAAGCCTGCCGTTTTTCTGGAAAGCTAAGTGGTCTAATAACAATATTATCTGTGTGTAAAGTTTGATAGTAACATAGACGTGAAGTGAGATTTATTGTGCCATACATAGAGTAGTGTAGATCAGAACATCTCGACTCTGCAGCACAGCTCAGAAACCCCCGTGGTTTGGTTATTTACCCAACTGTAGGAACAGAAACTGTGTATTTATGTACAATTATATTGACAGCTCTTCATACAGCATTTTGCAAAATCCCGACAGCTTCCCTGATCCAGAAAAATACTTGGCTTGAAGTCAGTCTATTGCTTCCATATCAGTCAGACCAGGCATATTTCTAGAGCTTGGCTTTGCTTCATCAGAGCAAGCAACTAGTAGGTAATCCAGCTGAGCAGCTACGTGGGCTGTTGGAAACCATCCCAGAAAACTGTCTGAGAAGGAGATATTCACAGCTGAAGATACCTGTTGTCAGGTACATGCATACTGTAAGGACTGTAAATGGGAGGCAAGATTAGCTAAAGATTCCCAGCAGTATAGAAGCAGATTCTGTCTGACACTTCATAAACCTGATAATTTTATGAAAATCATGCCAGAACTGTATTTCTTGTTGTGATTCTGGTGGTTTTGTTTTCTGTTCTCTGGAGAAAGGAGATACTGAAAACTTAATTTCTCACCAATATTTAATTGGTTTTTTGTCTGGTTCTGCTGCACCCCTTACCCTTCTCTACTCACACAAAGAAATAAACCAGGAAAAAGTAGCAATGAGAAAAATTTAAGCAAAACTTTGAAAATGTTACCTGCAATTGTAGGGCAGACAGAGGGGGAAGGCCTTCCAAAGCAGGTGTTCTTAGTCTTCAAGTGGTACAGCCAACATGAAACTGCCAGACTGGCATCAAATCCTTTTCTACTCTAGCTCAGTAGTTACAGCAGAAAAAGCAGCAGGGCATCCTGGAGGAAAAGAACTGCTCTACCTCTTTCTGAAATGTGCAAAGTATTTTTGTTCCCTAATAAAGAATTAATTTTCTACTAAGAAATACATTAATATACTCCCTGATTTCAATCAAAGGTGTAGACTGTCTCTTAGGGGTAAGATTACCTCTTTATACAGGCACTGAGACCCAAGAAATTTTGGCAGTGAACTCAACAGAAGGAAAATCATATGTGGAAAATGAGACACTGCAGGTTACAGGGCAGAGAGAAAAGGTCCCTGGATAGATTTTTTTCAGCTCTGAAGTACTGCTTCTTAATGAAAAATAGCCGAAAATTACTTACTATGTAGTAAGACAGTGGATAGGATACATTCTGCAAAGGTAATGATGAAGAAATATTAATCATTCTTAAAACTGTGCTTGTGCACATGCATGTGTGGATCACATTGCTCATGTGTATTCCTGCAGACTCGTTCAGAAATACTTCTGAATTATTCTGGACATCTTGCCATCACTTTAAAGGAGTTAGCCAAGTTTTTCATCATTTTACTCAAGCATGCTGTTTTTGGGCAGTGACTGTGTTCTGCTGTCAGGATTTGGTGGAAAAACAGAGTGACAGGAACCTCTCCTATGCTTTCATTGAATTCTCAAACATTAAATGAAGGCTCATAAAACATTAGGGATTGGAAGGACCTTGAAAAATCATCTAGTCTAATCCCCCCACCACAACAGGATCACCTAGATCAAGTTACACAGAAACATGTCCTGGCAGGTTTTAAACATCTCTGGAGAAAGGAACTTCACAAACCTCCCTGGGCAGCCCATCCCAGTGCTCTGTCATCCTCACTGTGAAGAAGTTCCTTCTCATATTTATGTAGAACCTCCTATGCTTATACCCATATAGTTACCTGGATTTTCTTTCTTGCTGTTTTTGAAGATTGGAGTGACATTTGCTATCCTCTAGTCCCCAGGTGCCTCTCCTGATCCCCATGACTTAGCAAAGATGATGGCGAGTGGCCAGCAATGACTTCCACTGTCTCCCATAGCAGTTACAGGTGCATCCCATCAGGGCCCATGGATTTATGGGCATCCAGATTGCTTAATTGGTCCCTAACCCAGGCCTTGTCAACCAGGGCAAACTCCTCCTTTGTCCTGACTTTGTCTTGGGCCTCAGAGGTCTGGGATTCATCAGGACAGCCACCAGTAGCATAGACAAAGGCAAAGAAGGTATTCAGCATCTCCCCTTTCTCTGTATCGTCTGTCACCAGGGCACCTGCTGCATTCAACAGGGGGCCTACATTGCCTCTAGTTTTAGTTTTACGTGCAATGTTTTAAAGAAGCCCTGTCTGTTGCCCTTGACCTCTCTTGCAAGGTTGAATTCCATGGAGGCCTTGGCTTTCCTAGTTGCATCCCTACATCCTCTGGCTAGAGCCTTATAATTCTCCCAGATGGCCATCACCTCCTCCCATGAACTAAGACTTTCTTCTTCCTCTTCAGTTTGCCCAGCAGCTCCCTGTTTAACCATGCAGCTCTTCTGGTTCCCTTCCTTGACTTCTTTCCTGCTCTGATCTTGGGCTTGAAAGAAGTGGTTCTTAAATGTTAACCAGCTGTCTTGGACCCCTTTACCTGCCAGTGCCTTATCCCATTGGGTTTTCCTTAACGATTGCTTCAAAAGGCCAAAGTTGGACCTACTGAAGTCCAGGGCTGTGATTCTGCTAGGTGTTTTCTTCCTGCCACATGAGATCCTGAACTCCACCATCTCACAGTCAATAAGGCAAAGTCTTCTTTCTTTCACTTATGGCAAAAGTTCTCTTACATGTGCAGCTTTTTTCCTTTGTTTATTTTCTTTCAAACCTTTCAAATAAAGTCTGTTATGTGTTTGGTTTAGTGTACTGAAGTGGCACATTAGTCAATAACTTCTGTTAAAAAACAGCATGTGAAAGCTATGCCAGTTTCTGTCCTAAACTGCCCTGATTTTGATAGTTATAAATCTCCCAATGTTTTATAACATTCCTACACGCTTTCTTGGATGCCAGTGAGTTGCTCTCAAGGGATGCCGCGAGCCAGAATTCTATCTTTCTGTTCAGTATTCTGAACAGATTTATTTTTGTGTGACTTTTTCTTTCATAAATTTGCCTGATGGCTTGGTAGCCACTGTGAACTTTCATCACCCAAATTACCTGTCAGAAGGAATTGCATGACTGATCCACACAGTGTCTGAAGTCTCCCATGTTTTGACGGTGCTTCCTGATACAGTCATACATACAGCTTTCATACAATCACAGAATGGTTTGGGTTGGAAGGGATCTTGGAGATCATCTAGTTGCAACCACCATGCCATGGGCAGGGACACCTCTCGCTAGACCAGGTTGCCTGGAGCCCCATCCAACCTGGCCTTGAACACTTTGAGGGGGAGGCCATGCACAACCTCTTGAGCAACCTGTTCCAGTGCCTTGGCAGCCTCAGAATCAAGAGTCTCTTCCTAAGATCTAATCTAAATCTAACCTCTTTCATTTTGAAACTATTCCCCCTTGCCCTATCTGTAGTCTCCCTACCTCTGTATTTGGAGATACTTTGACAGTTGGTCACTTTACCTAAACTAGTCATGTTATAGTCCTCATTTCTTCTCCAGATAGGACAATTCTAGCCATCAGTTTCTAGTGGAGTATTTTGTTCACTTGTACTTAACTTTGAGGACCCAGATCATACAGCTTTCCAGCAGTTTTTCTGGACCTATGGTTATTTCTTCTGACATTTCAAGCATTTTGTGTGGATATTTTCTCTGTCTGGGAAGGTGTCTAGTGGAAGTACCAGAGCTGAAATGTGCGAGCTAGCATTTCCAGAAGTGTGGTGCAGTGCGGTAACACAGCGATGCTGGTACATAAAGCGAGGGATTACACGGAGCAGATTGATTGCCTTGTGCTTCACACAACGAGCAGAAGGAAAACTGCGTAACAGATCAATATGGGAGTGTCATCGCAGCGCAGCGGTGAGGGGTTTCGAGGTACACTGCTGGTTAGACACGTGACATAAAAATGAAATTCCTGTTCCTGCAGCACTGTGCAGTCATGAAAGTGTCAAAATTTGCTAAAAGTTTGGGACAGTAGCTGCTCATACAAAGAACACTTTGTGTCACATTAACGTGAGTGAAGGAAATCTTTTTTGACAAGATGAAATGTTTCAGAAAAACCACCTTTACTAGTCAGATCTCAAGAATAGAAACTTATCAAAGCAAAAAAGGCTAAACACTTCTCACTGGAGATTGTTTGACTATTTTCTACCTCATAAATAGAACCTTAGTGGCATTTAAGAACCTCTTCAAGAAAGGCTTAAGAAGAACCTCATGACATTCAACAAGACTAAGTGTAAGGTCCTGCGTCTGGGTCGAGGCAAATCCTAGGCACAAATACAGGCTGGGCAGTGACTGGCTAGAGAGTTACCCTGAGGAGAGGGACTTGGGGGTGCTTGTGAACCAAAAGTTCAACATGAGCCAGCAGTGTGCACTTGCAGCCCAGAAGGCAAACTGGATCCTAGGCTGCATCACGAGAAGTGTGGCCAGCAGGTCAAGGGAGGTGATTCTCCCCCTCTCCTCCNCGCTGATTCCATGGCTTCTTCAGTGAAGTGATCCTGCTGTGGCAGAGGGATTGAACTAGATGCTGATTTGAGGTCCCTTCCAATCCCTGATGATTCTATGATTCTATGATATGAACTTTCATTTTGCTTTATTAAGAACCTGTTTTCTCAGAAGTTACTCTGCGACATTATTTAGAGTCCATTTCATGTGTATTCAGATTATTTTATGTAGGGAATATGAATTCAGTGTCTTCATGGGGGGCAATGTATTGCAGGAATGCAGAAGATCTTTTGGACAAGGTGAAGAAATTATTTGGTGAGCCCAGTGAGAAGAATGAGGGTCTCAAAAAGGAGGTCCGGGACAAGCTAGCGAACTACCACACCAAAGTTGATGATGCACGAGATCTTCTTAGAGAAGCTACAAGTAAAATTAGGAAGGCTGGTCGTTTATCGGCAATCAACCAAAAAAATATGACCATGGTAGAGGTGAGTGCTGACAAGTTGTGCCCATGATTACCTGGAGTCTGATCCAAGTTTGAAACTTTGCACAATTAAATCTTGAACCAAAAATATAAGCAATACAAAATTATTATTCAGATATAACTATACCTGACATAATTAGAAGGAAACACGTTCCTCAAAATGAATTGACCTTTCGAAGTAGGATTATTCCACAACTTTATCAAAATAATGCCATCTGCTTTTAAACACTGAATGGAAGGTACATTGGATTTATCATTCTGGGGGAAATTAAATCCATCTCAGTACCAATAGTCATGTAAAATTCAGATCCTGTGCTCAGGATTTAAATAGGAATTCAGTTCAAATCTTCACTGTCATATATTTGCTGCTAGAAAACTTGTACTTTCATATCCTGCTCCAGCCCCTGGGAAGAAGACTGAAGGGGGTATGTGGATATTACAGAGTAATAAATCAAACTCTATCCTCTGTAGTTAGTAGCCATTATAAATTGTCTCACTCATAGCAGAGAGGCCTGCCTGTGATTTAATTTAAATTGCAAAGACTTAAAGAGTATATTATACTGTACATTAACAAGTATTTAAGCAAGATATAAAGAGCAGAGTCAACCTAATGAAGATAAATGTCTCTGCTCCATTTGTATCTTGATGAGCTTTCGCCTTGTGTGTGATGATGAGGTTAGAGTTCTGAGATCTCTGCTCTCAGCAGAGATTTGTGGGCTCAATTGATTCGAGGAAATAAAGTGCCATAAAGAAGTTAGACGATCACTGCTCTGTGCATTTTCTTCCCAAAGGTGGATGGATAAAGGTTGGAGAAATTACGTGCTATCTCAGTTTTTAAAATATTCTCAGCATCACAGCATGAGTGCCTGAAGGCATCCTTTCCAGCAGTCCTGCCCACCTGGTTGTTTTGAGGACAGGTGTGAATTTTTGCTTTAATTTGACCCTATTTTGACCAGGGCACCATCACAGTGCTCTTAATGCCGGAATATCACAGTCCCCCATCAAACTAATCTGTGAGACTCAACAGATCTTGCATGGGAGATTGCCAGCTCCCTATTCAGAAGTTCATCCTACTACACAACATGCAGTGTTTTACAAGGAGGAAAATCAAGAATCCTAAGTTTGCTGCAAAACATCCTATTTACTTTAAATTTAGTTAGTGAAACAGCTGCACACATAAATAGGGAAGCAGCAGAATACTTCACTAAAATACAGGCATAAATCTAGGCATGGAAAGTAATGATCTAAACAAGGAACCTGCACACCTGGGTGGAGATTAGGATTCCTAATTTCTTTCCCATTCATGTTGCAATAGTACTGCAGTCAGTTACCTCTCTTAGAGCAACAAGTAAACTACCATGTGGGCAGGGAACACAAAGCTGGGGACAGCAGGACAAGCAGAAGATACCTTACATTCAGTGTGCTTCATTGTTGTTGCTGGCTTTGTTCGAAAGCTCAAAGAATGTCCTGTAGTGTGTCACTGTAGTGTGTCAACCAAATGTGGTCTTATGTTGGGATGCTGGCATCTGAAACCGTCATCCGTGTTTACTGAACCACTCCTGTTTTCCTCTGTGTGAATGCATCCTCTAGAAAAAGAAACAAGCTGTGGAAGATGGCAGACAAGATGTTGAGAAGAGCCTGCAGGAAGGGAACAGTGTCCTCAATGAAGCCAACAAACTTGCAAATGAAATCAGCTTAGCAATAGAGGTGAGTGTTTTAGCATCCTTGCCTGAGAGTTGTGCAACAAAGCATCATTACAAAAGCAAAATAGACCATTAAAGTGATGTGTTTTTCCTTTTTTGTTCATCAGTGTTGAAATATAAATACTGGGCAAAATAATGTTTCTGCTGCTGTACGGAAGAAAAGCTCATCTGGTATATAAAAATATTAACTTTGAAATTGAAGTGATTCATTGGATTATATAATGATCTAGCTCAGAATTTTTCAGGAACGCTGCTTTCTTTTATAAATACTGGTTGTGGTACTGACTTGATCTTTGGAATTGCAGATGCAGCAGACTCATTGACAGTCTCACTCTGACTCTGATCTAGGTGTAGATTCGTCTGCACGAACACTGCATGTGCATATCAGAAGGAAACTTCAGAAATAATTTGTTGCCTGTGGCAACAATTTTAACTCTAGATAGATCAGGGAGAGGAGAGGATTGTGCTCACGTTTTACATAATGTTTTTGAGAATTCTCCCTCAGAAGTTTCATCAACAGACTTTGAGCAGTGCCATAGCTAGGAGAAGAAAGTAAATCTTGAAATCCCACTGGTTCTGGAAATATTTCCAGACAGCTTAGTGGAGCAGGAATGCCACTTCTTCAGAAAGTGTAGTTCTTAACTTATTAACTTATAAGTGAGATAAGTTAATAAGCAATAATAATACATTGGAGTCACCCAAAGGATCCTGAAACATGAAATATCTGTCTTTGTTATTATTGTGCAGCAAAGTACAATTCAGTGCAACTGATGTCTCAAAAGACCTTTGTTTTTGCTCTTTCCAGTATGTAGAAGGCATTGCAGATAAGATACAGCCCATGTCTGATCAGCTGAAGGATAAAATAGATGACTTATCACAAGAAATTCGTGACAGGATGCTCCCAGAAAAGGTGCTGCAAGCTGAGAACCACGCAGCCCAGCTGAATGAATCCTCTGCTATACTGGATGGGTAAGGCAGCCAGTCAGTGGTAATGGTCAGGTCAGGAATTAGGTTTGGAAGGACATTCTTCTGGGTCAATTGTGTGTCTGTCTCTTGTAAACCATTTAATAGGTGTCGAGATGCTTACTGGTTGCACTGACTGCCAACGGTGCCCTCAGGTGCAACTTACCGTGCACGTAGTGCTCTAGTGATGTGAAAACCAATGAACTTTTTCTTACAGAGCCTACTGTGTGTTTTCATAAGCTTGTGTTAAAGCCCAGCAGGGTATGTGTTTTTAAATGACCATTAGGGTAGGAGACCCTTATCATGGTGTCAGTTTGTTTCCTGTCAGAATTCTCCCTCGTGATAAGTAATGCTTCGTGTGCTTAAAACATTTGACCCAAGTAAGTGGATGTCATGGACCAAAATGCTTAAACCAAAGCTCAGAAACTTCACTTTCTGTTTTCAACTATCGCATTCCGAAATAGCAGTGAGAATTGCAAAGCCCTTGGTTTCTGCGACCACAGACCTTTAGAAAAATGGGTGCTCTGCTTCTTGGACCTGTCCCTGAACAGCTGAGTTATAGTCTCTCAAAAGCACCGCATGAATAAAAACCAGATATTATTTCTTTAACACCAACAGTATGCTCCTTTTTGCTGCTTGCATATTTTAGATCTACCAGAAGATTTTAATATCCCAAAGACTTCTGAGCAGACAACATTTTTTCCTCAAAACATCTGTAATTTTGAGGCAAAGGCGCCAAATTATCTCCACTAAAGTGTCTGATACTTGTGAAATTACTGGCTTCATCTACAGTGTAGTCACAGTGCTCTGGAGATTCAGTCTTGTTTGAGTTCTGAGGAGCACATAAAATAATGATAGCTCTGGCTTCCTGAGTAAAGCTGATTTGAAGAGCGACACTGCTTCTACAAAAATACGGCTTCTGTAAATGGCTGGTGCAGTGTCTGCTTAGGACACATCAGGGTTGTACCTCTGGATCTAAAGGCAGGTGTCTATAGTGTCCCATCCAGCCACAGTGGATAAAAGTATACAAATATGTGGAAATTTGGCATGGAGGAACTAAGAAATAGAGAAAATATAGATGGAAAAGACTATTTGGCCTCCTTAAAGAAATGCTGGCAGACATATTTTGTGATAGTGGTTTTTAATTATGCTAAATAGACTCTTTATGGGTTCGTGCAAGGGATGAAGAAAGAACGAGGTGCTAGGTAATCCTGCATCAGGATAAATCTGTTTGGTGGGCACACAGACATTAATCTAAGGAATATGTTGCAGGAATATTCACATACTTTCCAGAGAGGCAAAAATTCAACTCAAATTTGGGGTCTTAACACATTTATCCTTTATTCAAGAAAAGCATCGTAAGCATCAGACATCGTCTGTGCTGAGATAGATGCCTTCAGGTTAATTCTGTAGGTGCACTGCATCTTTGTAGAATTTTTTTAACATCTCATATAGAGGAATGCAAGACAAGTGGTTTCTCCAAGCTACTGGCTAGAGATTTCTCTGCAGGAGTGGATGGTTCACTGAGCTCCAGTCCCTCCCTGTACCAGGAAATGTTTATAATTACCTTTTATTTTGTTTATAGCTATTAGAATGGCCTGTTTAATATAAATAGAACATCCCTTTCAATATGAAGTATTATTGCTTTTGTTTTTTCATTGCAGTCAGAAAAAAATACTATTTAGGATTAAACAGTGATTAAACTCTTTCAAATTGGACATTTCTATGTTTAGCACCCAAGCCAATGAATTCATTATTCAGAGAGTCTACTGTAAAACATGTCTGTGGTGATTTCCCATGTTCATAGAGACCCAGTCTTCCTGTGTTCAACCTAGAGACCCAAGTTCTGGACCTGTGTGATCTGCATTGTAGCATAAAGCACTCTTCTCACTGAGTGATCCATTTTTATCTCACACAACCTCTTGACAAACACTGTTTTTTATGTTCCTCTGCACAGATAAAATGTGTATTCCATTAAACACATGGTGCCAGAACTCCTGAAATCTCAAGTGCAGCAAAGGTCTCTGCAGAAGTGCCTTAGAAATGCAGGCTGTTGGATCTGAGAAAGGATACCATGTTCTGCTGAGTGCTGATAGCAGGTTTAATGGTGTGTTTACTTTCCCATCCTAACAGAATCCTTGCTGAAGCAAAAAACCTCTCTTTCAATGCCACACTTGCTTTCAATGCTTATACCAACATCAAGGATTACACAGATGAAGCTGAAAAAGTTGCCAAGGAAGCCAAGGCTCTTGCAAATGAAGCTATGCAAGCGGTAAGGAAAATAAGTAAATTGGAAGGAGTTTAGATCTTTCTGTGGAACAGTGTTATGCTTTATCTGAGATCGATGTTTGGCCATCTTATGACTTCATTTAGAGATTGCTACATTCTTGTGCTGAGACGAGAACACTTCGCACCTGTCAGAGCTACATGAACCTTCACACTACCTCCCCATTTGTTCCTAACTCATGTTTTTTTTCTTAGCCTTTTTATTTACTGTTCTTTCTCTCTCTGTCTTCCTTATGTCAGTCTCTGTCTGTGGCTCGAGTCAGTAGCTTTGAGTCAGGCACGTGGGTCACTGGATACTCAACAAAGCTAGCTTGTATTTAGCAAATACTGTGCACACATCTAAAGAACTCTCATAACTTAATTAGCTCTTCACCCTCTAGTTCTGTGACAGTGCTCAGAGGCACTTTTCAGCCCACAGAGTGAACTATGTGCACTTGGCAGAATTCTAGAAATGGAGAATTGTAGCAGAGGAGAGAAAAGTTTTATTCATAGAGACCGTACAGCCTCTTTGGTGAACTCTGCCAGCTTTCACAGGGAAATCTTATTCTCATTGAGGTACTGCATGCGGATTTTCAGAGGAAATGGAGGGAACTTTTAAGAACAGGGTGATAAGGAAAAGCCAGCTGTCAACCCTGTGTCACAAAGAGCAACTCAGCTCCTTAATTTGTGTGCTGTGAGCCAAAAGCACACTGAGAGTAGCCAGGACTACTTTTTACGTGGAAGTCTGTCCAAGAGCAACTGATGTGCACTTCACAGGCATAGAGACGCATGGAAAAATGCAATTGCCAGACCCTGTATTTGGTAGAGAAACATGCAGAACAGGAGCAACTTGTTACAGCGTTTTACATTAGTAAAGGTGGCTTGCAGAGAGCTACTTCAGTCAAATGGATTATAAGAACAACAAAAGCAATCATGTGCTGTAAAAGTCTGTATTTAAGGAATCCAGCCACTGCGCACACTTTTAAAATCTTTTTAGACTGTTTACGTTGTCAGCTTCCTTTTCAAATAACACTAATTGCTGTATTTCTCTCTAGAAGAAAAAAATTCCCCTCACACATTAGTAAATAGTTACCTGTTCACTCCCAGTTACACTGCAGAAGTAAATAAGGAGCTGTAGATTTGGGGTTTTTTTTTTCCTTTTCATTAGGATTTAATAAATACAGCTCTCTCTTGCTCCTCTGGTGACTCTCAGGATGTGAGGCAGACAGCTGTTTCAAGGATTGAATAGGAAAAAGAAGATACACAGCAGTCATGAAGCAAAGCATTGTGAGGAGGGACTTCTTCACAGCGAGAGTGACAGACCACTGGAATGGGCCCTCCAAGGGGGTTGTGGAGTCTCCTTCCCCTGTGTGATTTGATCTAGGTGATCCTGCTGTGGCAGAGGGATTGGACTAGATGATCTTTTGAGGTCCCTTCCAATCCCTAATGTTCTGTGATTGAGTATGGCTGCAAAGAGTCTATACCAGGTGGTGAACCAACTGATCATCCCACGGTAAGAGAGAGGATAGATAATGTGAAAGGGATGGAGGTGATGATTCACAATGTGATGTAAATAGAGGTGAGTAAGAATAAAGGAAAGGAACTAAGATATTACTAAGATAAGGTTTTAAACACCTCCATTCCATGTATTGATTAGAACCATAGAATCACCAAGGTTGGAGGAGACCTCCAAGATCATCAAGCCCAACCATCAACCCAATGCCACCATGCCCACTAAACAATGTTTTGAAGCACCACATCTATGTGTTTTTTGAACACTTCCAGGGACAGTGACTCCGCCATCTCCCTGGGCAGCCTGTTCCAATCCCTGACCACTCTGCCAGTAAAGAAATTTTATTTAATGTCCAATCTAAACCTCCCTTGGCACAACTTGGGGTCGTTTCCTCTTGTCCTGTCTCTAGTGACTTGGAAGAAAGACCACCCCCCACCTCTCTATACCCTCCTTTTGGATAGTTGTAAAGAGCATCCTTTTCTCCATACTAAACTACCCCAGTTCTCTCAGGTGCTTCTCATAACACCTGTCCTCCAGGCCCTTCACTAGAAGGGGGTTTGCTTTTTTGTTATGAGCCATATATATGTTGCAAGGTTCTGGATGATAAAGAAGAAAATGAAGGGAGCTGTAGCCTTTCAAATGTAATTGCCCTGATCCCAAGTCAAGGTAATCAGTTAACTTTAGTGATTTCTCAGAGTTTTGGGGAGGCTATTTTGTAATAGCAAAGCTGGTTTGTTTTCAAATTAAGCTAATGTTGCTAAAAGCAGGAACAAAAAGGTTCTTAAGATCTGTCGTGATTACAGGGAGCCTGATAAATGACTGGGGGAAAAATGCATTAAAAATATGACAGAAAAATTCCTCCTGAGCTTTTTATGATGGATTTGCTCTCCCCTTCAAAAGCGAAATAAATTTATCACAGATGAGAAATCTCTGTATTCAGGCAGCTTCAACATCCCATTAAATAGCCAAGGCAATCATTGGCTGGAGAAGGAGAGTCACAAGAGATCCAGTTCATGTCTCACAGGCCAGGATCCTTGTTTGCAATACATCTTGAAAAAGTGCCATTATTCTTAGGTGTTCTTGAGAGGACTTATAGGCTGGTAACTGGAACCATAGGGGACATGTTAAGTGTTCATGGGCCTAATTCCTTCTTTGCTTTTGACTTTCTTCTTTACATGCCTAGGCAATGGCTTAAAGCTGCCTAGCCACGTGCCTACTCCTTGTGAAGCTGTCCCAAGATGCTAGTCTTTCATACTCGTTTAGTACTTCAGAATGCTCAGTTGTGTTCAGGCCTGGTAAAAACTAAGGTAGCCCTAGCTCTTGCATAGGTGAAAACTTCCCACAAAATAAGTCTACATGAAAAGAAAACAATTTAATGATAAGACAGAACTATTTTTAGCAGATGTGACTTAGAACCTAGATCTGTAAAATACCTTCTGTGTGCATTACATACAAGTGTGTGGTGTACCTTTTGGTCCAAAATTGCCAATGCTGGGCAACACACTACCTACATTGTGTTTACATTCATTCATAAAACCTCAGAAAAATGCTTTTCTGCAAAGTTCTCAGCAATTCCCAGTCTGATACATGTACATACCATGCCTAGCACGTGGTTTTAGAGGAGTCTGCAGTGATGGGACTGGGTCTGGCCTTATTCAAACTTGCAACATGTCACTGAGCTAAGTCAGTGATTCACTCTGGTTGTCCCTGAGACATCTGCAAGGATCTTCTCCGTGCTTAACTCCAGTTCCTTCAGTCACTCCTCATGGGACTTGTGCTCCAAGCCCTTCATGAGACTCTGCCTAGACATGCTCCAGCACTTTGATGTCCTTTCTGTAGTGAGGAGACCAAAACTGGACACAATGTTCAAGGTGTGGCCTCACCAGTGCCCAGGACAGTGGGATGATCACCTCCCTACTCCTGCTGGCCACACTATTTCTGCTACAAGCCAGGGTGCTTTTGGCCTTCTTGGCCACCTGGGCACACTGCTGCTTCATATTCAGTCGACTATAAACCAATACTCCCAGGTCTCTTTCTGACATGCAGCTTTCCAACCACACATCTACAAGCCTGCAGCTTTTCCAGGGTTGTTATGATCCAGATGCAGGACCCAGCACTTGACTTGGTTGAACCTCATACAGTTAACCCATGCCCATCAGTGCAGCCTGTCTAGATCCTTCTGTAGAGTCCCCTACCTTCCAGCAGATCAACACACATCCACCCACACCCCGCAGCTTGGTTTCACCTGCAAACTTGCTGAGGTATGCTCAGTCCCCTCATCCATACAGTTAATAAAGATATTAAAGAGAACAGGACCTGATACTGAACCCTGGGGAAGAGCACTTGTGACTGGCACCAGCCACGTTGACCTCCATTGAAATACCAGAAAAAGGCGGACATCGGGGATATTCTTCCTAGTTTCCCTTCCTATGTCAGTCATTTTCCTAATTATCAATTCACTGAGTTTTTCAGTAATTTGATAGATGTTCCTCCTTTGCTGTTAAATTAAATTTTTTGCTAAACTGTAGATAGAAAATAACCCCAAACCATCAAGGACAACATAAAGTGGCAGCTTTATTCATTATCCTCTTGTAACAGCACTTACACCTCTGACCTTTGACTGAAGTTCATTGTTTGGGCTATAATGAGATTCCCATTCTGCCACAAAAAGGCACGTGGAGAGGAAGGGACTATCCCTATCCTCAGCTTATGGACACTCTGGAGGAGGCAGAATGAGATCGAACTAGATTCCCGTGTCCTGCAATTTTCCAGTTGATATTGATTTACAGATTTTATTACTTTAATAATAATTAGAAATTTTTAGAAATAATTATTAGAACTAATAATTTAGAAAAATAATAATAAAGACCTGTGTCTGTCAGGCGTGCCACAATCACACAAATTCACCTTAACCAAAGCCAGAAAATGTTTGGGGTTTTTCTTGACTGGCTTCATCCTTTTCTTGTCTCAATAGACACAAGAAAAGCTGGAAAAACAAGTATGTTTTACATCTGCTCTCTTGATTAATCCTCCCTTTCAGAATTATGTTAAAATAAGAAATAAAGCATCAAATCAATACAAGTATATTTGTCTATGAAGAGCCTTCTCTGGTATTAATGTTGTCATGAAATCTGCTTCTTATTGTTAGCACATGCCTAATTATCATTCCTGATTTGATTAACTTCTCAGTTTTGCATTGTAAGGTTTTTTTCATTTTATTGAATATAAACTGCTTTAACAGCTATGCCTACTCATGTAATGGTAACAACAGTCTGTGTTTTTGAAGTCCATGGTCATAGACTGATCATGTCCTGGGTTCTGTGGCTCACGGACAAGGAACTACAAAAGCATTCCATGACTTGACAGGTGCGTCTGCCACAAAATCTGGCCAAACATTCTTCCTTTAGGACCGAGTCTTGTGCTAAACTGAATAGTTTAGTATTGTTTTTCTTCCTGTCTTTATATATATTTTTTTATTGCCAGTTGTACTGCATGATAAAATCTCTAAGAAACTAATTTTGTTCATCTTTAAAGTTTCCATTGATTTTGAAAGGAATTTGTGTATACAGGTGAGCTTGGAAATATGGCAGTCAGGTGGGCATTACTTCTGAAAATGAAGTGTTTTCCATCCCACATTGTCCTAGTTTTGAGTTAGAATAGAACTATTTCTCTTTGTTGATTTTATTTTCAGGTCTGTCAACTAACTGCACTTTCTGCAGTTAACAGAAGGTTTGTGCACACAGTGGCTGCTCCTGCAAGTGATGAGTTACTACTAGGAGTTGGGATGCAGAAAGTCTCTTGCTTAGACTTGATCCAGTGGAGATCAGGATCTTGTGTCTGACATTTGGGGTGCAGGAAGTGAGATGCTGTAGGCTGTACTTCCAGGGAGAAGTGGACAGGACAGGTGATCCTACACTGACCAGGTTATTCCATCCCATAGATGTCCTACTGGGTATAAAGCTGAGGGACCACAAGGATCAGCCCTCTTGGGATGTCTGGCTCTTCTCTTTTCTCTCTGATCTCCTCATTCTCTTCTTCACCGGTGGAGTCTGAGGAGGACTCTGTCCATTATGCTTTTGATCCCAATCCATGCATTCCTGAATCCAGCTCCTGTGTTTGGTTCCTGTCTGCCACTGAGTTCAGTCTGGGTCTTCCCCAGTATCTGCATCAGTGATGATGGTGATGTAATTGCCCAAAGCCTTGCCAGGTTCAGTATTGGTTTTGGATTTGTTGTTTGGATTGGTTTCAGTGTTGGATCTATGTCATATTCTCTTTATTTTCATCAAAGCTGTTGCAGTTTTCCAGTCCGTAAGTGTCTCTCCCTTATTCCCTTTCTTTCCATAAATGTATTTCCTTTATGTCCCCTTTTGAGGAGAGTGAGACATCCATGTGACATGTCACCTCTGCACTGAATTGTGATAGTATCCAAAGCATTCCTCAGCATCTGTAAAAGAAAAAGATATTCGCAAGTCCTATCTATCTTGTTTAAAGTCGGCAAAAGCCAAGATTCAGTAGTATGTGAAGTATAACCCCGGGCTTGCTCGTTATGTAAATAACAAATAGCAATAATAATTGTGTCACTTAGTTGACACACAGCTAATTCTTCAGTGTATGTATCTGCCCTGGTAAATGGAAAGTAGCTGCTTAATGATTACAGACTGCTTACAAGGCTGTGACCCACAATTAACATGATGGAATATTGTCTGGCTGTCGGGAGTATTCTGAAGGAAATATCTGCACTGTGATGTGTGACCTGGATTCAGTCTTACAAACTGAGCTGTGAGTGGTTTAGCACCCGGAGCAGTTCCTGCCAACTGGCAATACTAATGAAATGTAGCAATATCATTCAATCTATCAATCAGTCTCTGTATTGAAGATTGAGATGGATGTTTTGCAAAAGAAAGATCTTTGAGTAGCACAATGTGATGAAGGATCATTATTTAGTAATAAAACTCTTTCAGGTGGACTGCAGTTCACCCTTCTTTTTAAACTCTATTTTATTCATTGACTTAGCAATAGCAATTCTTGAATTTAACAGGAAAGAAATCTCTGTTGTTGGTTTTAGAATTTGAATCATCAGAAGCCAGATCAGATCCCATCTGTGGCTTCTAAAGTCTGTTAGAGTGAAATATGGTACTACACAGTGTTGAGAAACCCATATTTAAGTTGGAACTACCCTTTTCTTTCTTTGGTGGATTTGGGCAAAGTTTTGCTCCTAGAGTAACACCCATTTGATTAACACTATAAATATTTTCTCTTTGTATTAAGGTCACTGCTGTAACTCCAAAGAAGAGCTAGGTTCCTGTAAAAAAATTACGCACTTTTTGGGATTTCTTATAGACCAGTGGGACAGTAATGAGGTATAATTCAGAGCACACTGATGTTTACTTAGAATTTAGATGACTGGTCACTTAGTTATCATTTTCATATATCTGTTACGACTTCAGACTTTCCTGCATATTTACGTGTATGACACTGCTTGTTTATCTACAGACTTCTGATCTTCAAGGATCATTGAAGGATGGTGCCAAGAAGTCTCTTCAGAAAAGCTTGAGAGTCCTTGATGAAGCCAAGAAGTTAGAAAACAATGTCAAAGGTACGTGTGGTATGCAGTATTCAGCCACATCAAGTACAATAAAAGCATGGTGAGACTGCTGGGCTTTTAGTGTGAAGAAGCCGGATCTGTAGGAAAAAAATTAGAGTTCGTTACTCGATTTAAAATTAAACAGTGTCTCAATTAAAAATATCCTTCTGTTTTGTTCCTAAAGCACAAATACACGCCTAAATTCATCTGAAATCATAAACCAAACAATTTGGTTTCCCAGTAAGAAAGAAAACATCTTTAATTTCTATTCAATATTTTCAACTGGGCAGGGAAATAGCTTTGAAATAGTAGAGAAGTTACTAACTGCAGTTGTGGGCACTGACCTTGATGAGGTCTGAGGTGGTTTGCAGAGAGTCCTGAAGACGTCATGAAGAGTAAGTGGAGATCTAGTGGAGAAAAGATTATAAGAGATATTAAAATAATTTAAATGTGTAGATTGAAAAAAAAACAATTGAGTAGGGAGTTAAAATTCTTCAGTTATGTCAAGATTTCTCTAAAGAAGATGGGACTAACGTAGCTGAAATTCCCTGATAATACAGTCACATGTTCGGAAAATCTTCCTTGTAATTCAAATGCAGAAGTACTGGAATGGCTTACTGAGGTGAGATCAGGAAGAGAGATTCAGCCTTTGAAAATCTTTGGAAACAGCTTAAACAAACATCAGTGAGGAATGACTGTCAGTCAGAAGGAGAAAAATGATCTTTGGACAAACATCTGTTCTGAGCCTGTGATTCGCTTATCTTCTGAACATTGCAACCAAAGGCCGTTTATTTCTTGCATCGTTACCCAGACAGATTGTTTCCTAGATCATCCAAGAAAATACTTATTGTGACACTAATGAAGCATCTGTTTAACAACACTCAACAGTTCTTTCTCCACAGCAGTCTTAAAAAGCAATTGAAAAAATCCATTTTGACTAAACTCAAGGGGAAATAAGCATGATACAATTACCCACTTTCAGTCAAGCCAACACTGTGTTTCACACATCTGCCTTTATGAAAAAAGTTGAACCTTACTGCTTTAATTGCCTTTAAAAAATACACATATATATAACAAAGAAAGCAACTTATGTGCATGAAGTGTTTGTGTCACAGGTGTAATAAAGTCTGAGAGAAGGATCAGTTAAATGAGTCCTCTCTACAACTATACTGAAAGTCTTTCATCCAAACACAATCATAGAATGGCTTTGGCTGGAAGGGATCGCAGAGATCATCTAGTACCAAAATCCCTAACATAGGCAGGGACACTTCTCAGCAGACCAGGTTGCCCAGAGCCCCATCCCACCTGGCCTTGAACACTTTCAGGGAGGGGGCATCTGCAAACTATCCTGGGCAACCTGTTCTAGTGTTTCAGTACCCTCACAGTGAGAAATTTATTCCCGAGATCTAATCAAAGTCTCCCCTCTTTTAGTCTGAAGCCATCCCCTTTATTCTGTCACACCAACAAATATTGAGTTGTAGCTAGATTAGTCTAAACAGAAGTTCTAATTGGTAATTTCGTGGTTTATTTCAAGTGAATGCAGTCATCCTCTTCCTTTTGTAATTTATAATTTGTGGTGTCTATTTTGAGAAGCTTGTGTTCAGTCACTGTAGTTTTCAAAAAGCTAGACACATTAGAATTTCATTGAATTTAGTTGGCTGAAGCTGTAATAGGGTTAACCTGGATGGGAATTTCACAGCACTTGAAAATTTCTGTGAACAAACAGATTTAAGACTCTGAAGAAATAAAGACAAGGAGAGGAAAACAGCTACAACATTACGGTTTTTTGCCCCTTATAAGGTCTGAAAATCAAGCTGGGTTTTTTTGGTTGTTCTGTACATCAGAACCAGAAAAATTACACAGGGGAAATATTTGAGTTTGAGAGGTAAGCTGCTCATCGCAGAGGTGATGCCTGAAGCTAGTTAATGCTACAGCAGTTAAAATACTTGTTATTGAAACAAGAAGCAATTTTATAATGTCTTTCAAGTTTTAACATACAAAATTTTCACTGATCCCCTAGGAGATGCATTACAAAAATCACACAGCATGGAGTATCACAACCATACATCTTGGAGTCATCTTTTGGCTATTACTGCACTTTCATTTAGCTTTGGCAGGTCTAGGATTTCCAACTGCAAAAGTACTTAACAAGTAAACATAATATTAATTTAATAAGGTCATAAAGTATAATGTTTCTTAAGTTCATTGATTACATTTCACTGTGTGAAAGTTAGAACCTTCTAATTGACTCTTAGTACCTCTGAGAAGAAAGTGTGTCTGCAGTTACTAGTAAATCTAGGGGGTCTTGTTAGGATGTTTTTTTATTGCAACTCCTTACTGCCAGATTCAGTATGAATTTAGAGAAGGAGTGGCATGTTTCAGTAAGTATGTTGCAGAAGATCACAAAACTCTGAGGGGAGGCCACTGTGCCATTTAGGTTGCATGGCTGCAGCAGAATGAAATGGATGCTGATGATGCCCTTTTCTGGAGCACCCACTGCCACAGTTTGCCATGGCTAGTGTGCAGGAAACACAAAAGCAGCAGCACTACTATGTGTACAACCTCAAGTAAGTCATTATTCCAGAGATGTGTGGAAAAATGTTATTCTCCCACTTTGTGCTAGTGAGAATTTAGATTGACATCAGTTTGAGAAGTGAAGATTTGAAATGCGTGTTGATACCTCATACTGAAGGGTAAGGAGATGGAGCTTTCTTAATGCTTTCTGATGTGCCTTGATGTGCCTCAGACACAGGAATATTTGAACTTTTTTGCAGTGTGTGGTCGTGCTGCACAGCTTGACCCACAGGATGCAGTTAACGTTTTGCCCAGAATGCCTAAGAAGAAAAGGCAATGCCAAGTAAAGGACTGTGGCAGAAGGTGAGCACCACCCTTGCCTGCCTCACCTTCTCAGTTGCCCCTAAGTAGTAGATATGAGCCCCTGCTGGAAGACAGTCAGTCTAATAAGGATTTAGAGGATGGAGAACCCATACCAGAGGTTCTAGCAAGGATGTATAAATCCAGGAGATCTTCCAGTAATATGACAACCTCCTCCACAAAGAAGAGAAGGGTCCTAGTTATTGGAGACTCACTCCTGGAAGGGACCGAGGGCCCAATATACAGAGCTGACCCTCATCAAAGGGAAGTCTGCTGTCTACCTGGATCCCGAATCAGAGATATCACTACGTTGCTCCCTCACCTGGTGAGATCAGCTGACTATAACCCACTGCTGATCATCCAGACAGGTGGGGAGGAAGCTGTATTGCGTAGCCTGAGGGGAATGAAAAATTACTTTAAGGCATTTTGATACTTGGTGAAAGACTCTGGGGCACAAATTATATTCTCGTCTTTCTTCCATTTTGGGGTGATGACACAGGCCAGAACAGAAGGATTCAGTCCATTAATGCCTGGCTGCGAGACTGGTGTTACAGGCAGGGCTTTGGGTTCTTTGATATAACTGGTTTTATTAGAAATCCATGTCCAGTCACGTGATTATGATTTGGTAGCGATTACGGAGACCTGGTGGGACAGCTCGCATGACTAGAATGTGGTCATGGATGGCTATGTCCTTTTCAGGAGACAGGTGGAGTTGCTTTCTACTTGAGAGAACAACTGAAATATATTGAGTTCTGTCCAGGGGTGGATGAAGAGAGAGTTGGGAGTTTGTGGGTGTGGATCAAGGAACAGAGTGGCATGGGTGACACTGGATTTTAATTCTCTTGGTATTTGCTGGAAGACCTACTCAGCCAACCACCCACGGTCCAGGAGGTTCCTCCATTGCATTGGTGACAATTTCCTGATACAAATGGTGGAAGAGCCCAGTTGGAGAGGATCTTGTCCTCACCAACAAGGAGGGTCTTTTTGAAGCAGTGAAGGTTGAGGGCAGCCTTGGGTGCAGTGACCATGAGATGGTGGAGTTGAGGGTCTTGTGTGGTAGGAACAGAATAGCTAGCAGAATCACAACCCTAGATTTCAGGAGGGCCAGCTTTGGCCTTTTGAAGCAATTGCTAGGGGAAATCCCATGGGACAGGGAACTGGAAGGTAAAGGGGCCCAAGATAGCTGGTTAACATTCAAAGACCACATCTTTGAAGCACAGCACAAGAGTATGTCAACAGGAAAGAAGTCAAGGAAGGGAGCCAGAAGACATGTGTGGTTAAACAGGCACCTGCTCTGCAAACTGAAGAGGAAGAAGAAAGTCTATAGGTGATTTAAGGAGGGGATGGCCATTTGGGGTGATTATAAGGCTCTGGTGAGAGAATATAGGAATGTAACTAGGAAAGCCAAGGTCTCCTTGGAATTAAACCTTGCAAGAGAGGTCAAGGGCAACAAAAAGGGCTTCTTCGAATACATTGCAGGTAAAACTAACACTAGAGACAATGTAACCCCCCTGCTGCAAGCTGTCCTGATATGAAACCCCAGACTGCTGAGGCTCCAGAGGAAGTCGAGGCAAGAGAGGAGCCTGCCTTGGTTAATGAGGACTGGGTTAGGGATAAGTTTAACTGGATATACACAAATCCATGGGCCCTGATGGGGTGCACACACTAGTGCTAAGGGAGATGGCAGAAGTCATTGCTAGGCCACTCTCCATCATCTTTGATCTTCCTGGGGATCAGGAGAGGTTCCTAGGGACTGGAGGATGGCTAATGTCACTCCAATCTTCAAAAAGGGTAAGAAGGAGGACTATAAAAAGGATAAGGAGGTAACTATAGACCCGACAGTCTCACCTCCATCCCAGGAAAGGTGATGGAACAGTTTGTACTAGAGGCTGTTTCCGGGCACATCAGGAACAGGAGGGTCATTAGGGACAGTCAGCATGGCTTCACAAAGGGAAAGTTGTGGTTGACCACCTGATAGCCTTTCATGAGGGCATAAACAGGTAAATGGATGATGGCAGAGCAATGGATGTGGTCTATCTTGACTTCAGGAAGGCATTTGACACAGTCTCCCACAGCATCCTCGCAGCCAAACTTAGGCAGTGTCGACTGTATGATTGGATAGTGAGGTGGATGGTGAACTGGCTGCAGGATAGAAGCCAGAGAGTGGTGGTCAGTGGGATAAAGTCTAGTTGGAGACCTGTACCTCGGAGAGACCCCAGGGGTCAGTACTGGGACGAATCCTGTTCAGTCTGTTCGCTGACGACTTGTATAAGGGATTAGAGTGCACTGTCAGCTGATGATACAAAGCTGGGTGGCGTTGCTGACACCCCTGCAGACTGTGCTGCCATTCAGTGAGACTTGGACAGGCTAGAGAGCTGGGCAGGCATGAATGTAATGAAGTATAGCAAGGGTAAGCATACAGGCTTGCATATGGGCAAGAACAACCCCAGGTACCAGTGTAGGTTGGGGACTGACCTGTTGGAGAGCAATGTAGGAGAAAGGGACCTGGGAGTCCTAGTGCATAGCAGGTTGACTGTGAGCCAGCAGTGTGCTCTTGTGGCCATGAGGGCCAAGAACATAATGGGGTGGATCAGAAGTGGGGTAGTTAGCACATTGAGAGAGGTTTTTCTCCCTCTCTACTCTGCACTAGTGGAGTATTATGTCCATTCTGGGCCCCTCAGTTTAAGAGGATGTGGAGCTGCTGAAGGGAGTCTGTCGTAGAGCAACGAGGATGATGAAGGAAGTGGAACACCTCCCTCATGAGGAAAGGCTGAGGGAGCTGGGTCTCTTTAGCTTGGAGAAAAGAAGACTGAGGGGTGACCTCATTAATGTTTATAAATATGTGAAGGGTAGGTATCAGGAGGATGGAGCCAAGCTCTTCTCAATGCCATATAGTGATAGGATGAAGGACAGTAGGTGCACCCTGGAACATGGGAGGTTCCACATGAATATGAAAAAGAACTTCTTCACAGTGAGGGTGGGAGAGCACTGGAACAGGCTTCCCAGGGGCATTACGGACTCTTCTTTTGTGGAGACATTTAAAACCCACCTGGATGTGTTCCTGTGCAACTTGGTCTTTTCAGGTCACAGGATCACAGAACATTAGGTATTGGAAGGGACTTCAGAAGATCATCTAGTCCAATCCCCCAGCCATAGCAGGATCACTTAGACCAAGTTGTGCAGGAACATATCCAGACTTCTTGGATTTCTTTTTTTCTCCAAAGTTGGGATGTTATTAGCATTATGAACAGGACTCCTTTTGGATGTCCTGATGTGTCCACGGTAGAAATGAAAGTTGAGTGTCAAACTAATAGAAATCTTCTTGTAATTCTTCTAAAGCTGAGTTTCAATGGGAAGTGCAGGATGGATGACGGACCCTCCATGAAGACCTGGCAGGTAGAAGTCATCATTAGTTTAAAATGGGGGATTGGACTAGATGATCTTTTGAGGTCCTTTCCAATCCCTAATGATTCTATGATTCTATGTCTCTGTCTGCACTACAGGTAGTACATTGGTTAAAGTACTGAAGACTCGTAAGCCACTCAACAACTGTGCACTCCAAAAACACAGGCTGGGATCTGAAAGAGATGGGAGTGTTTTTTTGCTACTTTATTCTCCTGATTTGTGGCCAATTACCCAAGTGGTAAAAGGGCTGTTAATCATGGAAATGCTTTATATTGCCACAAAAACCTGCTGAAACAGTCCTTACAAAGCAAAGCTCCTGACAGAAGCTATTAAAATGGAGATTTAGTTATTTCTCTCTCTGTGGGGTGAGGAGTTAGGAGGAGTAACCCTGGTGGGAGAAGCAAAATCAGTCTGTAGTGCTCTGGCTAAGAAGGGGATTTGAAATTTTGGATACAAATTAATGAATGCTGCTGCCTGCCAGCTTCATTCTCTCTGTGCCTTGAGGGATTTTCAGTTTGCCAGGAGCAATTTTTCTTCCTTGTAATTTTGAATTTACTGTTTTTAAAATATGCTTGCCCTAGTGCAGATTTGAGACTATATACAGTCTGTGTCAAAACTGATCAATGAAAAGTAAAAATAAGATGTATAAACTCCTCTTCTGCTGGATGCTGCTGTCAGGTGGCTACTGGAGTTCAGCTTGTGTCATTCCCTTTGCTTAAGAATTGACAACTTGTGAGGGACTTGAGTGTCTGACAACATGTGAATATTTTTAGCTATGGCGTTTTGCAGCTGATAGGCACAGCTAAATCAGTCATTTGTGTGCTCTCCTATGCTTTGTATTTTTGCTGACCTAGCATGTTGCCCTCACCAAATTATTGCGTTCACTTGACCAGCATAATGTTTGTGCAAAACCCACAGCCAGCGCTCAAAGTCGTCTTTTTAAGAAGTAAACCATCAGTATTTCAAAGTATAGCAGAGCATTCCTCTTGCTCCATCACTTGGTTTTTAATGTGACTAAGTTTTGCTTGCATTAGGGGGAAAATAATGTAGCTTGTGACCCACTTTCCTCTTTGTGGGATGAGCCACTAGGGAGCAGAAATGCAGACAAAAATGACAGGAAGAGCTGAGTGTAGCTGCCAACGCAGTTGTGCAGTCAATTATGGGAGCTGCATATGTTGCTCCTGGATAGATTTCCACTGTTACTCTGATTCTGGGGTCTGTGCACTGGCTAGCACAGCCTTATGAACTTTTCTTGGGCACCGGGCCTGAAAAACTACATATGGTGCCATGATCCCATGAGATCATGGCTGTTTCCACTGGCCTTGCACTGGTGGCACATCACCTACAGACGTGCTGTGCAGAGGCTTGTGAAAACATGGCTCTTGTTAAAATCACTGTGTGTGAAAGATAAGTTTGAGTTAATCTGAAGATGAAATGTATGAGTGCAGGGATTATTTTTTTTTTCCCGTTTGACTCACTTCAACCTATTCACTCAGAGACAAAAGGGATGCTGCTTGGTTCTGTAATACTGTGTTTGATTGTGGAAATAGAGACTGAAATGGAAAGTGGTAAGTAGCCAGAACACCTAAAGACCCAAAACTGCAAACTCTACCAGGGTCATGCTTATTCTTTGGAGTTTAGTTTCCTCAATGCACAAATAGCATTGATTGGTATCCTGTGCCACCCCTGTGCAGAGCTAATCCAGTGGAAATAGGATTGAGATACATCTCCCAGTGTGAATTGGTGTGGGCCTGGTATTTTCTGTGCAGGCTTTCTAACCTCTTTCTAACTCTAACCCTAACCCAACTGGGTAAAGTGTGTAGTTTGGAAGAAACAAGATTGTAGGTGCCCGTTTCTCATGTAACATCTGTGATGAACAGGAGGATCTTGAGCCTTCAAATCACGACACCATCATTTTTTGTAACTAAATGGCAGGGAAAAGCTGATGTGAAGTCAGTTGTGTTTGTGATTCACGAACAAAACTAGTGAAGAGGCCATCTGGACTTACAGTATGAGAAGTTACTTCACAGATTCTTGAACTTCATGTTAATATTGCTGTGCAAAATGAGCAATTTCCTTGAAAAGCTGGCATGGGCCTCACATCTGTCTGTGTAAGAGCCTCCCTTGAGAGAGGCACTTATGTATTTTTGTATTTAAAAGAAATATGTATTAGAGGAATTAAAACTAATAAACAGATGAAGTCTCAGTATTCAATTTCAGGAGGTCTAAGGAAACTTTCCTTATTAAATCCATAAAACTCTGCTGCTATGGTTACAAAACTGAAAACAGAAATCTGGAGACATGATTCTTGAGACATATAACGGGGGGGATAATTAGCATAATTCCAGATCTGGCAGAGTAAAGAGGAGAAAAAGAGATAATTCAAGAGCGTGCCACAAGTTAACACATCACCATCAGAAAGGAATCGAACATTTCAGAGATATTAACAACATACTTGATAAACACATCCCAAAGGCACCAGAGGCACCAAGGAAAATATCAAGGAGACCATAATTTTAGAATTAAATGGAGGAAATTGAAACCATTTTATTGATGCGATTACCTTACAAGACATGAACTCACTTAAAGTTTCAGAGCATTTAAGTCTGGAATCTCACGAATTCACTCTGCTTTAACAACGTGACATTAGCTATAGCCTCATTCAGCAGTGGAGACAAAACCTGTCATTTAGAAATGAAGGGGTTTTTTGGAGAAGAAGATTGACCTTATAAATTATACAATTCTTCCCAACTTTATTCTAGTGCTCACTGTGCCTCTTACAGTTCTCCTGAATATCCTGTTCCTCTGCAGGACAATTTGCTGGGATGAAGGCTCACCTCCAGGCACTCCTGTATGTTGCTCTAACTTAAATAAAGCAAGATAATTATAACTAAGTTACATTGCAAAAGGTTACCAACAAAAGCAGAACTCTCATTTAATTCCTTTCACTATGTCAGCCTAGCTGTAGTCTTGGAAAAATCAGTGATTTCTTATAGATAGTACACTTTGATTGGTTTTTCTCATTACAAATTGTTTCTGCACATCCAAATTCAGGACTGAATTTCAAAAGGCATTTTTAGACTGAAATGGTGTAACATAGCCCAAATCTCTCAACTCCATTTATTATTCCATTTCTTCTCTCACAAAAAGGCTACAGCCTACAACCTGATGCTGTTGGAGATGCTGGAGTACCAACAATAGATCTAATTATTGTCCATAATGAGAATAGATGCTTTGTGGTTTTGACAAATATGTGGCTATAAGTCACTGAGAAACCTCATTTCCTCTGTGTTTTGCTATCACAGTATCTACTTAGATAAATATCTGAAACCTAGGTGTTTATTTTCAATAGTCTGTCACGTATTTGAAGGTCACCCTCATACTTTGTATCCTGACCTCCTTTTCTACAAATTATTCTCCCCTTCGTGCTATCAAGCACAGTGGTGTAGAATAGTTTCCCAGCAGGGCACGCCTTTAAGGTAAGAAATTACCAGCTGCCTCTACCACAGAGTTTCATACTGATAGAGGAAATGATGAAAAATGCCCCTTAAAATGGTAGTTTAAGTATTAACTGTCATTTTCTGTGCCTAACTTTACTTCTAAATTTTGAAGTAATGTCTTTTTAAATGGCCATAAACCCTAGCTGGAATCTCACCTTAGAGAGTCTGGAAAATGATGGCTAAGGTGGATGCTGTTCGAGGAAACTCAGTAAGCTTTATTCAGAGCTACTGCTTAAAATCAGGAACTTACCTGTGAAGGACAGCATCAAGTTCATCTGTAACCCACCAAATATAACAGACCTCTGGCTTCGATTTGTACTCATTCTTTGATTCAAATGAATTCTTAGTTTTGGGTTTCATGCACTAGATGGGTTTTTACCAAAAAGTTCAGCATACATATTTCTTATTAACCTGCTGGTAGCATGTTCTCTGAAGGTTGATAGTCAGTGCTAGTATGATCTCATGTTTTCTTCATATGTTGTGTCAACACTGGTTATCTTTGAGAAAATCTGAGACAATCAGGCTGCAGCCAATTGGATTCCAACCATGAGCTGACCTCTTTTCCTCTACGTTCCAGTTGGTGAACCCAGATGAACACTTCAGGAAGAAAATTCAAGTAGTAGCTTGATCTAGGAATCAAAGCAACGACTAAGCAGAACATTTTTGATAATTAAACAGTTGGACTTGGTGATATAAAAGGTCTCTTCTGAACAAAATGATTCTTTGATTCCATGAATCCATCTGTGGGTCATTATGCAAATTTCCATAAATTGTGCTATCATCTGGGATTGTCACTTTTTCATTTCCTCTGTATGCCTTGGGAAAACCGTTGATAAATATACAACGGTACAAGGAGCTCAAGCATTTAGATACAATGGCAGTAGAGAACTTAAAGAAACAGAAGATTATCTCAGAACCCTCCAGCTAACATAGACACAGATCATAAGGGGTTGGAAGACATGTCTAAATGGCATTGAGTCCAACCTCCCTCCTGAAGCAGGACCATAGAGTCTAGGAATGCATCCAGACGGGTCTTGAAAGCCTCCAGAGAAGAAAACTCCACAATCTCCCTGGGGAGCCCTTTCCAGTGCTCTGTAACCCTTACAGTAAAGGAGTTCTTCCTCATGTTGAGGTGGAGCATTCTGTGCTCCAGCTTACACCCATTGCCCCTTGTCTGATCACAGGGCACAAGTGAAAAGAGATTGTCTCTTTCTCCTTGACACCTAACCTTCGTGTATTTATATACAGTAATTCTATCCATATATCATATATGTGTGTTTATATACAGTCTTCTGTGGTTTTATTAGACTTTCTCATTTACACGACACACAAGTAATGATAAATGGTTTGCTTATTTGGTTTCATTTGAAATTATGTGCAGAAAAAAAATACTGGAAACAAAGAGTTAAAATTTCTGCACTATTTGCACTTCCTACAGAAAATGGAGATGATCTGGACAGAATGCAGAACAGTCTGAAAGATGCCAATGAGAAGAATTTCATTCTCCTGGGAGCTTTGAATGAAACCTTGGAGAGGCTGTCAGCCATCCCTAACGGTAAGCTGGAACATGTTACAACGCTTGGTTCTCCCTGCTCTCTTGTTTCATTTTCCATCACTTAACATCTGGCTGGTTTGTCTTTGTCCACACTGTGTCTACTTTGGCCGCTGACTGCTGTACTCAGATGACGATGAGCAATCGTGAGACGGAGAACTAACTGAAAATTAAGACACGGTGTCAGCTGACATTGTGACATGGTAAAATGTACCGTTCTTCTACAGCTGGCAAACGTTTCAGAAAGAAAATAATTATCAGCAACTACGATACAAGTAGTCTTTTCATTAAACTCAGGAAGAGTTACTGCCAAGAGGAGTAAAGACTTACTGACTTCACACAAAANGTTTTCATTAAACTCAGGAAGTGTTTCTATGAAACTGGTTTATCCAATAGAATTCATCCCAAGAGGAGTAAAGACTTACTGACTTCACACAAAAAGCAGGATGAAGTTTGCTAGCTTCTGTCATACCTTTCTACCACACTCTCACCAACTTATGATGCAGCATCATTTTGAGTCACTGTGTCATACAAATGTTTTTGACTGTAAATTGGTTATAACTGGAACAGACTTTTCTCACTGAACTCTGCGGTGTAATGGTCACTGGGAATTCTACAAAGCCAAAACATTTTATGTGTCTACTACTCCTTACAATCCCGAAGCCCTGGAGTGTTCTCTTCTTTATATTGTGACAGTGAGAAACAGTGAGCTACACCAAAGTTCCATTATAATGGACAGCGATAAACCGAATCTTTCTTTAAGAAACAGAAAAGGTTTTTATCAGCGTAATCTGCAATAACCTTTCTCTCCAAGGAGCATTTCTTAAACTGAAGATAGGCCTAAGAAAAGTCTTAAAGTCTACATTCTGTCTGATTTGCAGTGGTCTGGAAAGTTCAGGCTGCCAGTAAAAACTCAGCAAGGAAAACAATTTACTATTTATCTTGCACATGGCTGTGGCTTTAAGATTCCAGAGGTGAAAAGTTTTGTTTTAGATTTAGTGATCCTTGGAATCAGACGTTCACAAAAATTTGGTTTAATATGTCATACTTACCTTATGGCATTTCCCAGCTATTGGCCACTGGTATTGGCATGAGGGCCCCTCTTCTTGTGCTCAGATAGATGCCTCAGTCAAACAAAATGGACCTCTAAGGCCACTCTCCCTTAGGATACAGACTGCTAAAACTGAAAATAAAGGAAACATGAAATATGCAGCCATTAGCAATGTAATAAACTCTCTTGTCAGATTAGAGTTACAGGGCACTTGCTCTGGGGACAAGGACGCTCATAAAAACAAGCAGATGTGTATTAAGAATGAAATTCACAGCAAATAAATGGCATAGATAAGAAAATGCAGTAAATTAGTTGTCCAACCGGGAAATAACAAATGAGGATGGGGGAGGAAATGACCCTGTCATATATCTTGTTCTTCAAGGATTCAAGAAAGCAGAGAGCAACTTCAACTAATAATTCTTGTGTCCATGTTATACTAATCGCCAAATAAAAGCAGGAAGATTCAAAATGGAATAGAAGCGCAGATCACCCTAGGACAAGGCCCCATGTGTGCAAGGATGGAATAATTTGCTGTGGCTGAAAATAAATGTAATTTGTAAGCAAGTGAATAAAAGGCATTTGGAGCTTTCTTTTCCTGTCAGCGCTGATGATGCTGATGGTTTATTGAAGGTTCAGTTGTATTTTCTGGGTTCTATGGTATTTTGGGGCTTTCCAAAGCCAAAACTTCAGAAATAAGGGCAGAATTGTTTGGAGCACAGGTATAACATATTGTTGCTCAGGGAAGTATGAGGACAAACCTCAACAACTACCACAACTCCACTGTGGCCATAGATAGCCCATGGGGGTTCTCTTGCAAGCAGGACTATCTATTTTCTGTTGGCTCCCATCCTCCCACTGGCTGTGAGATTTGGGAAATTTTGGCAGCTTGTTAACCCAGCACGACCTCTGCTGCTGGCTCCTGGGGTGTAATCCCAGAGTGTAACAGCACCAGACAAGTTCTAAAGTGGTCAAATTACACACGATTAGAATAAAGAAATGAATACCTAGCTGTCTGTTTTACCAGTCAAGCTGGTAACCCCAGAGACACAACACTGGCTTCCGTTTTGCAGGCAGAGTGGTGGGGCACCATTAGACCGTTTTGCTCAAGGTCAACAAGGATGTCCATGAATGTACACAACTAACTCGTGCAATGGGCCCTTGGTCTCCTGATTTACAAGATTATTTGTCAAAATTTCATTTGAAAACCCTGTAGTTAGATTTCTGTGATCTGTACAGCACAACATGGAGAATCCCATTTCTGTTATATGTACCAAATATCCTACCTGACACTTGATCAGAGGTTGTCCAGTGAGTCAACAGCAGCAAAAAAATGTGCAAAAATTTCCCGGTTAAAAATGATTTGTCCTAACCAGCAATGTCTTACTGCGAGTGAAGTGGGGGCTCTCAAAGCTCACACAACACAATATATAGTGGCAGATTTTTGACCCAACTTTATTCTGAAGATATGAAGGAAACGTCTGTCCTCAAGGCAAACATTTCATTATCTTTTTCTACCTACAGATACAGCTGTTAAGGTACAGGCTGCCAAAGACAAAGCAAGAGAAGCCAATGATACAGCAAATGATGTCCTGGCTCAAATTAAAGACCTCAACCAGAATCTCCTGGGCTTGAGAAACAATTACAGTAAACTTGCAGATGATGTGGCGAAAACAAACGCTGCTGTGAAAGATCCTGTCAAGAATGGTAAGACCTTTGCGGGGGTTGTTTGATGGTGGCTCTTTTCAGTTTGTGGTTTTATTTCCCATCTCAAAATGAAAGAGAAACACTCCATAATTTGACTCACACAACATTAGTACAGGATGCTGGGATAAAAGGAACCTCTATCATCACCTCTGCTTTCTGGAAGAGAATTTTAAATCTTAAGGTCAGCTGCTAGAAGCTGGAAAAAAACTAATTTCAGCAGGATGAAAGTGCAGATGGATTTGTTCCGCAGACTAGATTTTTAAGTATTTAAGAGGTGAATGATCAAAGATGCTGACTGGCAATTCACCACTTGGTTCAAACAAAACTCCATGTACTACAGCTGTCATCAGTCCATCAGGTAATCAGTTCTAGGAGAAATGCCTGGCTTCTTTTCTTATCTTTCAGTGAGATAGGACAGTGAGGACAAAAGGAAAGGGAAAAAGGAAGATCCTGGGAATGGTGTAGCCCTTTTTATTCTGTTTTTTACAGTGGCTTCTGTTGTCTAATGTGGCTTTAGCATTTTCACTTTGGTCATGATGACGAATTCTAAATTGTGATGCATTTAAAGGTACATTACTAGACCGTATCATACAGGAAGGAGTACGGAGACAGGGATGACCACAGAACCAGAACATCTTCACAAAATGAGCAGAGGACTAATTTCTCAGCTGGGTTTCCCAGATTGTTGTCAGCTTGATGAAGCTGGGCACATCGAGGTTAGGAGGTTGTCATTCTCATTCTATGAATCATAGAATCACAGAATCATAGAATCATTAG
>VXBP01004649.1:0-92995 GCA_013400115.1 Rhinopomastus cyanomelas
TCCCGCACCACATTCTGGTCTCCAAGCTGGTGGAGTCCGTATCCCTGGAGGTGTTTATGGACAGCCTGGCTGTGGCCCTAAGTGACCTGTTCTGGTCGATATGGTGATGCTAGGTCCTGGGCTGGGCTGGATGAGCTCACAGGGCTTTTCCAGCCTCAGTGATTCTGTGGAGGACCATGGATTCAATGTTGGTTATTTTCCTTTCTCTGTGCAGTAGCAGCTTTGATTTTGGTGCTGTGTCCAATACCTTGTCTTAGGCTGCTTCTTCAACATGGAATCAAAGGAATGCAGGCAGCAGCCCTGCTGAACGATCCAGAGCTAGCTATGAGAGCACAAAAGATGTCTGCTCTGCAGATAGTTCCAATGTCAAAACTAAGCCAGGAGGAAACAATCACCACCACAGCAATCAAACTTTGTAAAGACAAATATTAAGAAAAGAAGAGGAGGGATTAAGAAGGTAAAGAAGTGTGTCTTTACAAAACTAGGAGTATAGTTCCATAAGACAGGGCAGCATGAGGGCTGTGAATTTGAGCCTACTGGTGTAGAAGAGATAAGGACTGGTGAGGCACTAAATGAAGATGAGGTGGTGTAGATCTGACTCCATAGCTCAGAGATGCCAGTTAGGGTCCAGAGCCATTGATGGGCAGACTGTGTGCGTAAAGACACATTGCTGAAGTAAACCACTAAATGTTTTAGTCAAGAACTCACGCATAACAGTGGTGAACAGTCACTTCTCTGCTCTGGGCAGCATAGAATCACCGTTAATGGTGATATCTGATGGAAAGGAGGTACAGTCTAAGTGTGGAGTAGGCAGAGCAAGCAGTCTGTACAGCCAAGTACCTCAGCCAGTGAGGAAAGGCAGAGGGTAACATGCACCCAGCAAGCTCAGATTTGCTGTGCTCTCCAGCAATCTGAGAGACCCAATGGGTGTTGGGGTTGTTTGTGTGGGAAAGAGAAGGCTCCAGGGCATCTCATAGCTGCCTCCTGGTACCTGAAGGGGGCTACAGGAAAGCTGGAGAATTGTGTCTGTCCCATCCCTGGAAGTGTTAAAGCCCAGGTTGGATGGGGCTCTGGGCAGCCTGATCTAGTGGGAGGTGTCCCTGCCCATGCAGGGGATTGGAACTTGTTGATCTTTAGGGTCCCTTCCAGCTCTAACCTTTCTATTCATCCAATAAACTCTCCATTTCTTTGAATAAAGTTATTTTTTTTAGGACCCCCCTGTCTCCAGTGTGGACACACACCTCTGGCAGTGGGATTTTCTGCACAATGGTGAGGAGGAGACACTGCAGACCTGCCCGTAGGTTGGTCCCGAGAGTCCCGGAGCACTTGGGGCTGAACTGTCCTTGCAGAAGATGCAGTGGCTGGCCACGCTGAGGTGAGCACAGGGCTCAGGGACCCCAGTGCCTCTGTTCCTGCCGGCTGCTAGGACCCAGCAGCTGTCCCCATGGGACTCCTGGCGACCAGTGCAGGCAGCGCTGACGAGTGACAGCTGGTGCCATCCGCAGCTGGCAGGCTGCAGGCAAACAGTGATATCACAGGCGGGTGACAGAGAAGGGGTAGGGTGGCCTTGCACAGGACCCCTCGTTCTGCTGCAGTAGCCACATCGACAAGAGGGACCCCCAGCAAGGAGGGGAGCATCACCCACCTTCTCAGGTGCAAAGGTGCGTTGAGTCCCCACCACCCACCCGGGGTCCCCCATGGCAGGAGTGAGGAGCAGGGATGCGGCAGATGGGATCGTGCTTGGGGAATGCCGGTGCAGCACATCGGGACAGGAGGACAGGGATAAGCCTGGCATGGGTGCCCACAAGCCCCAGAAGTGCTGTCTCTGTCCAGGTCAGGGACAGCCCAGTTGCCTGCTCTGGGTTAGGTAGGGTGTTGTGATCTCCCTGGGCACCTCTTCCTGCTTCAGTATCTCAGAGTTGTTCAGACCACCTCTGGGTTTCTCTGGGGCTCTTCTTCACTTTGGTTCTCCTTCATGCCCTGCCAACAGGCAAGGAGAAGACAGTGACCGTGGCTGTGGGGGGGTTTAACCCCTATGTGACACAGGAGAAGAGCCTTTGCCGACCAAGCCTCAGAACTGCTGGCTTAGCCCTCAGCCGGGATGGCGAGCCGCACAGGGCTGAACACCACAGACAGTGTAGAGCTGCTTCCCATCCCTGAGCAATCCCTGGCCCAGGAGGTGGTGAGCCTCTTCTGCATGGTCCTGCTCACTCTCACTGCCCTGGTGGCCAACATTGTGGTGATGGTCATCATTCTCAAAACCCCTCTTCTCAGGAAGTTCATCTTTGTCTGCCACCTCTGTGCAGTAGACCTCGTCTCGGCTGTTTTCCTCATGCCCCTGGGGATCATCTCCAGCTCCTCCTACTTCAGTAGGGTGATCTACAGCATTGCCGAGTGCAAAGCTTTGATATTCCTCAACGTCTGCTTCATTAGCGCTTCCATCCTCACCATCTCCGTCATCAGCGTGGAGCGGTATTACTACATCGTCCATCCCATGATGTATGAGATTAAGATGACCATCAGGCTGGCAGTGGCTGGAGTGATCTTTGTTTGGGTCAAATCTGCCCTCATCACTGTCTTGGCACTGGTGGGCTGGCCTCAAGGCAATGGGGCCACCAGTGCCAGCCACTGCACAATCCACTGGAGCCCTGGGGCCCTCAAGACATTTTTTATGACCATCTTCAGCATCGTCTGCTTTGTTCTACCCACTGTCATCATCTTCGCTGTGTACTGCAGTGTCTACCGCGTGGCACAGAGGGCATCCCTGCAGAACACCCCTGCGCCAGCCCAGATAGCTGTGCCGAGACAGCACTCTGACTCCATCACCAGCCAAGTGACCATCATCGCCACCAGGAACCTGACACTGCCCCGGCTGATACCAGAGCGCTTTGTGGGAAGCAACAAGGCCATCCTCACTTTGGTGCTCATTGTGGGACAGTTCTTGTGCTGCTGGCTGCCCTTCTTTGCTTTCCACTGGCACTCCTCAGCCGCCGCTGGCACTGTGAGCAGTGGGCACGGGGAGATGGTGGTCACCTGGATTGCCTACTCTTCCTTTGCCATCAACCCCTTCCTCTATGGGCTGCTGAACCGCCAGATCCGGGAGGAGCTGGCCCGCTTCAGGCGCAGATGTGTCAACCGACCACTGGGCCAGGAGATTTGTCTTTGCGTCTCAGAGGCTTCTGTCCAGGAAAACGTCTTGCAGTTCCTCCAGAGAGCAACCTGCACCCTGGAGACCCATGCCAGGTGCCTCAGCCCCAGCCCCAGGAACGGGGTGGACCAGACCCCGATGAGCTTCCCCCTCCCACACCAAGTCCCTGAACAAAACAGCTGAGCGGCAGAAAGCCCTGTCCCACCATGCTGGTTGTTCTTTGCTGCAAGAAAGAGGACTGGACACTGCTGGGGGATGCTAGTAGGGAGCATCACCCCCAGCCCACTCACAAAGGTCTCAGGGATGAAGACACCTCTGCCTCAGCAATAACCAGGGAAGAACTGCCCCACATCAGAGAAAGGGCTGCAGGGACACTAGGAGACTGGGACACCCCTCTGGCTGCCACCCCTGACCCCAGGGGCTGGTTCCGCTCCTGGTGTAGGGGGACATAGGGGTCTTCACTTAGAGTGGGGGACATTATTTGCTTGTTCTTGTAAATTTTGTCTTTTTATTAAATCATTGATAAGTTACAAAGGAGGAAAAAATATAGACTTATATGTACAGCATTTGCAAGCCAGCAAGGACCGGCTCATGGATGGAGTTGCAGGTGGGCAATGCCCAGGGTGCTCTGGAGACGGCCCTCTACCAGAGCCAGGTAAGAGGGGATCCCCAGAGAGGCCAGACAGCCCCTTATCCAATGGGATCCAGCTGCTAGACCAAACTGGGTGGGAGCCAGCTGGAGGGTGGGCAGGAGTGGGATACCAGGCTGGGCAGGGCGAGGGGCAGGAGGCAGGTTACCACTGTGGTACAGGACACTGGGAAATGGGTTCCCAGGCTGGAAGGGCAAGCACCTCCCCCAGTATTAGGACACATGGTCCCTACGCAGAGAAACCAGGGACAATTGCCAGGACAGGCAGCAGGCGGTGAAGAAGCCCTTTCCTCCAGTGGGCATCACCAGCAGGAAGACCCTTCCCTGGGGTTGGGTGCCTGGCAGAGGGGGAAGGAGGTGTCCCTGGCACCATGAACCCCTCACCTGTCCCCCTACAAGGGCTCAATAGGGTGAGAACTTTTGCCGATCAGCTTTCTTGGTGCCGTTGGCCGCCGAGATCTTGGTCATGTAAGTGGCAGTGCCACCGTTGGGACCCGCCATGGAGGACGGGGACAGTGTGAGGAAGGACATTGGCTTCAGGCCAAAGAAGTTGGAGAGGGAGACAGTGTAGGGGGTGCCCAGCAGTGCTGGGGGTGGTGGGGCAACAGCAGGCAGTGCTGTGCCAGAGGCAGGGGCGAGGGGCTGCGAGAAGCCCATGCCGAGGTCCACGGAGCCAGGGCCTGGTGGCGCCTGGGAGGTAGATTTGGCTGCTTCTAAGCTGAGAAAGTGAGTGAGAAGGATGGATTGGTGAGGATCATGGTGACAGAGAGGGTCCCTCAGCCTGATCTGCTCATCTAGGGTGCAGGGGCTATGTGCCCCATCCCTTTTGCCATGTCTCCAGGGTACATTACAGACATCCCACCAGGGAGGGCTAAAAACCTGGGGCTCAAACTTTGTAGGGTTCCAAGCCCAGTACCCTCCAATCTCAGGACCTCAGTGCACCACCCAGCTCCTCCCTCCTGCGAATGCTGGGTGAGTGTCCCCCAAAAGCGCACTGAAGTGCTGGGCAGGTGTCCTCCTGGCATCATGCTAGCAGTCAGTGTGTGTCACCCCAGGCCGGCACCTACCAGGCTGTGATGAGGTATTGAGCCAAGGTGATGCTGATGGGGGACCCCGTGATGGTCACATGCCGCTCACTGGAGCCCTCAGTCTGGTTCCCAATCTTGATGTGGGCACCTGACATCTGCCGGATCTCGCTGATCTTGCTGCCGTGCCGGCCAATGATGCAGCCAATGAGCTGGAGGGGCAGGAACTGGGGTGAGCTGGGAGCAGCCCGAGGAGCCACACTGAGCAGGGAGCTCTCAGAGCTCACCTCAGCACCCTGTATGCCTGGGAGGATTGGAGAGGCTGCGACAGGTACCAGGAGGGCAGCACGCTGCTTTCCTTGAGCAGACTCTGGCCCCACTCTCTGGCACTGCTGAGCTGCCACATCCCAAAGTTCTTCTCTGGGGTTGGCCAAGGCCTTTCACCCTCCCACACCTCAGTTTCCCTTTTCTTCCCTGAAGAGCAGCTCCCCCTACTCCTGAGTTCTGGCTAGCAAGGCAGAGCCTCCCTTACACTGGTTGGTGAGTGCTGGCCAGTGCAAAGTAGCTGTGGGATGAGACACAGGGATGGGGACAAGCTGTGGTTCACCCTCACCATCCCAGAGACCCACACATACATCATTGGGCACCAGGAACTCCTGAGAGCTGCTCTGGGAGCTGGCATCCAGGCCTACAGGGAGAGAGACAGGCATGTTTGCTGTTGGGGGTGAGTCTCTAGCAGGTCCATGCCCCCACCACAGCCTCTTGCTGGGACAGTCAGTATCCATGGGGACAAACCTGAAGGATCCCTGGGGAGAGGCAGGGAGGATAAGACACAGGCACCAGTCATCATCTGGTGCCAGTGCTCCTCCACTGCAGGGTTGGGGGGCTCTGGGGAGTACAGGGACCTCAGGAAATCAAGGACAGGGTTGTTCTAGGGAAGAGATAGCTGTGCTAGTAGGGCTGAGACAGGAGAGGGTGCAAGGGGACAGGGAACCCCTCCTGAGAGCCAGATGGCTGGGTGGGTCAAGAGTGGCACCACAACATCCCCAGCCCTGCAGGTGTCCCAGGACATGCTCACCTGGCACCATGGAGGGTGCGTGGCCCAGGGAGGGGAAGGGAACTGTGTGCCCTGAGAGCTGCTGCAGCTTCGTCATCTGCCCAGGCAGCAGAAGGTGGAGGAAGGAGATATTAGGGGTGACGATAGAGGGTACTCTGTCCCCTCGCGGAGCCAGATGCTGATATCCAGAGTCTCCCGGGACAGATATCCCCTGGCAGCGGCTGTCCTGCTGGGGACAGACCCAGTGCCCATAGGAGCAGGAGTGGGCTGCCACAGGGACAAACTTACCTCTGCAGGACAGACTCCACTGTACTGGCCATGCATGGAGAAGCCCTGGGAGGAAAGAGTGCTGTGCCAGGTGATGGTCCCTTGCCTCAGGCCACCCACCAAGGCGCTGAGGCCACCCCAAGCCCCGTAGAATCACCCCATGCCAAAAAAGACTGGGCTCCCCAGCCACCTCATGCCCCTGTGGCCCCTTACCTGGTTGGCAGAGAGCAGGACGGTGCCCAGTGAGAGACCAGGGTGGTAGGGGATGGTGGCCCCCTTTGGAGGCGACTGGAGAGGTAAAGGAGATGAGAGATGCAGCTGAAGCCTCTGCAGCACCAAGGGGCTCCCCCAGATCCCCTTTGCCCCTCCTATGCCTTTGGTAAACTGGGCACAGTCCCCAGCACCATCAAGGCAGGTGTTCTGCTCTGCTCCAAGCAGAAGGATCCCAGACCCCGGGTCCAGATAGACATGAAAAGCCCCAGGGAGGGGAGGGTGGGCAACACACACCCCCTGGACTGGGCATGGGGCTCAGCAGATACCTCTAGGATGACAGCGCAGATCTGCCTCACACACTGGATGATGGTGTCTGGCACCCCAGAGACAGTGACTGCCCGCTCCGTGGAGTTGGGCAGCAGGTCACCAGCCACTTGCACCTGTGCCCCTGTGCTCTGGGGAGGCAAAGGGAGATGCTGGGGTCCCTCACATACTCTTCCCTGGGTCTCAGCACCTCCGACCTCCCCTGTCTCCTCCTGGGGCTCCAGAGACCTTTGCAGTCTCCATGCAAGAGGTTCTGTTCCCCAGCCCTGAGGAACAGGGGAGGCATTTCCAGCCTCACCTCGCGGATCTCACGGATCTTAGCTCCTGCCTTGCCGATGAGCGAGCCACACTGGCTGGCTGGGATGACGAGGCGCAGTGTCACTGGTGCTGTGCCTGCTGCTGCACCATCCCCTGCTCCCACGTGCTGTGAGGTGGGGAGGGGGGAATGAAGCATTGAACCCCCATGAGCCCCAGTGGCACTGGGTGATGGTTCCTGGATCATTGAACATGCTGGGACAGGGGGGTCTACCTACCTCCTCTAGCTTGAAGGCAATCATGGAGACAGCACGGAAGACAGCATCGGTGGAGCCGGTGATGGTGGTGATGCGCTCAGGGCAGGACCCCTCTGAGATGGTGATGCGTGCGCTGCTCTGGGGACAGTGTCACACTCCATCACAGATGGCCTGGGCCCTGTCCTCGATGCTGCCCCCACCGGGGAAGGCTCACCTTTATGCCTGGGGACCTGGGCCTTCTCCCTCCCACCTGCCCCAGGCAGCCTTCCCTAGGCTGCAGCTGTGTCTCCTCTGGGACCCCATTCAGGCTGGGCATGAAGGTGCAGGCAAAATCCAGAAGCCCTCCCCTTACCTGCTCACGTATCCTCTTAACAGTCTCTCCTTTCTGCAGGGAGAGGAACAAGGTGGGTGGTCAGGTCCAGGGGAGCTTGGGACTGGTGGTACCCCAGACCCTGAGCCTTACCTTGCCAATGATGCTGCCAATCTCCTGCAAAGGCAGAGACAAGGGTGGCCCTATCAGCAGGCAATTCCTCACCAGCTGCACACTTCCTCTGTCCATAGCCCCATGGATGGGCAATGGACAGGTACTGCCCCTTAGACACTGGGACACTGGGACACTGGGTGGCTTGCTGGTCTCCCTGGGGCATGGGAGCAGCTTAGCTCTGGGGAAGGGTATCAGGGAATGCTGTTCCCAAGGGGATTGGGAGCAAAGAAGGAAAACAGGATGTAGCAAGGAGCTGGTGTTCCATCACGGGCCACCCCCAGGGCCCTGCTGATGCCCCACCTCAAGCAGTGCCACCCCCAGCTGCCGTTACCTTGCCATGCATGAGCATGCGGAGGGTGAGGGTGATGCTGAGCTCTGTCTCCTCAGGGCTGCCACCCATGCCGCTGGCTCCGTCCAGCGATGCCATGGCGGGAGGGCAAGCAGAGCCTGCAGGATACGGATATATCCAGAAAGAAGGGAGGTCCCAGATAACTGTCCCCACCCCATCTGCAGCCTGGAAAGCAATTACGGCTGGGAAGGGGGGAAATGAGGCAGGTGCAGCACCATGCCCTCCTCTGGCAGTGGAGATTTATGTGCACTTTTCCCCGACCCTCCCTGTAGGGATCTGCTGCCTTGTGTCTACCCAAGCCTGCGGGCAGCTGCCTTCTCCTTGGGCTTGGCTGGCACTGTGCTGGCACTGCATGAATGCAGGAGATGCACAGACCTCAGCAGGGAAAAGCATGGGGTGGGGTTGTGTTTGTAGGTGGAGTGGTGGCATGTGGCACAGGGGTGTCAGAGGTGGCCTGAGTGGTCCCCAAGGCTGCGTGAGCCAACGCCTTCTTTCTCCTCCTTCTCCCTGCCTGCTGTCTCTGCGCACAGCCTCAGCAGAAAGTATGGCACCATCCCCACAGGCACCGCCAGCCCAATGCCGGGCACAGCGTCATGCCTAGGGCATGGCAATGCCACACCTTGTCCTCCAGCCAGCACCCTTGGCCCCTGCGCCTGGGGGTGTCCGTGTTGTCCCAGCGCCAGCGCATGGCCAAAGGGCAGTTGCCAAGAGCCTGGGCACAGGTGGGTGGCTGCCACACCACTGGCTCAGGGCAGGCCAGGCGATGCCAAGCAGCTTTGGAACAAAGCGCCCGTGTTGGGGCTGGGGCCCATGGCTGGGCACAATGCGGGGAGGGCGGGACAGTGCTATTTTAGGTGCTGGCCACAGTGCATCTCCTGCATCAGGATCATGGTGGGGTCAGGGTGGTGGTCTCTGCATCCCCTCAGTGCTGTGGCTTGTAGCCCGGGTTGGGGAATGTTGGCCATCCCACCTTCAAACGGAGGCTGGAGAAGGGCAGAAAGGCTGGGGAAGGGTTTTAATCCCGTTCCCGATGGAGGGGAGCCTGAAATAGAGGGGGAGCCGGGGTGTACCCCCCCGTACCTCCCTCCCCAAAGATTTCCTTGTACCCCCGGCAGCGGAGACCCCAGTGGGTAAAGGGACGAGGATGGTGGGGGACACGGGTTGGCAATGGGGGTGTGGCGTTGGGGGTCCGCGGGCGCCCACCCCGCTGAGCCGGGCTGGAGCCGCTGGCCGAGGCTGCGGTGATGGGCACCGGGTCAGCCACACAGCCGGGCACCGCCCGCCCGTCCTTGGGAGCACCCTGGGGTGGCAAAAGGAGGTGATGGGTGGGGTGGGGTCGTACCACAGGAGAAAGCCCCCAGCCCCTCCCAGGGGGAAGCTGTCTCTGCTCGCCCTCCCGCAAACCCCCGGCCCCCCGCGGGAGCGGGGCTGGCCGGTACCTTTCGGTGCGCCTCGTCCCGCCGCCGTGACCACCCCGCTCAGTGCCACATTGTCCCTGGCAGTGGCCAGTGGCACCCGGGGCAGAACAATGAGCCGCTTGACAGCCCCGGCTCCGGCTGGCAGCCCCGGCCCCCACCCCGCGCCGCGACGGGGCCCCCCTCGCTCTTCCCCTCTCCCACATCCCTCCCTCTCTCCCTCCCTCCCTCCCTCCCGTCGGGATCCTATTACATCGGATAAGAGACACTAAAAAGGAACAATGCACCCTGGGTAGGGCCATCTGCCACCGCTGGGGACATTCCTGCCCCCTGCCCCCCCTCTTGGCTCACACAGCGCCCCTCTTTGTCATCGCGGGGGTGGCTGTTTCTTTCCTGGAAGCCGCTCAGCTGGCAGCACCCGAGGGCTCAAGGGCAGCAAGCGGGCAGCGATGGGGCACTGCCACCCCAGCACCCTGTGCACCTAGGAGTGGTACTGGCGGTGGGGGGGAGCAGGAGGCATCTTTGTATGGATGGGGTTGCAAAGGGAGAGCAGAGCTAAACTTGGGTGGGGTGCAAGGGATGCTCCGAACAGGGTCCTGCCTTACTGCCAGGCCAGGGACCAGCTCCCAACCCCCAGCCAGCAGTGCTCGGTGACCCCCATACGGGCACTCTGCACCCACAGGCAAGTACCCCCTCCCCCTCTTCACAGTACCTCCCTTACTAAATCTTCCTGGGCTCTGGTGTAAGCAGCTAATGCCGAGGCAGGCTTGGGGGGGAGGGGGGGAAGAGGGAGGGCATTGGGAGGGGCAGCCTGCTGCCACCTCCATCTGTGCCCCAGAGTGCCCAGTATGGGGAAGTGAGGCAGATGGTGGGCAGGGGCTTGTCCCCTGTCCAGCCAGATGTCTGTCGGGCCTCCCCTACCACCCCCCCATCTGTCGATGGCAGCCACTCATTGGGTAAATCGCCCCCAACGCGGGTGCTGGGCTGCTGCCCCTGCGGGCAGGAGCCTGCCAGGTCAGGCCATTCCCTTTTAAGCCCCTGTGGATTACCCTAGGCTTGGGTGTATGCCAGGAGAGGTGGGAGCAGGAGGAAGAAGATGAAGAGAAGGCTGGCAGGCTGAGGATGTGGGTTACACTTCCTGGGAGACTTACCTGTTCCTTAACACAGCCCCAGAGCTACCTGGGCACCCTGCAAGACTCGTAGGGAATCCTGTCAGAGGTGATGGATGGGCTCTAGTAGCCTTTCAACAGGCACTTGCCCATCCACAGCACCACTCCTGAAACATCCTGTCCCTCAGGGACTGTGTGTTCCCCACTGCCACCCCCTAAACTGCACCAGGATGGCAGCCACAGGGGAGGTAGGGATCGGGGAAGAAGGTGGGAAGAGTGGAAAGAAGGGGCAGGAAAGTAGTGGCAGAGCTTAGCGTTTTATTTGGTCCCAAGGGAAGTGGCAGGGCTGGCATGAGCCTAGCACAGGGCAGCTGGGTTGGGATGCTGGCGAGCAGCTGGGTTGGCACAAGGGCACTTGGTCAAGTGGAGGGGTCTGTGGGCTGCCCTGTGGGTCCCTCCACACAGCCTGTTCCACTCACTCAAGCTGCCGCAGGAAGGCCAGAAGCCCCTGGTGCCACTCATCAGGCTTATCCAGGTAGCAGGCATGTCTGGCACCCTGCAGCACCAGCACTTGGTGATTGGGGAGGTGCTGCAGGTTGTTCAGGCTCGCCTGGCCCAGCTCCGCATCCTGGTCCCCGTACACGATCAACGTGGGGACCTGCAGAAGGTGAAACACACGCTGAGCCTGCCAACGGCACCCAGGCACCTGCTCCTCCCAGCCAGCAACACTCTGGGACGAAGATACAGAGGGTGAACATCTGCCCTTCTCCCAAGGAACAACGATGCTCAGACTCCTGAGCCTCCCTCTGTCCCCAGTTTCCCCCTCCCTGCCCTACAGTCACATTCCTTCACCATCGCATTCCCCTACTGCAGCAGCAATGGGGTTTCTGACTAGTTTGGTCTTCCCTTTGCCCAACCCCAATGCCAGTGTCCCTTTGCCACCATCCCTTCCCAGTTCCCCAACCTCACTGTTGCATACTTTGACCTGGGCGTACTGCTCAGCAGTGAACTTGTCGGTGCAGATGGGTGCCACGGGCACATACGCCTTGAGTAGGTGGCCATGCTGCAAGAGCAAGGGCAGCGAGTACATGCCGCTGAGCGACGGGCTGACTACCACGGCCGGACCTAGGGCCAGGGCCTCCAGAACCGCCTTCAGGAAGCTTGCCGGCGCTAGCTGGCCCACAGGCGCGGGGGCCACCGCATCCTTGGAGTGGCCCAGCCCTGAGCGGCGGGGAGACACGAGGTGACAGACAGGTCATGCTCTGTGCCACCTCGCCCCCCAGAGAAGCAGGCACGGCGGGATGCCCCACAAACGGGAGCAGCGGTACCGGCTCCCCTCTGCCTTACCGGGCAGGTCAATGGCCACAGCTCGGTAGCCGTTCTCGGCCAGCGTGGCGAGTGTCCGCAGCTGCAGCCAAGTCTCGGAGGAGAAGCGGATGCCATGCAGCAGCAGCACTGACAGCTTCGGCGGCTGCTGCGCCGGCTCAGCCCGCCGGTGGAACAGGGTCTGCCCCTCCACTGTGATAGTGCTCTCGGTGAGCTGCGGGGTGGACATGCCTAGGAGGGGTGAGGGAGGGAGAGGACAGAACCGTTACTGGGAGTCCCGCCATCACACTCTTTGCAGGGCACCGGCGGGGGTACCCGGGGTTGCCTAGGGCCGCTCGCTCGTTACGGGTGGACCACGGGCTCGGGGCTAGCGACCCTTACCTGCTGCTCCGCCGCCTCCCGCTCCGCACCGCGGGGCAGGGGCAGCCGCCCCTCAGGGGCCAAAGACCGGCAGGGGCGGTAGCACCGCTTCAGGGCCCGCCCCTCAGAGCGGAGGGCCCGCCGCAAACCGGGAACCGCCGCTCGCCAAATCAAGCAGAGCCGAGCTTAGCCGAATCGGGCCGAGTGTAGACGAGCTCAACCGAATAGAGCCGAGCGAAGCCGATCTCTCCTAAGCCCCAGTCGAGCTGTGCCGAGCACCGCCGAACTCGGGCCGAGCCGTCTCCGAGCGCTGCCACCGCCTGCTGCCCGCCCCGCTCCCAGCCCCGCCGGGGGTCTCCTCCCCCTAGCGGCCATTGTCTCCGAGACCTGGTTCCCATCCCGGTGGGGCCGTGCAAGGGGTCGTTGCGGCGGGTAGCCCCCGCCAGGCGGGGCTGGGGGTGACCACGGGGTGCTGCCGGCCCCCGACTGCTGTTCTTTCCACCTGCGGGGAGCGGAGATGCCGCTGGGCCGCGGCCGCCTGGGGCTGCTGCTCCTTGGGGGACTCCTCGCCCTCGCCCTCTACCTCCTGCTGCCGGTCGCCCACCACGGGCCGCAGCAGACCGCGGGTGCGGGGCCTGGCCAGGGGCAGCAGGGCTGGCGGGCAGCCAACGCCACGACGCGAACGGGCCTGCTAGTGGGAGCAGGCCCTGTCTTCTACAGGGAGGTTCCGGCCAGCCCTGTAAGGTGCGTCAGCCTGCTGGCCTGGGGAATCACTCCGCATGGGCCCTCGTCGCCGCTGTCGTTATCCCTGAGCCCTTTCCCGCTCGTATTCCCCACTGCAGGACCGATGTGCTGCTCCTGCACGGCCAGGAGTTCACCTCCAAGACCTGGGAAACCCTGGGCACGCTGACTTTGCTCGCCCGGGAAGGCTTCCGCGCTGTCGCCATAGATCTGCCGGGTAGGAGCATGCCACTGCTCGCAAGCTGATCCCTCTGGGTGGCTCCAATTCCTCACCTCAGTTGCTGCTGGGCTCTGGACCTCCTGAGGCAGCTAGCTGTAGTCCCTGAGGCAGTGTGCCAGGGATTTGCCTTTGCCCTGGGACGTTGTCCTCTTTGGCTGCCCAACCCTTTGGCTGGCAGTGTCTCAGTGCTGCTGGTGCGTAGCTGTGGCTGTGCAACCACAGGGCCTTGGTGGGCTGCCTGTTGTTGCCGAGCCAGCTGAACTGGTGAGACAGTTGCAGTCTGAACAATCCTCCGGCCCTGTGCCCACTCTGTGCCCTCTGCCTCATGCCAGGCTATGGTAATTCACCCCCACTGGAGACAGTAGCCACAGCATGGGGCCGAGTGGCTTTCTTGGACCACGTTCTCCAGGAGCTGGGCATATGGAAGCCTGTTCTCATCAGCCCCTCCATGAGCGGCCGCTTTGCCCTGCCCTTCATCATGTTACGGGGGGACCGGCTGTCTGGCTTTGTGCCTATTGCACCCGTGGGCACCAAGGAGTATTCTGCTGAACAGTACCAGCATGTTCAGGTGAGTTGGGTCGTGGGGCTGCTGGGGGATCCCTGGGTGCTGGTGAGCCTCATGGGCCAGATGGCTGGTAGCATAGAAGGTAGCCCTGTTTTGGGTTGAATGAGGGGAAAGTGTGCTCTCCAAACTCATGGTGGGGCTGGCACCTGCCTTCCCTGTGGTTTTGCATCCCTCTATGGTGCTGGATGGAGGTAGAAACTGTAATGGTGGTAATTTCTCCCGCTGCTGACCCACTTTTCTGTCTCCTTGTACCAAGATGCCCACCTTGATCCTTTATGGTGACCGAGACACTGGCCTGGGTCCCCAGGCCCTGCAGAGCCTCCGGCACCTCCCTGTACACCGTGTGGCCGTGATGCCTGACGCCGGCCATGCCTGCTACTTGGACCAGCCGGAGGACTTCCACCGGGTGCTGCTGGGCTTTCTGCGTCAGCTGGAGTGACCTCGTCCCTCTGCCTTGACCCTTGCTGGACTGGGGAGCGCGGGGGAGCTGGTGTGAGGGGTGCTGTTACTTTTGGGGGTGGCAGGGGTACACGGATGGCGGGACAGCGTTGCACAAGGTCATTAAAGTGATGCTGCGCCAGTGTTTGTGTTTGACCACCCGGCTGCAGCCCCATCTGTGTTCCCTGCTACAGGGTAGGGGACGAGTAGGGCACCCTGTACCCGGTGCTCTCCGCTCCTCCCTTGCCCGCCCCCTGCCCTTCTGCGGGGCGGGGCGGAGCGGGGCCGGACCGGACGGGCGCCGGCAGCAGCAGCGGGAGCAGCGCGGAGGTAGGGCCGGGCCCAGCGGGGGTCTGGATAGCAGGGGCAGCCCTCGGGGGTTGCCCTGGTGCATTCCTGTGCCACCTCGCCACGGCACCCTGCACCGTCCCCGGTACCGCCCTGCACCCCCCTGTACGCCCCTGCACCCTTAACCCCGGTACCCTGCACCCACCTTCCCGTGCCGCCTTGCACCGTCAATCTCGGCACCCTGCACCCACTTCCCAGTACTCCCCTGCAACCTTAACCGCGGCAGCCTACACCTCCTCCGTCCTCCCTTGCACCCCTCTATCGGCACCCCCTACCCACATTACTCTGCCCCCCACCTTGTACCCCCTTGCACTCCTAATCACAGTATCTTGCACACATCCCCCTGCACCCCAGTAATGCAGCCTCCCTGCACCCCTAGCCATGGCAACCTGCATCTCCCCAAATACAGTACCCTGGCACCCCTTTCAAAGGGACCCTGCACTCCACTGGCCCCACACCCCAATAATGCAGCCCCTTCCACCCCATCCATGGCATCTTACAACCCCCAAATACAGTACCCCAGCACCCCACTGTCCCTGCACCCCAAGGATGCAACTGCTGCACCCAAATAATGCAGTCCCACTGCACCCCTAACCATGGAATCCTACACACCCCCCAAATGTAGTACCCTGGCACCCCTTTCTGTGGGACCCTGCATCCCTAGCCATGGCATCACATTGGGCATGTGTACCCCCCAAACACAGTGCCCCAGCACCCCCTTCCATAGGACCCTGTACTCCCCACAACCCTAATGGTGGTACCACACTGTGCCCCTTTGCTCTCCTCTCACAGCCTCTCTGCACCTCCTACTCCTGCAGTTCCCCTTCATCCTTCCTGCTGCACCCCCATGTGTCAGCACCCTACATTCTCCTGCCCCTCTGGCCATCCAGCACCCTTCAAACACCCAGCCTGTCACCAGCCTTTAGTTCCCCCAGCTCCTCTGTGTTCTGGTCCCCTTCCACCACCCCCAATTCCCTGCACCCCCAGTGCCTCCTCCTGCTCTTCTCAAGCAGCCCTTGGCCAGGTAAGGAAAGTGTCCCCTTTTCCTTACCTGCAACCCACATCTGCCCTCCTTGCCTGCAATTCCCAGCATCCCATGGACCTCTGACCACTGGCTAATCCCAACTGCTGTGTCTCCCTGCCCTAAACACCATTCTATCACTATACCCCCTTTCTCCACCTTGTCTCCCTTTCCTCTCTGCTAGACCCCAGCTAGCCCATTCCTGGATCTCACCCCATGCCTGGGCAGCACAGCTTGCCCTGGCAGCATGTTTGGGGCAGAAACATGTGCTTTGGAGGGATAGGGAAAGAACAGGGTGGGGGACACATCCCATTCCACCCCCTTACCCAAGTCAAGGGGACAGCTCCCATAGTGGCAGCGTCCTGGGACTTGCACTGGGGAGACCTTTGTCCCATCCCACTCTCGTTTCTGTGACAACCAAGCTTGCGGGTGGACTTTGGAGGGGCCAGTGGGTTAATAACCATCTTACTGCTCCTTCCCCAGAGCTTCACAGCTCCGCTCTCTGCCATGGCACCTGGGAAGCCTGGGAAGGGCACGGGGGTCTCGGAGGACCCCTCGGTTACACTTTTCCGAGAGTACCTGAGGATTGAGACCGTCCACCCCAAACCTGACTATGGTGAGGATGGGGGAGATGGGTTGGGGAGCTGTGTGGGGATCTGGCAAGGTGCTTTGAGGCACCTTGGTCTTTGGACCTGGGTGCCTGAGTCCTTTGCCCAGGCTGTTTGGATGATGGCACTAAGCACTTTTGTGCCTTGTCTCTGCTGGCACCTTCGGTTGGGGCAGAGACTTCTATTGGGCACTCAGAGCTGCTGTTTGATTCCTCCAGCCCCTTTCCACCCAGCCCTGGCTCTGAGATAGGTGCCTGTGGTAACCCCCGTAGATGTCTTTCCATCAATGTTTCCATCCTCCCACTGAAGTACGCTGGTGATGAGCTCACAACACTCCGCTGGAGGACTGTCCTCTTTAGTCTATATTTTCATGTTCCCCTAGTTCTCACCCCAAAGGCAAGGTGACAAGCAGCTCCTGGCCCTGCTCCTGGCAGCCTCTTGTGCCCAGGAAATCCATCACCTGCCCTCTTCGGTCACCTCTTTCCTTGGCTTGGGAGCCCTGGAGAGCCTTGGGTTGCCCAGCGGTTGCAGTGGGAGGGGAGGGTGATCTTGACATGACTCCAGGCATCCTTGCTCCTCTTCAGATGCAGCTGTCCAGTTTCTGGAGCGCGTCGGCACCAGCATGGGCTTGGTCTGCCAGAAAGTGGAGGTGAGCAAGGCGAGGAACAGCACCTCATCCACTTGGTTATCTGTCCATCCATCTATCCATCCACCCACCCACCCATCTACCCACTCATCCATCTATTCATCCGCGCTAGGGCTGTTCCCCTCCTTACTGTGTTGGAGCTGGGCAGCAGTGAATCCCCTCTGCCTGTAATCCTCTGTTGACCTGAGCCCTTCCTTAAGCCTATGTTCCGGCTGCTCTCCAGTGACCTTCACAGCTGCCTGTGCTATCATTAGCTGGGGACATCTTTCCCACTGGGCACCAGCTGTACCAGAGGACTTGTGGGCACTGGGGGAAGACGATGGGCCCATGTTCTCTCCTCCTTCTGAACTGCCTGTGCCCAGGCCCAGTCTGGCCCCAAGTAGTACAGGCATGCCCCTTTCTCGTTCTTCCCACTGCCCCTGCTGCCCACTCCTGCTGCACCTTGCTCCTGCTGCCCTCTGTCCCTCCTGCTCTCTCCTCCTGCTGCCCCCTGCTCCTGTTGCCCACTGCCCTTGCTGCCCACTGCTCCTGCTGCCCACTGCTCCTACTGCCCATTGTCCTCCTGCCCCCTGCTCCTGCTGCCCACTGCCCCTGCTGCCTGCCCCTAGCAGAGACCTGCATCAAGATTCCCCGGGCTGATCTTTCTTGGTTCCAGCCTGTGGGTGCCAAGCCCTTTATCTGTGGGCAGGACCCCAGTGACAGGCTGCCCTCGCCCCACAGGTGTGCCAGGGCCGTGTGGTGCTGATCCTGACGTGGCAGGGTACAAGCCCCTACCTGCGCTCCATCCTTCTCAACTCTCACATTGATGTTGTGCCCGTCTTCGAGGTGCTGAGACAGGATGATGGGTGTGGGATGGTCAGAGTGGGGAGGACTGGGGGTGGCAGACAAACGGGACCTAGTGCCCGTGGTGTCCCTCTGCCGTCACAGCCACTGTTCACTGCAGGAGCACTGGACCTACCCACCCTTCGAGGCTGTTAAGGACTCGCAAGGCAACATCTACGCTCGAGGTGCCCAAGACATGAAATGTGTCTCCGTCCAGTGAGTGGAGGACTCTGCCTGCCAGGCTGCCACAGCATGGGGCTGCCTGAGTGAAGCCACCACCCTCAGGGTCCATGCAGCTCAGAGTGTCACTGCTGGATGCTCCCTGGGGTGGTTCAGAGCATTTCAGTCTCTCTCCTCTATGATGCCCAGGCACCACCCTCTCTCTGCAGATACCTTGAGGCCATCCGGAGGCTGAAGGCTGAAGGGAAGAGTGTTGCCCGCACCATCCACCTCACCTTTGTGCCTGGTGAGTGCCTAGGGTGCCCACCCTTGGGAGGGCAGGAGGGGATGGCAGCAGGGTGATATTGCACAGTTCCTCGAGGCATGGCAGCTGGGCACAGCCCTGCCAGTCTTTCCAGGTTCTGAGCTCAACCCAAGAGGGTTTTCCCCATCTGAGGACAGTGGGTGCGCTGGTGGCACCCAGGCTGGTGTGGAAGGAGGACCAGGTGATGCTGTGGGTCCTACTTCACACTAGGCTGTCCCCACAGATGAGGAGGTGGGTGGACACAAGGGCATGGAGATGTTCGTGCAGCGCCCTGAGTTCAAAGCACTCAATGTGGGCTTCGTCCTGGATGAAGGTGAGTGGAGGCAGGGCTGGCATAGAGACGTGTGTTCTTTGGGAATGAACCCCTCAGCCTGTTTGCATCACCCCTGGGTACTGACACCTGGCTTCCAGAGACCCCCTCGCGGGCTTCTTCACTCAGCAGTGACCCACATGGTGCCAGCCCGGAGGGAAAATGCTGCCTGGGTAGAGCAGAGTGGCAACCCACTGACCACTGTCTGTGCCCACTGCAGGCCTGGCCAGCCCATCTGACACCTTCAGTGTCTTCTATGGCGAGAGAAGCCCGTGGTGTGAGTAACTGCGCACCCACTGCCCCGTGCCTGGCTCTGCCAGCACAGTGCACCCCATGCCAGCCTGGCTTTCTGTTCATTGCCCGCTCTGCCCCTGCTGCCTCAGGGATAAAGGTGAAGTGCACAGGCAGCCCCGGCCACGGGTCCCGCTTTATCAGCAACACAGCAGCTGAGAAGATGGTAAGAGAGGGGGGACCCCCTGTGTTGCCAGGTGCTACCCAGCAGGGCAGCTCTTCACCCTCTGCCCTTCTCTCCTCAGCACAAAGTCATCAACTCCTTTCTGGCCTTCAGGGAGAGTGAGAAGCAGAGGTAGGAAACAGGCAGTGTGATGGCTGCGGCTTCAGTTCTGTCCACAGAGGGGTTCCTTGGAATTCCAAGACAGGCTGTGCTTAGCCACTGCTGCCCCATGCCTCAGTTTCCCTAGTTTGGGGGTGGTGGCAGGGTGGGAACAGAAGATAAATCTTCCCTTCCTTGTGTCTCTCGAGGCTCAAGTCTGACTCGAGCCTGACCCTGGGGGATGTCACCTCGCTCAACATGACCATGCTGGAGGGCGGTGTCTCCTTCAATGTGGTGCCCTCTGAGATGGCAGTTGGCTTTGACATCCGCATCCCCCCCACTGTGGACCTGAAGGTGGGTGCCACAATGGCCCCACCTGGGAGGGGAGCGGGAGAGGGTTTGAGGGGTACTCCACTCACACCCCCTCCTTTTCTGCAGGCCTTTGAGGAGCAGGTGGCTGCATGGTGCCGTGATGCTGGGGATGGTGTCACGTATGAGTTTCATCAGGTGAGGGGTCTTGGCCACCCAAGCAAACTGCACTCACTCCTCTGCTGTGTGTCCACCCCCCTGCTCCTCACCTGCCCTCTGCCTCCCTCAGAAATGCATGGAGCAACATGTAACCTCCACTGAGGAGTCGGATCCGTGGTGGAAAGCCTTCAGTGGGGTCTTCAGGGACATGTGAGTAGTGTCTCCAGGAAGGGCAGCACCTTGGCAGGTGGGAGCCCGGGGATCCCTGGGGATCTCTGGGTTGGAGAAGATGCTCCATGCCATGCCAGGGCATCTGCCATGACCCCCAAAAGGAATGGGATTGAGTGTGCTGCAGGGCAGAGGGACCTTTCTGGTGTGATCTCTTTGCCCATGGAGTGCCAGGGGGAGAGGGGACCCCTGCATGCTGATGCAGTCTCCTTTGTCAGGAAGCTGCAGCTCAAGCTGGAGATCTTCCCAGCTGCCACCGACAGCCGCTACATCCGAGCGGTGAGTGCAGTGCCAGCCCACGCATGGACCCTCACCAAGGGGCAGAGGTGGCGGCACTTGGTGCCATCCTGGCCGCAGCCTTACCCATTCCCCCAGTCCTCACCCCATACTCCCAATCCCCAGGCAGGGCACCCGGCCATTGGCTTCTCTCCCATGAACCGCACACCGGTGCTGCTCCATGACCACAATGAGTTCCTCAATGAGCAAGTGTTCCTGCAGGGCATCTGCATCTATGCCCGCCTGCTGTCTGCGCTGGCATCTGTGCCCCTGCTGCCTGCCGAGAGCTGAGCGCTAGGACTAGGAGCAGGACAGGAGGTGCTAAGCAGCAGACACTAGGCTTCCAAAAGGGGACAGAGGGTGGGCACAGCCCATGCCCAGCAGCATGCCAGGGACCTGGCTGGCATCATGGCACTTAGTGACACTTGTGCTGAGTGTCCTGGCTGTGCCCTCCACATCTGGGTCCCACACACTGCCCTGGGCATTGTATCCCACTTGCCCAGGTGCCAGCAGAGCCTTGTGCCTGGCTGACTCCTGCCTTTTTGAGTGTCAATGGTGCCTCCCCTGTCCCCGTGCTACTGCCAGCTGCAGTGGCTGTGGGGTACAGAGCTGATGGGTGCCCCACTCTGCCTGACCCTTGTCCTACCTCACTGCCTGCTTGCTGGGGGAGCTGAGCCAGTTCCACATGCCCTCCCTCTGCCAGTCAATAAAGCTCCTTGTTTAAGCACGGCCAGGAGTTGGAGGGTCTGTCTGTCTGTGGCGCTGCCTGTGGGATCTTGGGGAGCCCAGGCACCACAGATTTCTGCTGGACTGCTCACTGCTGCCCTGTCCTATCGCAGTGGAATGGATCCTGCCCCGGCAGGCTGTGGCGCTGCTCCCTAGGAGCCTCTACTCTAGATAAGCCTCAGGGTGCTGGGGTAGCAGAAGCAGGTGGCAGGGTTCATCCTGCTCCTTCCCTCCCCAGGTCCTCTGGGGTGCTGCTTCCCCAATCCCTTGACTCCGGGCAGGCAGCAGCTGTGTCAGGGCAGGCAACGGGCAGCCTCTGCTTATCTGCCAGCACTGCCCGTGGGCTGTATTTCCTCCTGGCTCTCAGCCCACCCCACACTGCTCCCAGCACCCCATACTGCTGGGTGCCACCTATTCCTGCAGCCTTCCCTGGGAAAGTGGGCCAAGGGCTCTCTGGGCTCATCTGGTGTTTTTCTCCTTGGGAATGGGGGTTGCAGACCTGCTGCCTTGCAAAGGGAGGGATCCTCATCCCAAAAGCAGCTGGGGATGAGCCGCCCACCCTCTGAGTCAGTGGATAAAGCCTCTGCAGCCCTCTGGCCGAGCCTAGTGGGGCTGTGGCAATGGAGAGCTGCAGAAGCCACCAAGTTCCTCCTCTTTCCCCTTCATCCCACACGGGACCAAAGCCAAGGCTACTGCCCAGGAGGGACACAGACCCATGAACCCAGATCGCTCCTAGGGGAAGCCCATGTGGATTCTCTGTCTCATATGGCCACATCCCCTGATCAGCAGCCCTAAGGAAGGATGGCCCAGGAATGATGGGGGTGCTGCGGGGTGCTGGCCAGCGTCACTGCTCAGGGTGTAGGTGAACTGGCACCGGGGTGGGCAGACAGCGGTGCCCTGGCCCCTGTCCGTGGGTGCTCAAAGCCCACGGGTGGTGCCCACCCCATCCGATCCCACTCATCCCCTTCCTCAGCTCTCCCAGTGTCCCCAGTTTGCCTTGCCCCGGGAAGGGCGCTTGGAGATCACCCCTCAATGAGCTTTCTTTTGGGGCGCCGATCCTGCCCTCCCGCTCCTACCCTTCCAGGGGGACCCCAGCTGCTCCCATCTTGCTCCTCATCGTGCGGGGGGTGGGAGAGCCGAGTGGCTGTCGGGGGAGCGGGGGAGCTGCTACTGCCTGGTGACATGCCACGGTTTAGGGGTGTCCGGAGCCCCCGCCGAGGGATGGGGCCGCCCCCTGCACATCCCGGGGGCCGGGCCGGGGCGGGCCGGGGGCGGTCGGACCAAGGGGCTGTATAAAGGGTGGGTGCTGCCGGCAGCCCCGGCAACGACGGGATGAGGGTTTTGCTGTCGCTGTGGTGGCTGCTCGGGGCTGCGCTGCTGGCGGCGGGGACCGGACTCCCTCGACTCCGTCTGCCCTACCGCGGTGAGACGGGACGGGGGGCACCTGGTGGGGGCGGCCTCACCCACACGAGGAGATCCCCCACGTCGGGGGGAGCCTCAGGTGTGGGTGCTTCACCCAAAGTGCGGGTTTATGGCGGGAAGGTTCGGTTGGGATTAGGGGTTCGGTTCGGACTAGGGGTTCAGTGCCTAGCCCCTCCCTCCTCACGCGGGACATGGAGGGCTGAGGAAGAGGAGAAGGAGGATGAAGGGGAAGAGCAGGGTGATGTAGGCTGGCTAGATGGGTGCTGAGTGCGCGGCATGGGCATCGTCGTGGGTGCTCAGCACTCTGCCCCAGTCTGCCCTTCTCCTGCGTGCTCCCTGTCCCCTGGGTGCTGCTCAGCACCAGCAGCCCCCCGAGCTCGGGCGCGCTGGGTGCGATGGGTGCAGTGGGTGCTGGGGTGGGGCTCGTGGGGAGCTGCTCTGTTGAGAGTGACTGTTTTTAATTAAAACCCTCTCTCCGGGAGCCTGCTCTGGCTTGCTGCATCTCGCATGCTGCCAGCCCCATCCAGCAGCTGCTTCCAACCAAACTCGACTGGGAAGTTTGGGGTATCCCAGTTCCCTCCTTCTTGCCTAAAAGAGATGGACCTACTCTAAAAAGTACATATTCAAATAAATAACCTAATGCATCTCTTCCCCTTTCCCAAAGAGGGGCAGCCCAGCTCTCAGAGAGCCCCAGGAATTGCGATGCCCAAGGTGGGGGTTCCCTTGGCCCTGGGTCATGGGCTGGCTCTGTCCTGAGCAGCCTCAGCAGCTCCCTCCCTGCTGAAAGGGGGAAACTGAGGCACGTGGTGGCCTTGCCTACCCTGAAAGGTGCCCAGGACGATTCCCAGCTCTGTCCTGGGGTGGAACCCGGTGTCCAGCTTGGCAGCAGGGCTAGGAGGCTGGGGCGCCAGCAGAGCACGGTTGTGGGCCTGGATCAGCACTGGATTCGCTCCAACGCACAGTCCAGCCGTGCTGTGCCATCCCATTTCCCAAGCGTGGGGGGCTCCCTGGGTCTCCTTGGCTTGGTCTCCCGTGGGGACTGAGCCACCTTTTGAAGTGTTTTTTTCTGTCCTTAAGCAGATTATTCTGTTCCTCTTCCATATTGAAAACAGAAACGGAAATGTCCCATGAAAAAACCAACTTCTGCCACCGCCTTCTCCCCGAGGGGGGAGAAAAAGAAAATGAAAATTTCAATTAAAACCATTAGAAGCATCTGAAATGCAGCAAACTGGAGCTTCTTGAGCTTAGCTTGTGAGCTTGGGCCACTGCCTGTGGCTGGGGGGCAATGGGGTCCTGGGGTGGACAGGGCATGGCAGAGTGCTGCTCCCTGCAGAGGTGGAGCTGGGGGAAGGAGAAGGAGCCATGGGCCAGTGCAACTGGAGGCACCAGAGGAATTTGCCAGGGCTGGGGGAGAAGGGGAAGCCTTCCTTGAAACAATGAAAGGAGCCTGACCACTTTGCCAGTGTTATTCTGAACTGGAAAAATATTATTGCAGGGCAAGAATAGAAGGAGACGACAGCATCTTCCTGGGCTGGGCCCAGTGATATGGGAGGACCTGAGGTACTGGTAGGGCACGTGGAGGAGACTACCCCCAGAGAGATGGGGCAGCAGGGGTCCTCCATGCCGATGCCAGCTCTGGTTGCAGGAATGGGGAGCTTTCCACTGAGGATGGAGCCACTGGGCTGTATCGCTCCATGCCACCAGCATCACTGGTTGGGGTACTGGGACTGCCCTTGAGTGGCTTGCTGGGGACAAGAGTTCTGTGTGATGGGGTGGAGGTGCTGTGTGTCTCCTTCCCTCTTGCGGGGATGTGTAGCAGATGCTCAAGCTGGGGGTTTCCTTGGGGTCAGCAGAAGCAGCTGCCAGCCTTTGTTGGCGGAGGGTGTCTGGAGACATGGCTGCGCACATAAATGGTGCTTTGTCCTCCTCCTCCTCAGCCTGCCGGGTACCTCAGGGCCTGGACAGTCACTGGAATGGAGTTTCAGAGCCTGGTGAAGCTGAACCACTCCCTCTGTGACGGCTGGGTGGGCACCACTGTGCTGGCATTTCCAGTTTGCTGACCCTGAAAGTTGTTTGGTCAAGTTGTTGGTCAAGCACTGGAATAGGCTTCCCAGGGAGGTGGTTGAGTCACCATCCTTGGATGCATTTAAAAATTATTTGGATGAGGTGTTGAGGGATATGGTTTAGGGGTGAACTTGTAAGGTAGGGTAGGTGGTGGGACTTGATGATCCCAGGGGTCTTTTCCGACCACAGTGATTCTGTGACTCTGTGAATCTGTTTGTCACTGGGAACCAGTCTGCGTGGTGTCACTGTGAGGACTCCCTTGGCATCCCAAAGGGTTCAAGCGTGGGCAGTGTCCCCATGCTGGTGCCTCTCTCCGAGTGCCATCTCGGTGGAGGAAGCCTCCATGTCAGTGGGGTTTGGTGGTGGTAGCAGTGGGCTGGCTTCCCCCACCTTGTGTTCGGTAACAGCTTGTGGCTGTTGTGTGCAGAACACAGAGGGATGTTGCACAGGCTGCTGGGGATCAGGGTGTTGTTGAGGCTCAAGGCAGCACTGTTATGTGTGGCTGGAGGGAGGCATTTGGGGCACACAGTGCTTACAGTGCCCTGCAGTTCTTCAGAGCCAGGATGGCTTCTTTTGATGCTTTTCCTTCCTCTCTGTTAGAGCTTTTGGGCACCAACCGCTCTGTCCTCTTCTTTGGCCACCGAGGCTTCCTGGGCTTCCGCTCCCTCTACCTGGATGAATACCATGACCGGCTCTTCATTGGGGGGAAGGATGTGCTCTACTCCCTGACCCTGGACAGGACTGCTGCAGATGCCAAGGAGGTGAGATGAGTCCTGCTGGGCACCCCAGCCAATCTGTCCCCACTCTGGTGCCCCTCTGAGAGGTTGCCGCTCAACCAGGCCAGCAAAGTTACCCTTCAATAAGACCTAGCCCCATCTCAACTACCCCAAAACGCTTCTGACCTCTTGTACTGCCTGGCAAGGGAGGGTTGGAGGGCAATTATTCCTGGCTGGCAGCCTTGGAGACTGGTGGTGCTGTTCATGTTAACTCCTGGGTGCTGATAGGGGCTTTGGACCCCACTTTCCTAAAAAACTACCCTCAGGAGAGTAAACACTCCTCATCCTGCACTGGTCCAGGGCTCAGCTGGTAAAGCCCCCAGACATCCTGAGCCTCTCTGTGGGAGAGGTGATGGCCCAGAGAGCAATGGTGCTGGATGGTGGTTCCCTTCCTCCTTCACCCTCGCCACTTGGATTCTAACCATGTTTTCTAAACGTGGGCTATTTCTAGATGAAGACAGTGGAGAAGGAAATGGAGTGACCCTGAATGTGCTGGGTCACTGTAATAGGGTCAAGGGCTTGTGTACCCAAGCTGCCACTGGTCCGAGAGCTGCTGAAAGCTGTGGGGCACTTGGGCTCCATCACTTTCAGGCCACCAGCAATTCCACCCCCTTCCAAGGCAGCTCCAGCCACCACCAGTGTGACCAACCAAATGCAGCCTGGCTGTGGGCTGTGACCACTGCAGAGCACCTCCCCAGGAGGAAGGGTCCTGCCCTGAGTCACAGGGTGGGAGCCTTGAGCAGGGGGGCTTTGAGGAGCTGTTAGTCTCTTTCTCTGTCCTTCTTGGACAGACTGGGTTTGGCTGGAAGGGACCTTAGAGATCATCCAATGCCAACGCTCTGCCATGGGCAGTGATACCTCCCACCAGACCATATTGCCCAGAGCCCCATCCAACCTGGCCTTGAACACTTCCAGGGATGGAGCAGCCACAATCTTCCTGAGCAGCCTGTTCCGGGGCCTCAGCAACCTCACAGGGAAGAATTTCTTCCTCAGATCTCACCTAAATTCACCCCATTTAACTTGAACCCATCCCCCTTATTCTATCACTGGAATCCCTCGGAAGTCCCTCTCCATCTTTGCTGGAGCCACTTCAGGTACTGGAAGCTGCTTTAAGGTCCCCCAGGAGCTTTCTCTTCTCCAGCTGAACAGCCCCAGTTCCCTCAGCCTGTCCCCACAGCAGTGGCTGCAGCCCTCTGAGCATCCTTGTAGCCTCCTCTGGACCTGCTCCAACAGCTCCATGTCCTTCTTGTACTGGAAACCCCTGAAAAGGATGCAGGATTCGATCAGCAGGATGGGTTTCAGTCAGGCTAGGCGGCTGCTGTCCCTGCTCCAACAGGCCCTTTATGTTCCAGATCTACTGGCCGCCTCTCCCTGGGCAGACGCAGGAGTGTTTGCAGAAGGGGAAGGACCCAGGGGTGAGTCTCCATATCAGGGCTGGTGGCCCTGTAGGGTTCACAGACCAGCTAATGCTGGGATAGAGCAAAGGGCCATCTTTGTATGAGGGAAACTGAGACAGGGAGTCAGCAATTGGTCCCCGATGGTGGGAAATGCATAGCTGCTCAGGTTGAGTGACCTCAGTCCCCAAACCTCACCCTTTTCCGCATGCCCCTACCCTGGTCTGGCAGGGACAAAGCCCTGGGGGCTCCTCTAGACCAGACAGATTGCTCCCCGGAGTCTCCCTCCTGCCCCGTGTGTTTATTTTTAAAGCTCTTGCCGACAGACACCAGCCAGGGCAGCTCGAGTTCCTATTTTTCTTGAATCCTTTTTTTTCCCCAACTTGCTATTTCAGAGGCTCTTTGCAGAGGGAAAATAAACATCAGAGAGGCTGGGAACTCCCCAGGCAGCTCAGTGCTCCTGGCGGACAAGGGGCTTCATGTCCCACTGGCTGGTGGTGGCCAGGGTGAGGTGATGGCAGTGATGCCCACATGGGAGAAGGGTGAGAGCCTGTTTCCAATGGGAACTGCCAGGAGATACCATGCGAGGTCTGCAGCCTCAGGTGTGTCCCTGCTGCTGGGCCCTGATGGAAGGAGACAGTCGCAAACAGCAGCAGCCAGGGCTGTGCAGGAGGCAGCTTAGGATGCTTATGGGGATCCATCTCCCTCTCCTGTGCTTCCTCCCTTTGTTCCGTACCCTGCATAAGCAGGATACAGCTGAAATGGACATCCCTTCCTCTGGTCATGTCCTGGGTGCTGCAAGAGGAGGGTTCCCGAGGGTTTGGGGCTGGGAGTAGGAGCTGCTGGACAGCTGGCCCTGCTCCCCTGGCTGGCCTGGGCTGTGGGGCAGGGTGAGTGCATGGGTTTCCATGGGCAGGAGGTGTCCAACTGCTCACTGGATCACTCAGGGTTTCCCCAGTGATGTTTCGGGCAGCAGGAGGACTAGTAAAATGCCCTGTCCTTTTGCCATGGGCTGATAAGACCTGTGCAAGACCTGCTGGGGGCACAAGCTGTCACCTTACGCTCCTGGCAGAGCCTGGGGAGCCAGGGCTGGGGTTGACCCAGGCAGAGGCAGGAAGCTGGAGGTGGGCAAAGCATCGAGTCCTCCACAGCCTCTGTCCCCCTCTCTGCTGTCCCTCCAGACTGACTGTGCCAACTACATCCGTGTGCTGCATCCCTACAACCGAACGCACTTGCTGGCCTGTGGGACCGGTGCTTTCCACCCTGTCTGCACCTTCATCTATGTGGGGCACCGCAGTGAGGTAGGGCAGCACGTGGCAGTGTGTCCACTAGAGTATCCCTGGTGGGGCACTTCTGTGAGGCAGAGCCCCATCTTCTGTCTCCCTTATGAGAGGTTTCTGGTCTGTGTGGGGAGGCTGGATGTGGTGTCTGCCCCATGCTGAGCGGTGTGGGGTGAAGGAACCAGCTCCTTGGTGCCATCTTGCCCATGCCCAGGTCTGCCCTGGCACTGCCTTTCCAGTTCCCCGGCACTGCTGCCCTGCTGGGGGCTGTGGTGTGGGTGGCATTTCCTCCTCTCCCAGCTGACTCGCAAATCAAGTTGGCTGGTGGGTGGAAAGGATAGGGCCCTCTTGTCTCTCCTCACAGCCCTGCCATGGTGGTGGGTCTGGCATGTCCCTCCAGATGCTGGCTAGCTTCATGGCATCAGACTTCCTGCAGAAAGCACAGAGCCAGGCGGTTCTTTTGGGAGCCCTGGGGTTGGGCAGGCACCAGCATGGCCCCAGGGGATGGCCAGGGGCTGATCCCTGCTCCCTTGCCCTAGCATGTCTTCAGCCTGGACCTTGCCAGTGTGGAGAGTGGCCGGGGTAGATGCCCACATGAGCCCAGCAGTGCCTTCGCCAGTGCTATCATCGGTGCGTTGTCTTCCTCGGGAGCCCAGAGCCACTGGGGTGCCTAGGTATGGTCTGGGGGCTGTGTGGGGCCGGCTCTCAGCCCCAGCCCAGGCTGTGTTTTGCAGGGGGGGAGCTGTACGCTGGCCTCACTGCAGATTTCCTGGGGCGTGATCCTGGTATCTTCCGTAGCATGGGGGCTCGCTCTGCCCTACGCACCGAGGTGGAGCAGCGCCTTCTCAACGGTAACTGCTCCCCTCTGCCCACACTGCCCCCACAGCTGGGCACCCTGAGCCTTGTAGGGGCTGGGCATCTGCTGGCCATGGTGTGACAACCCCCATGCCAGGTACAAGCATGAAAAGGCAACAGAGCAGCATCCAGCTCCAGCAAGGAGGGAGGTTTAGTGGTGGTGGCCATGCTTTCTCACTCTACCTGACGTAAGCAGCTCTTGCTCGTAGACCCCAAATTTGTGGCAGCCCACTTGATCCCAGACAACAATGACCGGGACAACGACAAAGCCTATTTCTTCTTCATGGAGAAGGTGGGGGAGGCAGACAACAAGGAGCCCACCATTGTCAGCCGGGTGGCACGGGTCTGTGTGGTAAGATGCTGGGGGGCACCACGGAGGACAGGGATTCTCTCAGTCGCAGTGGTGCCCTGATGCTCCCTGTCCCTCTAGAATGATGCTGGTGGCCAGCGGGTGCTGGTTAACAAGTGGAGTACCTTCAGCAAAGCCCGGCTGGTGTGCTCCGTCCCGGGCCCTGGCGGCATCAACACCCACTTTGATGAGTTGGGTAAGGGGTGCATGGAGCTGGGGAACTCACCAGAGCTGGGTCCTTTAGTTGGGAGCTTCAGGAAGCCCTTGGGCTTCTAGGAGAAACCCCATGGTTTCCTCTGCAGAAGATGTCTTCTTGCTGAGGACAAAGGATGGAAAGAGCCCTGAGATCTATGCCCTCTTCAGCACCATCAGGTGGGTTGTCCAGTTTCAACCTCTGGGGACATCCAGCTGCAGTCGCCCATGACCTGCCCCATTATCATCACCACGGGGCTTCTGGCTGCTCCTCAGCTCCTGCCAACTCAGCCCTGGACATGTCAGTGCTCCCATGTCCCACTTTGCTGCCACTGGCACTGAGCTCACCCTGTGCACTGTTCCTTTCCAGCCATGTCTTCCAGGGTTCCGCCGTTTGTGTCTACCGCATGGCTGATGTCCGTGAGGTCTTCAACGGGCCCTTTGCCCACCAGGAGAGCCCCCAGCACCAGTGGGGTCCCTATGAGGGCAGGGTGCCCTACCCACGGCCAGGCGTGGTGAGCAGTTCGCTGGAGCCCTGGGTCCCCTCTGCTTCTCCAATTGCTCCTCCAGGGGTTGATGGGCCTGATCTTCTCAGCTGCTGGGATGGGCTCCCTATGGGATCCACTGTGGGACAGTTGGTGTCTGGCAAAGAAGATAGATGCCAACCTGGAAGGCAGGAAGCGACCCAAACCAGCTCTGCAGGGTGATGGAGGGGGAAGGAAAGATGAGTGCTGGTCTGGCCAGGCTGAGACAGTCTCCTCTCGTCCCTGCAGTGTCCCAGCAAGACCACCAACCAGCCCAGGCAGCATTATGGCAGCACCAAGGGCTTCCCTGATGAGGTGCTGCACTTCGCCCGTGCTCACCCCCTCATGTACAAGCCCCTGTACCCCCAGCACCACCGGCCCCTCCTCGTGAAGACCAACCTGCCCTACCGCCTGCGCCAGCTTGTGGTGGACCGTGTGGAGAGTGAGGAAGGGCAGCATGATGTCCTCTTCCTTGGGACGGGTGAGCAGCAGGAGTGGTGGGCAGAAAGGGGGCTCGGCACTGAGACTACTGGTGGGGTGCAGTGCTGGGGTGCCCCGTGACAGGGTGCTCACACCTCCACCCTCCTTCTTCCCGCAGATGCTGGCTCAGTGCTGAAGGTGGTGGTCCTGCAGAAGAAGAGCTGGGCTGTGACTGAGGACGTTGTCCTGGAGGAGCTGCAGGTTTTCGAGGTGCTGGGGCTGGGCTTAGCTTGGGGACACAGGCTTGGGGCTGCTGGGCACTGAGATCTCTCAGAGATATAAGGACAAAGCGTGGCCAGGGGTGTTCTCATGTCCTCATAAACGGACCCCCAGTTCCGCCTGGGAAGCCCTGGTGGCTCTAAAGGAGCCCAGCTCTCTGAGGTCCTGTTTCCTCCAGCCTCTGATCTGCTCTCCTCCCCTGCAGACACCCATACCCATCACCCAGATGGAGATCTCGGTCAAGCGAGTGAGTACAGTTGTGGGACTGGGGACGCTGCAGGTCCCATCATGAGGGACTGAGCTGGTGTCACCAGCCACTCAAAGCCCACATGGTTCTAGCTGCTGGTTGGGGATCTCAGGCACAGTGCCCATGAGGGCTGCCAGTATCAGTAGCTCGGTGCCTTTCCTCCAGCAAATGCTCTACGTGGGTTCCAGCTTGGGGGTGGCCCAGGTACGGCTGCACCGCTGTGAGTCCTACGGCACGGCTTGTGCAGAGTGCTGTCTGGCCAGGGATCCCTACTGTGCCTGGGACGGCACTGCCTGCACCCACTTCCAGCCCTCTGGCAAGCAGCGCTACCGCCGCCAGGACATCCACCACAGCAACCCTGTGCACCAGTGCCTGGACCAGAACCTCACTGGTGAGAGACTGGGGGGCCCACAGGGATGGGTGGCTTGGCCAGATACCCTGAGATGCTCAGACATCCACAGCCCTGGGAAAGCAGAGGGTCTTGCAGCCACCCTTGTCTCCTTGTCCTGTAGCCTGAGGGGTGCCCCTGAAGGAGGTGGGTGCTGGGGGACAAGGGGACTCAAGCCCCATAGGGGATATGTGGGAAGCTGGCTGTGCCCTCCCTCCCAGCAAAGGTCTGTCTTTGCCCCAGTGGATGATTTTGAGAGCATCGAGGAGAAGGTGCTTTATGGGGTGGAGGACAACAGCACCTTCCTGGAGTGCGTGCCCCGCTCCCCGCAGGCCAGTGTACAGTGGTTTGTCCAGAGGCCCCCGGACGAGCAGCGGGATGAGGTGAGGCCCCCTCACCTTGTAGAGGACATGGGAGGGCTGTGGGGCCAGATCCAGACACCCTCACCCCCCAGATTTTGCGGTGGCCAACAGGTGAAGACAGACAAACGGATACTGCAGACAGAGCAAGGGCTGCTCTTCCGCAGGCTGCACCACCACGATGCTGGCCTCTACTACTGCAAAACCCTGGAGCATGGCTTCACGCAGACAGTGGCCAAGGTGGCCCTGGAGGTGATCACCAGTGACCAGCTGGCACAGCCTTTCCCCCAGCAGCGGGGCAACAAGCCCTCACAGCTGCCCTGTGCTGAGACCCAGCCCCCCCAAACGTGGTTCAAGGACATCATGCACCTCCTCAGTGCCCGAGGCCTGCAGCAGGTGGAGGAGTACTGCACCCGCTTCTGGTGTGGGGGCTCCAGCCGCTCCCAGCACCGCAAGAGCAAGCTGGCGCAGGTCAAACATGCCCTCACTGGGGCTGTGGATGTGAGCAAGAAGAGAAGGGCAGCCAAAGCCCACAGCAAGAGGAATCGTGTGCCCCGGCAAGTGGTGGTCACTTAGAGAGGGCAGGGTGTTTGCTACAGGGTGGCTGTGGGTGAGGACCCTGTGTGTCAGTAGTCCCAAGTGCCTCCTACCATGGTGGAGTCTCCCTTGGTGGACGGCGGGCAAGGGCCAGCTCCTAGGCCAGTCTCCATCACCTTTGCTGCCTACATAGCCGCCTCCTAACTGTGCAGCATGATGGGATGCGTTGGCCCCCGCTTTGCTCTTGCTGGGTACTGTGACCACCAGGGTGGGTTGGTGCCACCACTGTGTCACTACCCCGAGAGCCATCTCTGTAAATAAAGGAGCCAGGCCTGGCACTGTGGGGAGAGGCAGATGGCTCCAGGCTCTTTCCGTGTCAGCACAGGGCCTGGGGAAGATGATGCCTGCCTTCACAGAGAGCAAAACCTGAGCATCACTCCAAAAAGCCTCCGTGCCCAGGGATAGCCCTGCCCTGATGCAGATGCTGTGTCCTGGGAAGAAGGTTCTTTCCACCTTCCCTGTGGCACCAGGACATGCTCAGCAGTGCCAGCCTGTGCCTGGGTACAGCTTCCCCCATCCCCAGACAGTTTTAGGTCTGGGCAGGGGTGGGGAGGAAAGCAAACAGCCGCACACAGGTTAGACCCGTTCCTGGGTAAACATGAGAGAGGCAGTGACTGATGCCACTGCCTTTGCTGTGCCCAACCAACAGTGGGAATGAGGGGCAGGACAGGCTTGATGCTGGCTTTTGGAGCTACATCAGTGCCCAGGACCTCCGCAGATGCAGGGACTGAGGGGGTAGGTGTGTGGAGAGCACCCAGAGGCAAGGTACTTCCTTGCTTTCCTCACCAACATGAGCTCACTTGCCTCTCCCCTAGTCTGACAGAGTGATAAGGATCTCCCCCTTCCTGAGGCAGGGCAGCCCCACACAATGGTGTGAACGGCGGACCATCGGCACGGGCATTGTTCAGAAGCAAAGAAACGGGAAAGACAAGTAATAATAATAATAATAATTAAACCCCTAAATAGCTCGCACAAAGCCAGGCTATGATCTCATTGCTCCGCCCTCTCTCTGTGTGAGTGTGTGTGTGCTGCTGCAGGAGCGGAGCACCATGGTGCCTCTGTTGGGGGCAAAGTCCCCCAACAGCGCTGCTCCATACACGGAGATGAAGGTCCTGCCCCTCTGCTCCAGCTCCTCCTCCCACTTCAGGATGTCTCCTGGCATCGGCGAGCTGTGGCGGGGTACTGGGACACGTCCTGCAGGGAGGGGAGGAGAGCCAGTAGCACAGGCCAGACTGGACCTGAACACGGATTTCAGGCCTGGGGGGCACAGAACAGTAAGCAACACGTAGGGACACAGGTAGAGACAGAAGTCTGAGTCCTCAGGTCCTGGATTTAATGGCTCCAAATCGTTTGCAGTGAATCCTGTTGCTGAAACACCTGTGCCCCGCCTCTGTACTCCACGATGCAGGGGCTGGGCCTCCCCCATCCTCGGGGAGGCAGCAAGAGCCCCTGGTGCATGCAGTTTCAAACCGAACAGGAACAAAGACTACAAGAAATCAGTGTCCGAAAGGGCCTCCCCTGCCGCTAATCCCAGTAAATTGGCTGAGCCTGGCCTTGACAGGTGGATTTCCATCAGTAAGACTGGAGCAGAAGGGATGGATGTGACCTGTGCTGGATCTGCATAGCCCACTGCCCAGCCTTGGCTGCCAGGATAACCCACCAACAGAGGCAGCCGGGCTCCCCTGAAATTTCCAGAGCCGAATGAACGTCACCGCACTCTTCTGCGCCCGGGGATGGGAGACACCTCTGGTGGGCAGGCCCAGCCTTGTAGCCCCCCACCTCGGTCTTCTCTGCAGGAAGCTGAAAAGCTCTACCTAGGGTGCAGAGCGCAGGCCGAGTGCCGGCGCTGGAGGGAAGGCGGGGGTTGTGGGAACAGCCTCAGAACAAAGCCGGCGCGGGGGGCAGACAAACGTAGCCACGGCTCCGGCTCCCGCTCCTATTTATAGCCCATTTCCTACGGAAGCGCAGCGCAGAGGCTGCTGCTGGCCCCACGGGACTTCCAGCCTCCTAGGCAGCCCCAGGGAGGGTGCCAGCGAGGTCAGGCTGGGCACGGTCGGGTCGGGTCGGGCCTGGCCTGGCCTGGCCTGGCCTGGCGGCCCCGGCGTTTCCCCAGGTCCGGTCCGTCTCCGCAGGCGTCGGGGGACGGAGTCCCGAAGCCTTTCCCCGCCTTTGTGGAGGCGCCATCAACCTATGACGCGATGCGGCGGCGGCGCATAGTGATTACGTAATGCAATGGCACCTGGTGAGAACGTCACGTGGCGGCGCCCAGCGATGACGCGCTGGGGCGGGCGCCGGTGGAGGGGCCTGGTGGTGGGGCCGGCTATGGCGGCGGGGCCTGACCCGCAGGAAGATGAATAAGGGTTGGCTGGAGTTGGAGAGCGACCCTGGTGAGCGACGAGAGTGGCCCGGGATGGGCTGCCGGTGATGGTCAGGTGCAGGCCTTGAATGGGGGAGATGCAGCCCCTTAAGTGGAGGGGTGGGTGATACAGGCCTGAATAAGGGAGATCCAGCCCCTGAGTAGGGGGGGTGGGGATGCAGGCCTTGAGTGAGAGTAGGAGGTTGGGGTGGAGATACAGACCCTGAAGTGGGGGGCGAATATGGGTTCTGAGTGCAAGCCAAAGGGGTATAGGTGAGGTTTGGGGGGAGGGGTCTCAGGGTGTGGGGTGTGTATGCAGAGTTATGGGGAGAGGAGGACCTGGGGAGGGAGAACTGCAAAGAGAGACAAAGGGTGCCTGATGGTGTGGGAGGAAAGTTGTGAGGACAGGTGAGGGTAGCAGTGTGTGGGGCAGGAGTAGCATGTGTTGTAGGGGAGGCTGTGCAGGGTTGTTATGTATAAGTATAGCCCATGGTGTGGATAGGGAGGGGTTATGGGTGTGTAGTGCACACAGAAAAAGGTTTGTCAGGAGACCAGGTCTAGGGGTGTAGGTGTGGGGAAGAAGCAGGGATGGAGTGAAGAGGGCTGCAGGAAGGATTAGGATGTGGCCTGGGCCCTGGCAACACTTGTACGTGGGGTCTGGGGTGCACTGTACACCTCTGTGTGTGACAGTATTAAACCCACGGGTCTCTGTGGAAAACATCTGAAGTGTCATGAGGGTGGAGACTGTCGCATGAAGCATTCGCATTCCCTTTGCAAATGCATCCCAAAATACAGGGCAAGACATGCATATGGGGTACTCCTTGCTACAGTCTGTGTCTCTGTGGAGCAGCTGAAGCGTGATGTCTTTGTCCCCTGTTTGTCAGATCCTGTCACTGCTTTGCAGCCCAGGAGACTCAAGACTTTCTCCCTCAGGTAGCCCAGGGACAGTACTGAAGAGCCCATTGTGCAGCCAGGGGCAGTAGAGTCATGGGTGTCCTCCTCCTACTGTGTTGAAGAAGATGGTTGCTCTGATGGAGCCCCAGTTTGTTCTATGGGTTAGGATTTGAGGGCCAAAGCCAGTGTTGGATGGAGCATTGGCTGAATGTGGTTTGAATGTGCTGGGTTGTCACAGTGTGATGTGCGATCATCCTTCAGGAGGCTGAGAGCTGATCTCCAGGGTGTGATTTGGTATTTTTGAGGACTCTGGCATTATACAGAGCTTTCTGCACTCCGTGAAACATTCTATCTGCTATTGTGTCCCAGTCAGCCCAAGCTACGCTGCTCTTTATCTCCTCTTTTTACTGGTTCTCAGGAATTACCCAAACCAGTCCCATCCTCCCCATTCTTGTGTCACCTGTGTTTTACCATGATCAGGAGACTCCAAATGCTGAAACAGGAGAGTGAGTGTAAGAAGGACATTGAGGTACTGGAGCGGGGCCAGAGAAGGGCGTTGAGACTGGGGAGAGGCCCTGTGGAGAATGGCTGAGGGAACTGGGGTTATTTAGTCTAGAGGAGGGGAGGGTGAGAGGAGACCTTATTGCTCTCTACAACTACCTAAAAGGAGGTTGTAGTGAGGGTGGTGCTGCTCTCTTCTCCCAAATTACTAATGACAGGACAGGGGGAAGTGGCCTCAAGTTGTGTCAGGGGAGGTTCATATTGTATCTTTGGAAGAAGTTCTTTGCTGAGAGAGTGGTTGGGCACTGAAAGAAGCTACCCCGGGAGGTGGTGGAGTCACTACCCCTGGAGGTGTTTAAAAAACAAGTAGCTAGAGCACTTGAGGCTGTGATCTAGAAGTTAGGGAGATGTTGGGATAAGGGCTGGACTTTGTGATTCTGGAGATCCTTTCCAGCCATAATGATTCTATGAAAAGCTTTTCTATGAGAAGTTTTTACAGGTGAGGGACTTTACCTGCCAACAGCTGTGACTTCCCTTCATAGTGATGCTGTGACTTTCCCTAAAGTCTCTGTAGATGTCACCTGTAAAACATGGGCTTCCATAGCAACAAGAATCTGGAATAAAAACAAAGCTGTCTCTGCTTCCAGGCATGTTGCTTCATATTGTGTATTTTCCCACTAGCAGTTAGTGAGAAATACAGGGGTTTCTGCTAAATTATTGAAGACTTTTGCTCCCAGAAGTTTCCTCTTGTTCTAGAATGGTTAACTTTGGTGTGGAAGCCCCTTGGGCCCTTCCCTTTTTGTCTGAGCCACTTAGATCAGGTTTCTTCAGTCTGTTCTGTTACAGGGATGTTTCTCAGGATTGACTCCTTATTGATATTCCATGGACTTCCTCCCAGGCTCTCAGCAGCTTTTCTGTGGGGGCAAAAAGAGCAGAGTTGTAATTCCAGTCTCGAGCTCACTGACTCCATGTGCAGGGGGGCTGCCTGGAAGTGGGGCTAACTGCCTTTGTTTACAGCATCAGAGTGTGCAAGCTGCTGCTCAGCCCCCAGTGTTTTAGAATCCTCTAGTTTTTTTGCGGTAGTCATGTGTCCCTGGGTCTGGCCCTTCTGGAATAGAAATTCTGTAGTTGCTGAATGCAGGCTCTTGGATTTGGCCTGCCCTCCCAGGAGAGAGGGAGATGACCATGAGCCCTGTTGACCTTTGGACTTCCCCACAGCCCTGCTGTGGTGAGCTGACTTTCCCTTCATTGGCTGCCTTCCACTTAAAAGACCATAAATTCTCTTATTTTAAAACACCCTGGGATCCTTTCAGCTGTTTCCCTCCAGTCAGAAGTAGGTGGTGCTTAGATGCTCCCTGCTGCTGTTCATGATGGGGATTTACTGCAGGGGGTCAGGATGCTGAAGATACGTCCTGCTTTACTGGGCTCTGACAGGGTTGGTTCAGGTCTCCTCAAGGAAGAGGATTCTGAGTAGCGATGGAAGGATGAAGTGCAGCAGGGCACAGCAGCTGGGGAGTCAGCACGATCCCAGTGCTGCTGTGGTTTCTCTGGCTGGGACCACGCGGGGCCTTTGGGAGCAGGTGGCAGCAGATTTTCTCTCTGCTCTCGTCATCCAGCAGTAAACTGTTGGTTTGTACCTTTTCAGGTCTCTTCACACTCCTGGTTGAAGATTTTGGTAAGTGCAGGAAACCTTCTTGGGAAGTCATTTCATGCTTGACATTACCCTGTGGCCTTTACACCAGCCTCTACCCTCTGTTTGCAGGGGTCAAGGGAGTGCAGGTTGAAGAGATCTATGATCTGCAGAGCAAGTGCCAAGGGTAAGTCACAGGCATCAAGGTGTAAGTTTTATTAAGCGAAATGCGTCCCTGGGCCTGGGAATTAATCACCAGGTGTTCAGAAGAACCCCTGTGAGCATTCTGGTTGTGGAGGTCCAGAGGTGAACTTCACCTCCTGTGTGTCTGTCTTGAGCCTCTTAAGACCTGTCAGACCCCAGCTTTTCAAGCTCAGATTGTTGTCTGTTCCGGGTTATAAACAGAGAGGCAACCTGGCTTTGAGGAGTCTGGGATAGAATTTATGAGGCAATGAAGCAGCTTGGGGAAACAAAAGGATTTAATAAATCTGTAGCTAAGCACTGAAAGAAGAAAAAGCCCAAGCAGGTGAAACCTGCTAGGTACCAGTATAAGCTGGGGACTGACCTGTTGGAGTGTAGTGTAGGGGAAAGGGACTTGGGGGTCCTGGTGGACAGCAACATGACTGTGAGCCAGCAGTGTGCTCTTGTGGCCAAGAGGGCCAACAGCATCCTGGNTGTCAGGGGGATTGGACTAGATGATCTTTCGAGGTCCCTTCCAGTCCGGAATGATTCTATGATAGTAGCCTCCCCGGTGTGGTCCATCCTAAAATGCTGCAGCTGCTGACTTGTTTCCACAGCCCTGTGTATGGATTCATCTTCCTGTTCAAGTGGATTGAGGAGCGCAGGTCACGCCGGAAGGTCTCTACGCTCGTGGATGAGACATCGGTGATCGACGATGACATCGTCAATAACATGTTTTTTGCTCACCAGGTAGGCTGGCAGTGAAGGGAAAGTGTGCCCAGGGTGGGGCCTTGTGTGATGCCTCAGGGAAGAAACATGGTACCAATAGGCTGCACTGCTCTTGCTGGCCCTGAGGGCAGCTCCTCTTTCCTGAGAGTCTCTGCAGTGAGGGCCAGGTAGCAGAGAATCCAGTGACTCCATGGGGACACAGTGCGGCTTGCTAAACAAGACTGAGGTCCCTGCTTTGAGAGCTGGGGTCACTTTGCTGCTCTCACAAGGGGTTCTTGTCAGTACCTGTCAGGTGATTATTGTTAGAATAAGGTTAACCTTGCTTCTGCTGATTATGTGTGTTGTCATGTCAACGTCACTCTGCAGCTGATCCCCAATTCCTGTGCCACCCATGCCCTGCTCAGCGTCCTCCTGAACTGCAACAATGTTGACCTGGGCCCCACGCTGAGCCGCATGAAGGACTTCACCAAAGGGTTCAGCCCAGAGGTAGGGCTGGGGATGCGCAGGGCTGTGCGCGCGTGGCACCTGTACGTCCGCCTCTCGCTCCCTTCTCCAACAAGCTGCCTCCTTTCCAGCCTTTGGTGGCTGCATGCTCTATCAGTATTATCTCTTCTCTTTCATCTTCTTCATCATCACCATGAGGGTGATGAAACACTGGCCTAGGTTGCCCAGAGAGGTGGTAGAAGCCCATTACTAAAAATATTTGAGACCAGGTTGGACAGGGCTCTGGGCACCCTAATCTAGGTCAAGATGTCCTTGGTCACTGCAAGGGTTGGTACGAGATGATGTTGAAAGGTCCGTTCCAACCCAAGCCATTCCATAACTGATTCTATGGACTTCCTACCTCAGAAGGATGTGGGAGGAGAAGGAGGTGGTTGCTGCTTTTTGCTGAGCCTTTTGCTGAGTTATTCCTTAGCCCTGGCACAGTCTCCAGGTTTGTGATCAAAAGTCCTTTCTCCTGCCCTCAGATCTATCTTGAAGCCTATGTTTCTCTCTCATTTCTGTAGCAGAAACTGTTCTTTTCATGTTGGCTTTTACCTGTTACCCAGCAGAACATAGCACATGCCTGAAAGCTGCTTTCCCAGTCCTGTGTTTGGCTGCAGTGAGTGGGGTGGCGGGGAGTCTTTTATCTGTTTCCTGTCACTTCTCTCTTGCTCTTCACTGCAGAGTAAAGGCTATGCCATTGGCAATGCCCCGGAGCTGGCCAAGGCCCACAACAGCCACGCCAGGTGAGCAAAGGAGTCTTTCACAGCTCGGTCTTGCTGCAGGAGGCAGACTCTCCACTGACCTCTCTTCTTCTGCCCTCGTAGGCCGGAGCCACGGCACTTGCCAGAGAAGCAGAACGGCATCAGCGCCGTGCGAACTATGGAGGCTTTTCATTTTGTCAGTTATGTCCCCATCAAGGGACGGCTCTTTGAGCTGGATGGGCTTAAGGTCTATCCCATCGACCATGGTAAGGACCTGCCAGTCTCCTCTTGTTGATACATTACTCACAAGTCACAAGGTCCTTCTTCTTCAGATCTAAAATAACAGAGTATCTCAACCCAAATTTGGTTTGATCTCACAGGGCCGTGGGCTGACGATGAGGAATGGACTGACAAAGCCAGGAGGGTGATCATGGAGCGCATTGGCCTGGCCACTGCAGGGTAATCATAGACTCACAGAACCATTATGGCTGGAAAGGACCTCCAGAATCATCAAGTTCAGCCATCATCTCAACATCTCCCTAGCCCCTAGACCATGGCCTCAAGTGCTCTAGCTACTTGTTTTTTAAACACCTCCAGAGATGGTGACTCCACCACCTCCCTGGGCAGCCTGTTCCAGTGCCCAACCACTCTCTCAGGAGAGAACTTCTTCCTCACATCCAACCTAAACCTCCCCTGATGCAACTTGGGGCCATTTCCTCTCATCCTATCCTCCCAGGCCGCAGCGAAGATGTTGGCTTCTTGCTGTTTTTCCCTGGATTATGGCTACGATGGTCTCTGTGTGATGAGTTGTTGGAGCATTGGGGAAAATGTTGCTTGGGGAGAGGTGCAGGGTGTGTTGCCTTCCAGGCCTGTCCTGCCTGCAGAGCACACAGTGAAGCTGCACTCTGTGCCAATGGCTGCAGAGGGTAGGAGTGGCCAGATGAGGTCCCTGCTAACCTGAATAGGAGAAGGAATGGTGTTCTCTGCCTGAGCTGGGCCTCTTGGAAGCTGAAGTGTGAGGGTGACCAAGCACTGGCACAGGTTGCTCATAGTCTCCATCCTTGGAGATACTCAAAAGCTACCTGGACACAGTCCTGGACAACCAGCTTTGGGTGACCCTGCTGGAGCTGGAATTGGAGCAGGTGGACCTCCACAGGTCCCACCACAACCAGCCTGTTACATAGAAGGGTTGATGTAAAACCAGCTTCTTCCTGCTGGGAAGAGCCCACCGGAGGTGTTGGGGTAGAGCTAGCAGCCTGCAGAGCCTCTCTTCTAGGAGATGGGCTTTCTGTGGCCAGCCTGTGGCTGATGTCTACTGCCACTTCCTGCAGGGAGCCATACCATGACATCCGCTTCAACCTGATGGCGGTGGTGCCTGATCGAAGAATGAAGTACGAGTCCAAACTGCACATCCTGAAGATGAACCGCCAGACGGTGCTGGAGGCCTTGCAGCAGGTAGGACAGTCCAAGGTCCAAGGGAGTGCCAGCCACAAAGGGGGTAGGAATAGGCTCTGGTGCCAGGTCATCTTCCTGTGGTGCTGTGGCAGGCCTGGCGTTCGGAACTTTTGGAGGCCTTGGGAAGTGTCTTCAGGGAAGAGGAGAAAATAAGCCTTGCTGCTTAGGCTCCTGCTGCTCACGGGGGAGGTTGTGGCAGCAGCAGCTGGCTGTGCATACAGCCACTTGGCAGTTGGCTCACCCTCAGGAGAAGGTCTGCAGTGCTCATGCAGGGGAGATGTGCTTTGTTGCTGCAGTCAGCGCTCAGATTCTATCTGCCATTTGCCTTCAAGCTTATCCGAGTAACTCAGCCCGAGCTGATCCAGACCCAGAAGTCTCAGGAATCTCAGCCTTCTGAAGAGGCAAAGCCAGCCAGCAGCAAGACCATGACTCCAGAGAGCAGCCACCCAGGTAGAGCCCCCTACCAGTGATGTTGCCAGGCAGCCTGGCCTTGTGACAGTGAGGTGCTTTTATAGGCAGCTAGTCCTGTTCAGTGCACATTCTGCTGGGGTGTGGGAGATGCCTATGTGTCTGGAAGAAGCTTTGGAGTGATGTGGGGCTTGAAAATGGGAGAGTTTCAGTGTTGGGCACAGCTGCAGGTAGAATGGGAGATGGATGTGAAGGTCTGGTGGAGTGAGGAGCTCTTCTGCTATGTGAGGTGGGCAAGGAGTGGCAGAGGACATGGAGGGAAAGGTGACAATGCTGGTCGTGAAAGGCTGTGCTCTTCTTGTATGGCAGATGGTACTGAGGAGCCTGCCGGCCAGGGCCACCCCACAGCCATGCAGAGCCCACCCAGCAGATCCAAACCAGCAGCAAAGATGTCAGCAAGCAGCATCAATGGGGCATCTTCAGCCAACCCCAACCCCATTGTGCAGAGGTTGCCAGCCTTCCTGGATAACCACAACTATGCCAAGTCCCCCATGCAGGTAGGCTAGCGCTCCAGGCCAGCAACATGCCCCAGTTGAGCCAGTCCGTCCCCTCCAAGGGACTGGCCTGTCAGCCCTGTCCCCCCCCTTAGAAGGAGTAGGCCCTGCCACTTGGTTGGACCAAGGGTGTGCCTGGTGGGCAAATCCTTGCCCTGATGTCAGTAGGCCATCAGCAGTGACAGTGTTTTGCAGGAGGAGGAAGACCTTGCAGCAGGAGTGGGTCGCAGCCGGGTCCCAGTCCGGCAGCACCAGCAGTACTCAGATGATGAGGATGACTACGATGATGAGGAGGAGGAGGAAGTTCATAACACCAACTCAGCTGTCAGGTGATGGTGATGGCTCCAGCTGAAGGCAGGGAGCTGGCATTTGCAGAAAAGCCGTCTCTCTCCAGAGTGCTGATAGCTGTGTTGGATCCTGCAGCCACATGTGCGGCTCACACTGCTCTCCTCTTTGCCTGCTCTTGTACTGTCTGCTCAGTGGGTTTTGTGAAGCTCTTCTCTAGCTCCTCACAGTCAGCTCTGCTTTGGCTGCTGAATGCAGCTATACATTGGCAGCAGGTTTGGGGGGGGCCTAGTTCCCCAGTGCCAGGTCAGCTTCTGGGGACAGTGCTCATGTGCTCAGGTCAGGGAGGTGGGCGCAGAGCAAGAAGCTCTGGAAGAAGCACAGGAGCGTGCAGCACCCTGGGTCTACAGCTGCATGGGGGTGCCCACAACTGAGTGGTTCAGTGGTGTTGGGTTGTGGTGGCGGCAAAGGGTTGTGACCTAGAAGTATTTTCAGGCCTTGCTTCATCCCAGCAGACAGCCTAGAGTGCTGAGTGCAGAGCTGGCAGCACCTATGCTGGGACCTCACATCCTTCCCCGGGCCACTTACCCTCCCTGCTGTGTTTCTGGGCAGGTACAAAAGGAAAGGGCAGGGAAAGCAAGAGCAAGTGGTGGGGGCTGCGGATGGCCAGCTCTCTGTCCTTCAGCCCAACACCATCAACGTCTTGGCTGAGAAGCTGAAGGAGTCTCAAAGGGATCTTTCCATCCCGCTGTCCATCAAGACGAGCGCTGGGGGTGCCACTGTGGCAGTGGTTACCCACTCCCAGCCCTCTCCCACCCCTAGCAACGAGAGCACTGACACCGCCTCCGAGATTGGCAGTGCCTTCAACTCCCCGCTGCGCTCTCCCATCCGCTCGGCCAACCCCACGCGCCCTTCCAGCCCCGTCACTTCCCACATCTCCAAGGTGCTCTTCGGTGAGGAGGACGGCCTGCTGCGTGTCGACTGCATGCGCTACAACCGGGCCGTCAGGGACCTGGGGCCTGTAATCAGCACTGGCCTGCTGCACCTCACAGAGGACGGTGTGTTCTGCCCACTGGCTGTCACAGGTAGGTGCCTGCCAGCCTCTGGGGAGTGGCATCTCCTCTGTGGTGATGGGCCAGCGTTCTTTGGCTTTAGGAGTGGATACTGGTCCATCGTGATGGCTCCTAATGCTTCCTCCCTCTGTGCTCAGATGGGGGCAAAGGCTCCCCCCCGTCCATCAAACCCAGTGAAGAGGCCCTGGTCACAATCAAACTGGACGAGAAGGAGGGCAGTGAGGCCAGTGACAGCAAAGAGAAGGTGGGACTTGGCAGAACCAGTGATCACCCTGGGGGGGAAAAGTATTCTCCCAAGGTGAGTTTTGTGCTGCGACAGCCCTGGGAACATGGAGCTCCCTGTGCTCCCCCAGACGCGTAGCAGCGACCAGCCCGCATGTGCACGCTGTTCCATTCCTGTCGTCGCAGCCGTGCCTTGAGGTGCAGGGCACTGCAGGTTTTGTGCCTCGTGTCATTGTGGAGATGGCTGTCTTGGCAGTAGGCAGAGCCACTGCTCTCTCACAGCAGGGATGGTTGGTGTGTTCTGCTCTCCTTTGGGCTGGAACGCAGTGTACCCAGATCCCAGCTCGCCCATCTGCGCTCTCCAGACAGAGACAGAACCAGACTCGGGCAGCAGCAGCACATCATGGTGCCTGGGCCAGGCTTGGGCAGAACCCAGCTCTCCTGGGCTGGCCAATTGATCACCCTCTGACTCAGAAATTCCGTACAGTTAACTTTTTTCTTTTCCCCCCTGGGAAGTATGTTTTGCTTTGATGAATCCTCCCTCCCAGTGCACAGGGGAGCACCCACCAGCTCACCCTGCGGGCTCCTGGGCTGCTCACCTTTGCTCTGCTCAATCCTGGCAGGAGCTGCTGGCACTGCTGAAGTGTGTGGAAGCAGAGATTGCAAACTATGAGGCCTGCCTGAAGGAGGAGGTGGAGAAGAGGAAGAAGTTTAAGGTGTGTTTGTCGATGGCACATTGGCATTGCTGGGTTAGCTCTCTGAAGACTGTTGACTGGGGTGTCCTTAGGTCAGAGTGGAGGTGGTTCAATTGAGAACAGCCATGGGAAGCACTCACTTCCCATTTCCTGATGGGGCAGGGCTCACTCTAGGACAGACTGGAGCCTCTGGGCAACCCTGAGCAGGTGGAGGAGGATGGTGGTACCCTGAGGAGAGAAAGAGGGGACCATCTGCAGGACCTGGCAGGATTCCTTCCCTGCTCACCCTCGCCTCTTCCCAACTACCTTTTCTGGACAGTGCTGGTATCTGAGCTGGGATGGCTAGCTTGAATTGGCCTGGGGGGTTAGGTCCTTTCCTGCTCCAGTCCCCGTTGGCTGGACCAGTATGCCAGTTCTTTGCTCTGTTAGCCTTGCGCTCTCTCCCCAACACCTATTGGTGCATTTGTTGTCTTTCTAGATCGATGACCAGAGGAGAACCCACAACTATGATGAGTTCATCTGTACTTTCATCTCCATGCTAGCCCAGGAAGGTGAGTAGTGCTGTACAGCCCAGGGGATGGAGCGTGGGCTTCAGGTTCAGCTGAGGGAGCCATGTCAAGTGTGGCAGAGTGGCAACCAGGAGACTGGGAAGCCCACTCCACCCCATTATCTTCTTCCTGCCAGGCCTGGAAGTGTTCACGGCCAGGTTGGATGGGGCATTGGGCAATCTGGTCTAGTGGGAGAGAGGTGTCCTTGCCCACAGCAACACGGTTGGAACTAGATGATCTTCAAGGTCTCTTCCATCCTAAACCATTCTTTGAGGGAGCACTCAGTCTGGGGAGCTGCATGTCTGCACTCTCTGCCCCTTTGATTTGTAGCCCTGGGAGGAGCCCAGTGTTGGGATTTGGGTGAGGGGGTGCAGATGCTACCATGGGGTCCCTCCGCTCACCTCTCCCTGCAGGCATGCTGGCAAGCCTGGTGGAGCAGAACATCTCGGTGCGCAGGCGGCAGGGAGTCAGCATTGGCCGCCTGCACAAGCAGAGGAAGCCGGACCGTCGGAAACGCTCCCGCCCCTACAAAGCCAAGCGGCAGTAGCCTGGCAGTAGACTGTGACAAGCAGCCGCCAGGCCTGGTGCCTTTGGGCAGTGGCATTGGGATGGACACTACCCTTTGCCCCAGGAAGAGGGACCACAGTGACAAACCCTTGGCTCAGGCAGAGCCTGGCGTTAAAGAGAAATTTGGATTCCTGAGCCCAGGTTGTGATGGTGGGAGAACACTGAGGCCCAGCACGTTTGCTGCAGCCAAAGGAAGCTGGAGTGCACTGCTGCCCTGGGCCTGTGGCTCAGGGCTGTGAGTGAAGACTGCTGCAGCAGGGGAACAGCCTGTGGGGCTGGTGGGAGGTCTGGTGTCTGGTGTTAGGGGAATGCTGGTGGTGCCCATGTGAAGCTGTGCTGGCCACAGCTGGCTTTGGCTTCTGTCTCACTGCATCCAAGGCCTTCAGCTCTTCATTTCCCCAGGACACTGGTGTCTTGGATCTTTCTCCCTCCCCCAAACCTATTTTTGACTTGCTGGGGAGACCAGCTCGAGAGAGGCAGCTGCACTGAGGCAAAGAGACCCACAAAAGGGCTCTTTTTGGGAATTCTGGAAGCCAGTGAGGGGGTGAGCATGTGCTGGAAGCTGGCAGCTGCTGCGTGGGCTACTGACACTGTGGGGCCAGAGCCAGCACTGCCAGTAGCGATCAGAGGAGACTAGCTATGCCTCTAATAGGTTGTCCTAGGGTGGCGGGGCAGTGTGCACAGTAGTTCAGGCAAGCAGGGCAGGACCTGAAGCTCGGCTGGCTCAACAGATGAGCTCTGCTTGTGTGATCCCCTCTTGGCAAAAGATCGGCTATGGGCTCCACCTGGCAGGAGGTTGTGTGCCCAGTGCTGGCCAGGGTGGATGTGGGCACCCAGAGAGAGCACCCGTGGGACAGGGTGCAGGCAGTGCCAGAACCTTGCACTGGCGACGGGTGGCAGCAGCGTTGAGGGCTGTGTGTGACGCAAGCAGGCAGATGACTTTTGCTGAGTGGCTGAGTTGTAGGTAGAAGTGGAAAGGCTGATGAGTACAAGGGATGCAGAGCAGGTGGATGTACTGTTGGAGCCAGGCTCCTGGAAGCAGAACTGAGCACAGCCATCTGAAGCTGTGCAGAATCAGGGGATCTCTGTATCCTCCCCTTGCCAGACCAGAGGAAGTAGCCTGGATGAGAAAGGGAATGGAAGCAGGTCCAGGGTTGCAGCAGCAAATGCCCACCTTGCCCTTGCAGGTGCCTCTGAAGAACAGGTATGAGGCTCTGGCCGAGAAGGGACACTCAAACGAGGGTATGACAGATAGGCAGTCTCCACCAGAGGGGTCTCTGTGGTCAGGTAGGCCAACTGCTCACAGCACAACCATGTGCAGGAAGAAGAAAAGGGTTACAGTTGTAGGGGTCTCCCTTCTGAGCGGAACGGAGGGCCCAATGTGTGGGATTGACCCTCTTCAGAGGGCAGTCTGCTATCTCCCTGGGACACTGCTCGGGGTGGGACAGGGACCACCACAGCAGGCAGAAGTAGTGAAAGGAGCCCAAAGCCTCTCATGGGCTGCTCCCTGTTCCTAGTGTGAGCCTGGCTGCCTCACACCTCACCACTCCTGGGCAGCCGCAGCAGAAATCTCTGAAGCCAGAGGTTAGTGTCTCTCCCCAGGGGTGTCCTGAAGTGGGGCTGGGCCAAGGGGAACTGCCACAGCAGAGGACTGAGCAAATGTGCAGATTTGTACAGATTCTGACTATGGAATGAAACGTCTGCTTGGTATTTGTAGAAGGGAAGACAATCCTCCTGTCTCTTGCCATGTCTGCTATCAAGTGCTGTACATAACAGATCTGTCTGAAGGAATAAAGTTGGCCCGAAACAGCCAGCCCAAGGAACAGGGGTGCTAGGGGAAGGGAGTGGGGGTGTGGCTGGGAGCACCCTCGGCCCTGCGCTGTCTGCTGGCAGCAATTCTGTAGTGCTGAAAATGTGTGACTGAGGATGGCAGCAACAGCAGGTGAAGGTGATGCAGGTGGAGTGAAGCTCAGTTTATTGACCCAGGCAGGAAGAGAGCGGGAACAGCTGCCTGCCTGTGCTGTCACAGTGCAGGACGGAGGAGCACTCGGCTGGGGTGGTTTCCTGGGCTGGAAGGGTTTTCTGGCTAGAAGTCCAGGGCACAGATCAAGGCTGTGCCCCGTTTGATCCAGTGCTTCTGGGGCTTGTCTGTAGGGATCTCCACAGCAATGATGTAATTGGTGGAGTGGCCCGTTGTTGACAGAGTGCCTGAAGTGGCAGAAGAAGGGGTGGTACTGCAGCTCTTGCCGCTGCTCACTGAGCAGGTAGTCCTGCACCAGTGGGTTCAGGCAAGATCCCCTGCCCCATGCCTGCACTAGGGGACAGGCTGAGCAGAGCTGGGGAAAGCGGTGTGTATTTTGGGGTCTGGGCTTCAGGAGATCCTGCAGGAGACATCTCTTTTCCTTGGATGGTCACAGCCAACCAGTGCTTTGCTCCATGCCAGCGTGTGGCAGGAGGAATTTCCACAACCTCTCCTGGGCTCCCCTCCCAGCTCTTTTTGCAGTTTCCCTTGCCTCTGGACATTTGTCTTTAGAGCACATACCTGCGCGAGTGAGAGTCTTATAGATGGGGCACAGGTAGGTGCCGGTGGCTGGAGGCTGCTGGTTGGGGACTGGAAGAAGCCGGATGACAGCCATCTTGGTGTAAAGCTCTCTGGGGCGTGACTCTGCTAGCTGAAACACAGCAGGGTCCCAGCGGGCACCTTCCAGGAACAAGCCATGGATGTAGCAGCCTTCATCAGGCTGGCAAGTGAGCTCGCTCAGTGACTCCTTCATCACCTGTGGGGGAGAGCAGGTCCAGGGCTCCTCATCAGGTTGTGTCCCTGAAAGCTCAGCCCCAACAACCCCCTGAAGCTTCTCCTGGTTAAGTTTGCACTGCCCAAAGGAAGCTCAGAGTTGAGCTGGGCTTTCTGAAACCTCACACCATAAGATCATAGAGCATCCTGTAGCAAAGCCTGTGGACATGGGATTAAGCACCTGTCTCTGGAGAGACAGAGGAGCCTTTGCTTGCCCTGTGGAGGTATCTGGCAGCGTTAGGGATAGGGTTTGTGGCCTTTTACCAGCAGCTTTAAAGTAAATCAGGAGCCACTGACTGACCTTGAAGCTAAACGAGACGGTGTCAAAGGGGATGACAGATTTCCTGGCAAAGTTCTGCAGTGTCCCAGTAAAGAAGGCCTGGGGGAAGAAGAACTCGCTAATCCAGAACACAGGGGATCCCGTGGCAGATCCTCCACAGATGTGGAGGTCTCCATCTGTGAACTCATAGGGGATGTTAAATCCCAGAGGCCCAAACTTTCTCCTCTCCAGCATGGTTGCATGGAAGAAGCAAAGTGACAGCAACAAGGATTTAAACTCTGTGACCTGTGGGCAGAAGAATGGGGAGAACCTTGGGAGGAGAAATCCTTAGAAGGAGTCAGACCTGTGCCTAGAGAAGAGCAGCATCCTCTGGAGTGGGCAAGGGCTGAGAACAACAAGCCACAGCACACCCCAGCTCTTACCTTAGGGCAAGACTTCAAAAAGTCATCACTGAAACTAACATAGGACTTGAGCAGGTTGGCCTTGACCCCACGAGGCAGCTCAATTGTCAGCTTGGTGCCGTTCCGGAGGACGGACGCAGGGAAGCGGTTGCTCGGCAGGCTGGTGAGCCAGAGGCGGAAGTCCTGATGTACCTGGAAATCCAGAAGGCAGCAAGTGCTCTGGGGGAGCTGCAGGTACAGCCACTGTAGCCGCTCCTGCACTCACTGCTTTACTGGGAACCAGTGAAGGTTACTGGAGATAGACCTAGATCTGGGCTCCTCTCAGGGCTACAGCCTTGTGCTGATAGGCTCAGGGTAGGCAGGCTGCTCCGTGAAACTGCTCACCTTGCTAGGGTCAATATCCTCAACCAGTCTCTCCAGGGAAGGCATCCAGCTGGGGGCCAGGTGGCAGTTCTGGAAGAAAACCCAATTGCCCTGCTCCATGGCACTGTGCATCATGGCTTCAGCACGGGGGCCCTGAGGAGGCACATGAGAGGAGCTCAGAGACCCTGGTCCATCACAGGTTGTGCCTCTGTGAGCTGGACAAGGGGACAGCTGCTGCATGGAAGGACCATGTTCCAGAGCTACAGTCTGGCTTTGTCCCCATGGCTCAACTGGGTTTTTACAGCCTGAAGGCTCTTTTGTAGTAAAGGTTTTGCAACCTGTGTGGGAGGGTGGAAGAAGGAAGAGCTACAGATGGGTTTAGCAATTTAGAGTGCAGCCCTGGACTGAACTGGCTCCTGGGACAGGGGTGGAATTTTCATCATGCTGCATGTCTGACCTACCTGGAGCTGGGTGAGGTCACTGGGAGGCCTGAGGTGGGCACTCGCAGCTTACCTGGCCTTGGCCCAGAGAAAGGGCAGACAGCTTCTGAGAGAACTTCATTTCTTCAGCAAACTTGTAGAGGTTGGCAGCTGGGTCTGTGCCTGGGGACAGCACAAACACCAAGGGGGTGGTGGGAGTGGAATCCCTGAAGACAGCTGAGAGGCTGGTGGTCTGCAACACAAAGTTTGTCAGTGTGGAGGGGCCATAGTGGCACCAAATGAAGCACTTTCTCACCCTGCTTGGCCTCCAGCTCCTCTCCAAGGCACAGGCTTGCTTACGGGTGCCAAGGCCAGGAACAGCCAGGGGAGGGCCTCATACAGCTCTCCCCGGCAGCTCCCATTTGTCAAAGCATTCCCTCCTGCGCCTGCACTCTCTGCCCCACAGGGGGGTCTAACTAGCGGACATCAGGCAGGAGATCCTCGTCCCAGATATTAGTGTTTCCCCAGCTGTGGGACAGCTGTGCCTGCAGAGAGCCAAGAGCACTGTTGCTGCTGCTGGAAGATGCCAGTGGCCCGCTCACAGCAAGCTCAAAGCCTCCCACCCTGCTCCTGGCCACCATTGCTTCGGTAACCTGTGGCTCGATGAAGCGCGGATCCAAGTGCTGGGCCGCGAAGTCCTGCATGGCATTGGTGATCTTATCTCGCCGCAGGCACCGCAGAACCAGCAGCTTCTGAAAGGCATCCGGCTCAGCCTCCCACTTCCCAGGCAGTGGCTCTCTGCAAAGCAATCAGGTGCATTTTGGGAGGATACGCTGGATCACAGAATTCCAGAATGACTGAGGCTGGAAAAGCCCTCTGAGCTCAGCCAGCCCAGTCCAGGACCTAACATCACCACAGCGGCCACACCAGGGCACTAACAGCCACATCCAGGCTGTCCTTAAACCTCCATGGATAAGGACTCCATCACTGCCCTGAGGAGTCCATTCCAGGGTCTGATCATCCTTTCCATGAGGAAGGGCTTCCTAACATCCAACCTAACCCTCCCCTAGCAACTGCAGGCCCTGCCCTCTCATCCTGCTGTTGGTTGCGTGGGAGAAGAGCGCAATCCCCACTTGACTACAACCTCCCTTCAGGATGGAGAGATGGAGATGGTCCCCCGTGAGTCTCCTCTTCTCCAGGCTAAACCATCGCAGCTCCCTCAGCCTCTCCTCATCAGACTTTCCCTCCAGTCCCTTCCCTCCAGCCCCTCAATCTCTTTCTTAAAGTGAGGGGCCCAGAGCTGCCCCCAGTACTCAAGGGACAGTCTCACCAGCATCCAGTACAGGGAACAATCACATCCCTACTCCTGCTGGACACACTATTTCTGATGCAAGCCAGGATGCCATTGGCCTTCTGGGCACCCTGCTGGCTCCTGTTTAACCAGTTGTCAACCAGCACTCCCAGGCCACTCTCTGCTGGCTGCTCTCCAGCCACTCTTCCTCCAGTCTGTAGCGCTGCAGGGGGTTATTGAGGCCAAAATCCTGCAGCTCCCCAAGAGCACCCAGGCTGCCTGCATGCAGCCTCTGGGATCTGAGAAGGGACAAGGACCTTCCAGTCACTTGGCCAAGCTTGTTGTCTGTAGGTCTGACACCATTATCAGGCAATCAAGAGCTACTTCTACTGGGGACGCACCAAACACTGCTGGGCTACTGCAATGTGTGGCTTTGCCTTAGGGAAGCAACATGCACAGGCATGGGCCATCCTGAAGGGGACTAGGCAATGTCTCATCCTCTCCTTGCACTGGCAGCAGAGCTGAAGAAGCAGGAGACACTTACCTGTGAGGCTTGGGGCTGTCAAAAATAGCCCTGAACGCTGCAAGGTTGGCAGCAAAATCATCAGCAAAGCCAGAGAAGTTCTTCAGCCTGCTCAAGGCCAGGATGTCTCCTCACGCTTTCTCATACAGCCAGGCCAGAGCCGGATTCTCCTTCATCTCCTTTATGGTTCCTCCTGACAGCAGGAACTGCCACTCAGCCTGAGAGCAGGACAAAACACAGTCGTGGATGAAAGCTACCTTCTTGTGCCTGAGCCATGGAGGTTAGTGCCACGTCCAACTAAAACCTTGTAGAAAACATCTGGCTGCCTCTCCTACCACGTGTGTGAGTGTATATGTGTGTGTATGTGTGTGCAAAGCAGGGGAACATCACTGTTGTGCTGCCACTAGCTTTTCCATCTTCCAGTCCTAATCTGCTCCCTCTGAACTTCCTAACCTTGGTAGCAGCGTGCTCAAAGCTGAGGGTGACTCGGACTCATGGCTCTGCATAGACAACACTGGGAATAGTTTGAGACCCAAGTGGGAGAGACCCCAGGTTTGCCCTCGAGCTTGTCAAGCCTCACTGCAGCCCCAGGAAACAAGGTTCTGTTCCACCCCAGCAGGCTGTTCTATTGGAGAAAATAGGCTGAGCTTGAGTTGAACCGATGGGATTCCACCAAAGGCATCACTAGGGTCACCTGCTCACCATGTCAATCTGGCCATCATTCATCAGAATCTGGATGCAAATCAGGAAGGCAAACATAAGCTTGTGCTTCTCAAAGAGACTACAGCACACATTGCTGTAGAGACTGAAGGTGATGTAGTTGTTGATGTTCAGGACTCGGTCCTTCAGGGTATCTGAAAAAAAGGCAACAACCAGAGAGGGGTGGTAAAGTGCTAGGGGTGACGTGGAGAGTAGTCTCCACCAGAGCAACCCTTAATCCTGCCCAGGAAGGACACATTAATCCTGCTCTTGTAGCCCCCTTCAGGGACTCAGATATGAAGAAAGTGCAAGGCAATGAGACTCAGTACTCGGAGGGGTCCATACTGTACCATGGCAGCCTGCATGAGCACAGCCACCACCACCCTGGCCAGCACATGCTGCTGCTGGGCAAGGAGAGCTGCAGCCAGGTCTTGGAGATGACCCCATGATCAGCAGAGCTGCACCATTCCCTGAATGGCCAGTTCCCCACCTGAGCCAGGGCACTAACAGCCTGCTTACACAGGGCAGCAGAGAAGAGATGAGGAAGAGCGCAGATGTGGCCACATCTTCTCTCGCTGGGTGGACACATCCAGGGGCAGCTCTGGACCATGTTGTGAGCTAATGCAAGTGGCCACACTTGGCTTGACTCCATAGGTGCCCTGGCTTGTGCTGCTGCTGAACCAAGAGTGAGGTGAGGAAGAGGACAGGAGGGGGCTGTTCTGGGCAGGCACCTGCTCTCAGAATCGATGATCCCCATTTGAAAGATGTTGAGGAACCACTCAAGGGAGTACTGGTACATGGGGTCCACATCGGACAGGTCTGAGACACAGAAGTAGAGGATCCGACAGCGGACGGCCACAGGTACATACTGCAGGCGGGTGATGTTGATGTCCTTCTCTGTCTGGTCTGCTACCATTACCTTGGCCTGGAGGACAGAAGAAACTATGGTTAGTGCAGTACTGGCAGGAGATGCAGAGCTGCAAGAGGATATCAGCTCTGCCTCTGACCTGGATCTCTCCTGCCTTAAGCTTGGATGCCTCTAGCACATTGAAGAGCTCCAAGTCATCTACAGGGTTTCCTTCAGAAGTGCTGAGCCGATACAGGATCTGGTCTTCTATCTCCTTCAGCTCCTGATGCATCTGGGCATTGCTAACAGTCAGCTGGTTTCTAGCTTCTTCTAAGTCAAGCGGCTCTGCAGCCACCACTTCTCCCAGCAGTTGGTCTTCTAAGCCACTGTAACAAAAGCTGTGGAGGTAAGGCTGGGGACAGCAGGCCTGAGAGCCTGAGGACTGCAAGGAGCAAGGATGAGCAGCATGTGCAGCTAATGGGATAAGCAGATACCTGGGAGAGAGGGTGAAGTTGATGAGCGTGACCCTGGGCTCTGCAGTGAGGAAAGTCTCAAGGCTGTCTGGACAGAAGAGCTCAAAGCCACCCAGCAGACCCTAAGGCCTGAATAAAGCAGCTACATTCCATGGCCCTGAAGGCTGGCAGGAGACTGGGGTATGAAAGAGGCTGCCAATGTGTTGGAGCCCTGGCCAAGACATGCAAGCATGAAACAGGGATGCTGCCTGCCTGGAGATCCACAAAACCACTGCATCGCACAGCCAGATGTCCCCCTGCGGCCCAGCCAAGAACTCCCTTGCCAAAGTGAGACAAAGGACCTGTTTCAGCAGGACAGGCTCGAGGACTGGATCCAGCTCCTCGCTGACATTCTCCAGCAGAAAGGGCTTCCCAAAGGTAATGGCATTCTCCAGATTGCTGAGGAAGTCCCGGTCACTCAGCTTGGCTACCTGCAGGCTGTTCACCTTCTCCTAAAAGGCAGCAGAGTGTCCTGTGGTGTCCTGCCCACCCTGACAAGGCTGACTTCACTCCCCAAAGCAGCAGAAAGACACTATTTTCGTGCTCTGATGGAGCAGTCCAGTGAGGCAGCAGGAAAAGGGAGGGAGGGGGAGAATCTCTGTTGAAGGGCTCCATACTGGTAACTCGGAGTTTGTTTGCCGACAAAGTGAGTGCAGGTGGATGGGAAAAGCTCGCTGGGAGCAGAACAGGAGCAGCTGCTTTAGCCTCCCACACACCGCAGCCTTTAAAAGGGTAGTGGCCCCCTGCTTTTGGGGAGAAGAGGTGGTACTTTTTGTGTCCAGTACTCTGATGCCAGAGATTCTGTTCACTAGCCAGGTCTTGTTATCCCTTCTGCCCCAGAGACCCTAAAGGCTATTATGGGAGATGCTAGTGATGTTCAGTGTGTTTTAGGGTCTGGTGAAGGATATAAGCCCACAGAATGGCAGTAGAGAGCCAGAGAGGAAATCTGATACCTCCCTTGGTTACAGAAGGGACTCTCCCGCTCCGTGCTGATTTTCCCCAACTAAGGAAATCTACCTGGGATCACCATGGATGTGAAGCTTGTCTGGTGCTAAGGAGGCTGGGCTGAGGCAATGTGGAACCTTGCAGCTCTGGTGCTCAAGGACTCGGGCAGCTCAGAGCAGCTCCCACCTGCAAGTTGCTTCCCCTGCCCTGGCAGACCTGACAGAAACCCTTACCAGATTCTTGATCCACTTGTTTGCTTGTCTTTGAGGATCTATATAATGTGGCCAGCATTGAGAGAACTGTGTTATAACTCCATTCTCCACAGACAGGGTGTCGTTGGGCAAACCAGCAACCTAATGATGTAGAAAACGGTTGGGTACAATGGTGATGACCAGAGAATGGACATGGCTGCCCTAGCCCCAGTGTGGTGGATGAAGGATGGTGGTGAGGGAACCTCTAACACTTCTATCTGCAGTGGCTGGGCTGTGGGACAGAGCTGTTTGGACAGTGTTAAGCTGTGGCAAGGGCTTTGCTCTAAGCCAGTGGCTTGTGAAGGGGAAGGCCTAGCCTTAGAGTGAAGGTGCTTGACTGTCAGTGGTTTCAGCCTGTCCTGAGGTAGAGCTAATCCTATCAAGTGGTGAGCTGAGTGTTTTAGCCTTTGCCTGAGGCACCTTCAGCCCAAGCGTTGGGGGAAACTTGCCTGCCAGGAGCGGATTCTCCTGGGGTCTCCAAGAGTGCTGATCAGATCTAGCTCCTTGGTGTGAGGAATGTTGTTTTCTGCCAACTGCTTCAGCCGCTCCTCACGCAACGCTATGCAGTAGTGCCCCTGCCGTGACAAACACAGTCAGAGCCTGCTCTGCAGCTGCAACTACTCTGGTACAAGCACCCCATCCCTCCTGTCTCAATTCAGATGGCTCCCTGTGCAGTCTCTGGCATGAACATGAGGATTCCTGCATCTTCCTGCCCTATTCTTTTATCTCCTAGTGGATCTGGTCAGCAATAGCAAGAGGCCAGGAGAGCAGGCAACCAACCCCCTCACTTACTGTAAAGGGGCCCAGGCAGGCCACACAGCCAGCAGCCATCAGCACATCCCCAGTGATGTTGTTGATCTTGTGATCCAGGTTCTCAACAGTGTCCTGCCACCACACCTTCTTGTCAGCCAGGCTGTTTATGAGCTGTGAGATAAGTTGCACACATGAGAGCTGCTCTGGTGTCTAATCTGATGTCTTGGACCTCTCTGGGTAATGCTGCAGGTGACTTTGGTGGCCCTGCCACCTTCTGAATTCTGTCCCCAGCTTTGAGTGCTTAATTCTGGGATTACTGAGCTACTCTCAGCTCTCCTGGAGACCAGTTGCTAGTTGAACAAGCTGTGCACAGCAGGACGGCAGCTTTTCACACCAGTGCCTGGCTATTTTGGCTCCCCCAGTCCTTTCATACCGTGAGATTTGGCCAGATAGCTTATACCTAGGACTGCTGTGAGTTCCAGGAACAGAGATGTTTTTACCACTGTGCTCCCTGAGCTAAGATCTGGTTGTCTTGTGTAAACAGGCAGAGCCCAGCTCTGTTTCCTTACTGTGTTAGCACGGCCCAGCCTCTGCTGGCATAGCTCATGCTTCTTCTCCAGTTCCTCTTTCTTCTCTATGCAGCTCTTGTAGTTGGCCTGCAGTATGTCCATGCCCCGCTCAACCTCCCGCAGGTGCTCCCTCGCATCCTCCAGGACCTGCTGACTGGTCCGCAGGTCCTCTTCTACTTCCTGCCAGGCTTGCTGTAGGTACATCAGGAAATAGTGTGTGGTCATTTGGCATGTGGCCAGGCTCTTCCCCCAACAGCCAGACATCTTGGAGCAAGACCTGTTTTTCCATAAAAGCACTAGCTGGTACTGGGATTTCTCCTTGTATGACCAAGGCTGACCTGTCCAACTCCACGAGGATGTTCTCCAGCCCCAGGAATGAGGTAGGCATGAGGAGAGCATTTCTGCTTAGCTTCTAAGAGCCTGTGTCAGCTTCGACTGGCTGAGGATGGAGCCCACTGGTGAACCCCCAAATAGTAATAGAGAAACAGGGAGGCCTGGAGATGGTTTATGATGAAACACCAGCAACATGTGGGAATGCTGCTGGGTGTACTGGTTTCTGCTGAGCAGCTCCAGGAACAAGGAATCACATATCAGGCTGATTTCTTCCAGTGTATTATGCTTATGGTTTTTGAGGTTTCAGCTGTGCTAAGGTTTGGTCTGAACATTACACCCTGACCTGCAGAACATCCTGCAGCAGGAGGCTGTTAATACTGAGCTCCCTAACGCTGAAAATGACTGAGTCACGCTCTCTCTTACCCGCTTGGGCTTCACGACCTGGGCCACAAAGTGGTACTTGTGCATGGCACGCACCCACTGGCAGAGGGAAGTGCAAGCTTTGGAGACCTTGGCGATGGCAGCTGGCTGAAACTCCTTGCTGTCTATGTAGGGCTGGATGGCCCTGATCACGCTGTCTGAGATATTGTCCTGTGAAGGATGGTGGGAGAGAAAGGAGACAGTGATTAGGAACTAGAGATCTGATTCAGGAAGGTTCCCCTAATGGCTGCAGCCTGCCCCAGGACCTGGTAACGTGGTTAAGGCATCACACTGGAGCACGCGGAATCAAATGACTTGGGAGGCATGGCTGCGGGATTGGGTAAGTCCTTCTCATACCACTTTCAACCATCTCCTCTATGTGGAAAGAGCAGAGGGACAAAAGAGAAAGACACTTCCTGTGGTCTGGGTCCCACTGCCCCAGGCAACGAAGTGCAGCCAGCTGACACAAGGACTTTCAAGCCAAGTACTTCCTGGTCCTCTGTGGGGCTGGAGAGTGCTGACCACAGGGAGCTTGAAGCTTCACTGCTGTGAGAACAGTCTCTGTGAGGCAAACCCTGATCCCTGGTCACAGTCTCCCTTGCTATCGCTTACCTTATCATACTTAAACAGGCTGTCCAGGAACTTCCCTGGGTTTTGGAGAAGGTCCCTGCCTGGCTCCCAGTAGTCATCCACCTTGGAGTCTAGCTTTCCTCCCGCCACCCTGTTGGGTTTGATTCCCTTCATAATGCAAACAGCTTCGATCACCATCTTCACGCCGACAGGAGGCCGCTGCATTGCCCGTATCTTCACAACACAAATGGAAACGGGGTTGGTCTGGTTCTCGGTGAGACAGGGTGCTCATCCCTCTGCAGGCTGGGACCAGGAGCAGGGTGTTTAGAGGATGCAGTGCACAGGCAGCAATGACAGAGGTATTTGTAAGGAAAGCTGGTTGTAAGAAAGGGCATGGAGTGAACTACAGGCAGGCTGAACAAGTCTGCCCTGATGCTCTCGTGAGTGTATCTTACGCTGAAGATGTCTTAGCAAAGGAGCTTGATCTGTCTGGCCCTTGGAAGGAGGTTGTATGGAAATGGGGCACTGCTAGGATTTCTCCCTTGTTCTATGGGCTCTCATTTGTCTTGTGCCCTATATGGAGTAGCAATGCTGCACCCCATAAGCTGGTCTTCAGAGCTAGTGGTGGGACTGCTTGAGTCGTTCCTCAAGCAGGCAGTTAGGAGTGCTGCTGTGGCAGCCTTGAGATGGCTCTGAGGGTCATGACCCTTAAGGATGACTCTTGCTTTTTTTCTTCTAGTGCTAATCACATTCACCATGTCCAGCTAGAGACAATCCCAGCTCTTCTCACTGGACACACCCAACAGAGAGGGCAGAGTTTGTGGCAAAACTACGGCTGATCTACCCCCTTGTGGAAACCCTCTGTTTTCCCCCTGTGCAACAAGTGGTTGAGGAGGAGCTCCTGAACCAGGCTGACAGGCTTCAAGAGGAGCTTCTCACTCTGCTTTGGGACACTGCATGTGCTCTGACCCACCAGCTGCCCCCCATGCTGGGGGCAGCAGCTTGTCTCTCTGTCTTGCCAGTCCTGCAGAGGCACCTCAGCCTGAAAGTTGCTGGTCTGCAGGAAGACTGCTGAGAAGCAGGGGGAGGCAGCTGCATGGCTGGCAAGCCAGCACAGCCGCCTGGATCTGCGGGAGCTCCAGCTGAAATGGGAGAGAGAGAGAATCATAGAATCATTAGGGATTGAAAGGGACCCCAAAAGATCATCTAGTCCAACCCCCCTGCCACAGCAGGATCACCTAGACCAAGTCACACAGGAAACGCAGTCCTTGCTGCAGAAGCAGTGGGACTGCTTCAAAGATGCCAGCTCTGCCCAGAAAGAAAGTCCACGCACATGGATAGACCCCAGTGACTTCTCTGCTGTGCGGTAAGGGCCTGTTGAGATATGTGTGTGAGGCATTAACTAGATGTGGAGGAGATGGCATGGGAACGGGAGAGGCACATGGTAGACTCAAGCTACCCAGCAGTCTAGCACTGCACCTCTGCCAGTGCAGAGCCACCCTGGTTTGTGAAATGCCATCCCCAGATGATGGCATCTGCTTCCTCCTAGCTGGCTAGGGCTGATACAGCAAAGCATGGGCTTGGAGAAGGGAATGATTACAGAGAACAGAGGTTTTTCCTTGGATGTGGAAGTGGTGAGTGTGGACTTAAGTCTGCAGCCACTGACAAGGAGAGCTGATCCAGAACATAGCACAAGCTGCTTGGAGCAAGAGTTTTCCTGGGCATCCTGAGGCCTTTTCACTGTCAGCTAAAGCAGGATTTTGTACAGTCTCTGCAAGACCTCCTCAAGCCCCCTATCCAGTCTGAGCAGCCAGACTGGGCTGTCCAGCCGTGGTACCTGCAATTGCTCCATGGTTGCCAGTGTGTCCTTGGCTGCCTGTGCTAGGAGAGGGCAGGAGGACTCCAGCTCCTCTTGCATCTTCACTTCATCCTCTGCTGTTTGCAGGAGCTGTGGGAGCAGAACTGTGAGAACACAGCAGCCATGGAAAACTCCCAGGAAAAGGCTGTCCTGCCCTGGGAGGGGTCTCTGCCCAACATCAGGCTGTATCAAGCAGAGCTGGCCCTGCTTAAACACAATCTGGCACTTACATCTGTGCTTAAAGCCAGTAGTGCCTGATGGTGCCTGCACGTCACGCGCATTACTCCAGAAGCTCATGGCAACTGGTCAGCAGAGCAATGTTGCTGGTATAAGAGTTTCAGTTAAAAGGTTAATAAGAAACATCCTGAGAGGTTACAAACTACAGAGAGGTCTGTGGTTCCCAAAGATTGAGGAGGACCATGGTTATTTTAGAGCTGTTACAGACTCTGACTTCAATCAAGACTGGCCCTGACAGAGGGTGTAGTTCTCATTTCCTTTAACCTGAGTTTTCTCTTGTTACACAGGAGATGTGTCGGGCATCTCACCACCTCTCTGCAGCTATAAATACATGCAGAGCAGGTAATGGGAGAGGCCCAAAGCTCTCCTGGGTGTGAGGGACAAACCTTGTCCAGGCCACTTCTCATCCTGATTTTGGCTGTCTTCAGTTCATGTTGCTTCTTTCCAATCAGGGAACTAAAGATGCTGAGAAACTCCAGGTAGCTCTTGGGAGTAACATAGTTGTGTCTGCCCAGCTCCACCAGGTACACTTGGCACTCTTTTGCCACACTCTGATGAATTTCTACACATACTTGTATCTGCAAGGAGAAAGGAAACCATCTAACTCAGTACAGAAATGTGGCCAGCAAGTACATGTGGTGCCCAGAGAGAGCACAAGGGGCTTACAAAGACCTTAAGGGTAAGCTTAGATATGGGTGTGGGCTTCAGTGCCACACAGAGGCCAACAAAAGGATGTGCCCATTTCAAGGGATAGAAAAGCAAATCTGTTCATATTTGAATGATCCTGTCATCTAACATTTCTGCTACAGGATAGGACCTGTCTGCAGGTGTTTGTAGAGGCCTGGCACATGGAGCGTACGGCAGCTGTGTTGCGCGGCACCTACCATCCCATGGATATCTTCAGTACTGGTACCAAGGTAAGGGATCCTGTTTAAGAAGAAGGAGGCAACACACTGCAAGGCTTCAGCAGGCCACTTACTGAACCAGTTGATGGTACAGCAGTTCACAAGAGAGGGGAACTGTCTCAAGCGTGCACGGAAGACTTCACCAATAGGGCTCGGGGGAAAGACACGCGTAAAGGAGATGTTACAAACTAGCTGTAAGTACACAGATTAAGTAATTTTCCTACTTTCCTAGAACCATCCTGAACTCTAACAGAGTAAAGAGGGAACATACCTGAGGGAAGGAGCTAGGGAATCAAAGTTCAGGCAGTGAGGTGTGTGTCAGCTCACTCTCTGCAAGTTCTGGGTTATGTTCTGGAAGTACTAAGATGGTGATGAGGTGATGCCATATGGGTCCCTCCTTAGTGGAAACACTTCAGAGTTGAGAAATAAATGTGACCTGAAGTATATCTCAGTCAGGTGAGTGCTGAGAGTACTTCACCAGACCAAAATCATGGCCCCAGTCCTTCCACCTGCACTCACACAGAGAGTGCCTTGTACCTTCTGGCAGCCCTCCTGCAAGCAAGCTGCTCCTGGACTAGAATAACGAGTAAACACAAGGCGACTTAAAGTCACAAATTCAAGCAAGCTATTTTGGTCACAAACAGCTCAAGGGTGCACCAAGGAGGAAGCAGCTTGTATTTAATCTGAATCACATCTAATCATGTTCTTAAACTTTTGCAGTGTAGTCTGGAAAGCAGCAAAGTGTGAATAAAAAGTCTCCAGTTCTCTGTGAAGGTGTTGTGTAAACCTTACTGCTCCCAGGGTCAGGGGCTTGGAAACAACAGTCCCCTGACAAACTAGTGCAAGACAATGGACAAGCCAGCAATAATTAACAGTAGTAAAATGGAATGATAGACTGGTCCAGGTTGGAAGAGACCTGCAAATGTCCTAGTCCAACCCCTGCTGCAGGGAGCAGGAACACCCTCAACCAGATCAGGTTGCCCAGAGCCTTGTCTAGCCTCCCCTTGAAGATCTCCACAGATGGAGCTTCAGCTCCCTTCCTGGGCAGCCTGTTTCAGTATTCATCCTCCCTCCTGCTAAAGGGCTTCTTCCTAACAGCCCATTTCAAGCTGCCTTCCTCTAATGTGAAACCGTTGCACTTCATCCTATTACTCCAGGCCTTGGTAAACAGTCCCTCTGCAGCCTTCTTGTAGCCCCCTTCAGGGACTGGAAGGTTGCTATCGGATCCTCCCTGAAGCCTTCTCTTCTCCAGGCTGAACAACCCCAGCTCCCTCAGTGGAGAGGTGCTTCAGCCCTCTGACCATTTTTGTGGCCTCCTCTGAACCCTCCTGTGAAGTGTACCTCATGCACAGGACCATGTGGATGTTGCTGCGAACCCTTCCTGTGTAGGCAGCCATCAAATTGGCCTTGGTGGGCTGCTGGCCAAGATCTCGAACAATGGGCCTCATAGCTGTCATGATCTGTTCTTGATCTTCGAGGTTGTAAATGTTTGGAACATCACCTGAGTTGAGCAGGTCGTTGATGTCCTCAAGGAAGGATTCATTTTTAATCTAAGTAGATGACTGGGGGGAAAAAACAAAACAAAGCAGTTTCAAGTCATAAGTCAACCCTGTCTCCACATGCCATGGAGACCACTTCTGGATAAATACAGCCCTCAGCCTGTTATAAAAAAATCACTTCTGTGATCACCCAGCTCCAGTAAAGCAAACTCTAACCCTTGTCCAGCATTTTGAGTTGAACAGCCATGTCCAGCCACTTCCCAGGGGTGTATGTCCGAGAACAAACCTCCTTCTCCCCATCCACTGTTTCCTGGCAGACACTGTGCTCACAGTGATTCTCCAACCAGACCTCTGGTTTTGCTGGATCTTTGTTCCTCCAGCACAGAACACTTTGCTGTTAGCATATAGCTCATCCATGTGGGAGACAGAGTAATTGTAGGGATGTGTCACTGTCTGTGGGATGATCTCCCTGTAGAGTTACACTCACCTCTCCACCTTTGCTAAATTAAAAATACATAGCATCCATCTACTTGACTAAATGCACCCTACCTCCCATGCCCCTCTTCTCCCACATATGCTCCTCGCTGCAGGGCAAGGGATGCAAGAACAAGCAGCATTTGACAGATGCTCATCCCACTGCTTAGGGCAGTGCCAGAAGGGACCTGGTTCCTATGATAACGAGGGCAATGAAAAAGACTGTGTGGAACACAACCACGAATCCCAGAAGTTGGCCTAATCATTAGCAAATTACAATTTGCAGTAACAAGCCAACATTGTTCCGTGGAATCAGCAGGCACAAGGCCCTGTATCTGTTGGGATCTTTGAAAAGGAAGTCAATTATGTTCCTCAGGACTTCTAGTAGCAGAGGCCAGAGTAGTGCTTAGCTTCGGGCATCAAGGTCTAAAATCTTTGGTCGCACCAAACCCTTGGATGGAGCTGAGGCTTTCTTGAGTAACTGAAGAAAGAGAAAACCCACTCACAGCTGGACAGTCCCTCTGGGAACAAATGCACGACCTTTAGTTTCCCTGGGACCTTTTGATAAAGGGGACGAAGATGGGCTACAACTTACAAATTGTGTCTGGTCTGGAGCAAGCTCTTCAATCCTCTTTAGGAGGATTTATTTAGCGTAGAGATTTGAGATGGAAGCCATCAAGCTAATAGTCCTGTACCAAGGAACATCTTGGGTAAGCTTTGAAGGCCTGCCCTCATTATGATCTTCCTCACATCATCTCGCCATTCAGTCATGCCATAGTTTTTGGACATTTCAATCTGGACACATTCATAACCTGCCCTAAAGGAAAGAGAAGCCTGTGTAGTTACATCAAATTAATATGTCTTTTGTAAGGTTTGAGTGTGTGGTGGGCTGAGGCTTGCAAGGACTCAAGCAAGTTGTTTTACTGCAAGCAGTCCTAAACACATGCCTGTCCTTGCACAAGTGCAAGCACCAAGTCAAGAGCATGTTCTACTCAAAGCAGAGATACCTGAGCTAGCTAGAAACCATGAGGAGTAGAACTCCATGAGCTAACAGAGTCACACTGCTTCTTGAGCTCAGTGCCTCAGAGTGTAGAGGGAGCAACTCAGCAATGCTGCTGTTGGGGGCTGGTTCTCCTGCAAGCTGTGGTTGCATTTCTCTGGGATCACACCCTGTATTCAGAGCTGGAGAATGTTCTTCCTGAGCCTAGTTCTCTGGCTGTTCAAATTTACCCCTTGAGAGCCCTTGTCTCCCAAGACTCATCAGTCCTACTTGCCAGGCTGCTAGTGTCACTTGATCACTTGTCACTGCTAGCTCCTATCTTTGTCTTCCTGCTACCCAGCTCTGAGGAAGAAGTATCCATCTCTCTCTCTGCCATGCTGAGTGCTGCACAGGCCACTGAGCTGACAGGAACCATGCTGCTTTGACTCAATCACTGCATGGTCGCAGCAGAAATCCAAGCTACTAGCAGTCAAGAGTCCAATTTTTTCTAGTGCAGATCACAGTATCACAGTATTATCAAGGTTGGAAGAGACCTCATAGATCATCAAGTCCAACCTGTCACCACAGAGCTCAAGGCTAGACCATGGCACCAAGTGCCACGTCCAATCCTGCCTTGAACAGCTCCAGAGTTGGCGACTCCACCACCTCCCTGGGCAGGCCATTCCAGTGGCCAATGACTCTCTCAGTGAAGAATTTTCTCCTCACCTCAAGCCTAAATTTCCCCTGGCGCAGCTTGAGGCTGTGTCCTCTTGTTCTGGTGCTGGCTGCCTGAGAGAAGAGAACAACCTCCTCCTGGCCACAACCACCCCTCAGGTAGTTGTAGACAGCAATAAGGTCTCCCCTGAGCCTCCTCTTCTCAAGGCTAAACAATCCCAGCTCCCTCAGCCTCTCCTCATAGGGCTTGTGCTCAAGGCCCCTCACCAGCCTCNCAGCTTTGTGTCATCTGCAAACTTGCTGATGACTGACTCAATGCCCTCATCCAGATCATCTATGAAAATGTTAAAGAGGATGGGGCCCAGCACTGATCCCTGAGGGATCCCATGAGATGTGCATGGTAACCTCTTGAGTGTTAAATCTGAAGAGTCAGTGACCAGAAAAATGCATAACCGGTAGCAGGAAGGGCAGAACAAAAGATTAACTGGAGGCAGCCTTGATGGAGCTGTTCCACATTGCTTGCATAGGAGTGCACTACTTACATGTGAGACACCAGTCTGGTGAGAGACTGTCTCCCACTTCCACCAACACCCAGGAGAAGAGCATTCCCTGGAGCCTGCCGCAGGATCCGGCTGATACAGCAGATATGTTGGATCACATCCGTGAAAAGCACCAGGTGCAGCTTAGGGGTGTTGACTTGATTGTCCTCCTCCAGGTAATCCTCAATCACAACCTTCAGCTGTGGGCAGAAACAACCATTGTGGCCACCAAATAAAAGCAATTGTGAGGGGGCAGGAGAGTTGTCTGTTTGGAGGGCAGAGCCTTGTGCTCAGGAGGGTCTGGGAGCAAACACTTTTCTCAGTTGCTCCTTGGAGCTGCTTTTGGGAAGATGATGTCCCTGCTCTGTGTTCCTATAGGACCTGCCACTGGACTGAGCTAAATTCAGCTAACGGTTGTCGCAGTGACTGCTGAATGCTGAACTTAAACTAACTCAGGCACTATGGTTTAAGTGACTATGGTGTGCTCTTCTCAGCAGTGCTGTCAGCTTAGAGGACCAGCAAGACAGTTCAAAATCACACAGCTTACAGCTGCCTGATCAATACTGTTCTAAGCCTCTTGCTGGGAGAGCTTCCTCACTCTGCAGCTGCCTGCTGCTGCACCCTGGGGTTATGATCCTGGCTGGAGAGGGCAGGTGCCAACAGAAAACACTACTGGCTGTGGATGGGTATGGAAGTACCCTCCTTTCTAGTCTCTCCTGTGCTTTCTAGGGCTCTCTTCAAGATCACCCCACAGGCCAGAACAGGAGATGAAGCCTGAGATGAAGCCAAGATTAGATCCTACCCTCTCAGCAATCTCACTGTGAACCTGGGCAAGCAGTATCAGCTGGAGTTGGTACAGTGCTGAGATTCCTGACTACATGCCCAAGCCCTGTGCGCACCCGTGGACTGCGAGCAGCTCCGTACGTCTGGCTGCCTCAGCTGCACACACCTCAGTGGGGGACGGGCCCGCCTCCTTTGCAGAAGCGATTGGAAAGCTCAGTTAATTACTAGTCCTTGTCACATAGCTATCACAAAAGGAGAGATGACAGGATAATCATCTGTTTGTGATAATGAGCACAAACCACACTGCTCATTGCCTTTGCTTAATTATCACCACCAAAGTACTCGCAGTATCTTCTCCAAGAGGGAATCTGGCAGTAACATTAATTACTTGTAAAGGTCAATTGTGAAGCCTTTATGGCAAGAACAGTATTGTTTAGGGGTAATGGGCCCTTTCTTTCCAGCGAATTTCACTGTTCAGTCCCCACTGCAGCTCATTTGGCATAGCACGCTGCCCTCAGGATGGCAATGCAGAGACAGCTTGTTCCACCTCAACTTCCCACCACACCAAACATAGACACTATCCATATTTGGGGTAGGATTTCACAGGAGAGCCCTGAGTAGGTTTGTGATTCCAGAAAACTTCAAGCAGCTCCATGGTTACTATTAACTGTTTCCTTTTGTTCACACAAGACTTAGAAGATAGGATCATAGCTCACAGCACCATGGTTCCTGGGTCCTTACCTTTTCCTGGCTGTCAAGCTCTTTGTAGAGTTTGATAGTGGCACCTGGCTCCATGAAGTCCCCAAACAGAACTGGCTGGGAAGGGATGATCTCCTCAGAAGAAGTGTCTAACTCCTCCATCATAGTCTTCATCAGGTTGTCAAACCAGGTCTGGTCCTCCTTGCTGACTAGGCGATCACAGAACACCCGGCAGCCCTCATGGTACCACAGTCTCAGAAGGTCCAGTTTGTTCTGGAAAACCCAGCAAAACAGTCTCCATGAGAGAAACAAAGAAGTATTCAGAGCCTCACTGCCAGGAAAGCTGGTGCCTGCCCAGCATGTGGCAAGCTCCACTCCTGCTAAAGGCAGCTCTGGGGGAGAAAGAACTGGGCAGAGGAAGCTGCATTCCCTCCTCTTCTTAAAATTAGCTCATGAAAACTGCGGCTTTGCAGAGAGCTCATTACAGCTTCAGCTAATCCCCCCTGTATTGTCCATAGGTTGGCATTTATCTTAGATCAGATGTTATTGGTCATTATCTTCCGCCCCAAGGTTTGACTGAAATGTTACTGTTTTCAGAAGTTCTTGTGCTTTTCTGGAAATAGCCTTCACCCAGGTGTATTCATCTAGGAGCCAGGGTCCCCAGTACTTTCTGTGATAAAGCAATCTCTACTGGCTAGGCTGGAGCAAGGTCCTCAGGAGAAATGAAGGGACAGAAGCCTCTGTTGCTACAAGACAATACCTCTGCTCCTGTCTGTTCTCCAATGGGTCCAACCAGCCCTGAGAGGCCACTCCCCTGCTTCCATGCCAAGGAAGGGCTGGAGTTGCTGGGGGCTACTTGCAGTTTACTACTGCCCCTAGGCAATGCAGACAAAGGGAAGGTCACCACGCTCACTGAACAGCATCAAAATCATGTTTCAACAAAACATCATGGCCTATTTGCAGTCTTGTTAATGAGGCCTTAACTGGACCATTTTTGGTCTCCCCCTGGGAGCTGTAGCTGTGCTGAGGGGAAAACTCACCGTGATGCTGCTGGGGTCAACCATGAGCATGCCCTGGAACACCTTGGAGAGGTCTCTCATGTTGAAAGTGTAATGGGACTTTGCTGGTGTGGGCAGCAGCTGGGACGTGATGGTTAGATACACGTGGATAGTGGCATCAACCAAGGGCTCATTCAAGTGTTGGACTGCAGGTGCTCCTGCTGCAGAGACGCAGGAAGGTGGAAAGTTGGCAAGGCTGTGACTCTGGGTTGAGAAGGTCCTAGCAGTGCATCCAGGAGGCAGCGAGTGGCAGAGGCATTGCTAGGGCTTGGCCAGGGACACACCTTTCTGCTTTCCTATGCAGGCACTGTGTGGGGACTTGACCAAGCACCCACTGCAGTGGACAGTTTGCCGGTGAGTTTCCCTACCTAAGGAAATCAGAGTTGGAGAGGGAAGAATGCCACATACGAGTTGTGAGGTGTTAAGATTTCATGCACTCCAGAGAGAGGGAGACACTGACAGGTAGGTAACTGGTGCCTACTTGAAGTACTCCAGACAGGTTTTACTTCTCCCTTCTTGCACTCCCACAGAGGAGACTCAGCTACTTACAAGCTTGAAGGTGTCAATGACTTCTTAGCTAAACTGCAATTCTCTAAGCAAGGGAAATGCAAAGCCACACAGGAGTAATTTCTTATGCAACAGTCTGTCAAGTTTTAAACACAGCTGCCAGTTTTAGAGCTCTTTTTTTTTTGTTAAATCCAAATTAAATTCATTGCAAGCACTGCAGTGGAAGAAAATCCCTGTGACACTCTAGCATTTTGCACTTTTTTTGGGGGGGGCATTATTTCCAAAATTCTTGCTTTTAAAATCCCAGCTACAGACGTTGGTCTGTCCTTGAGCTCACAATCAGGTGCTGACACTTGTGAATATTGCAAGCACTTGGAAAGCTGTTTCACTTTCCTTGTAGCTCACTATTCGCACTCCTTCCTACCAGCAACATTTGCAATGAGGGCATCTTTGCAAAGATAATCCTAAACTCCCACCCTGTCAAATATAACAGGATTCATTTCACTCCAAATGAACATTTTTTTCTGGGTGGCTGTAGCTCCATGCTTAGATCCATCTTGCTCAGCTGTCCACAGGCTGCAGCAGATGGAGAGTAACAGAAGACTCTGCTGCCACAGAAGGCTGCTGTCTGGGAAAGTAGCTGCTGAAGGCACAGGTAAGCTACACCACGCTGTACCCGTCAGCTTGTTCTCTGCACTCTCATTTTTTTGCTCTTACTTACGCACTGGATCTCTGTAACTTCTTTCTCCAAGGAGTCCAGCTAGAAACAGAAAAAAATAAAAGCAACCCACTTAGTTACAGCTTCACCTATTGAGGTGAAGGATATCTGCATCAACCATCACAAACAAAATCCTCTTTGAAAGTCCTTGGCTACAGGATACTTTATGAAGAGGCAAAGTTGAGGTCTGCACCAGGACTTTGTCCCTGAGACTGAACAGCTACTTGCTTATCAAGACTCAAACAACACTTTCCCAGAAGTATTTTCAAGCACCTAAGCAAGTTACAGCTTCCAACACTTTGATTCAGTCATTAATATCAATTCCTCCCTTTCCAAGCTCCATTACTATCAGACTTACTTGCTACATGAGGAGGAGGCAGCAGTCATGAGCAGAACTTACCCATCCAGCTGCCAAGGATGGTGGAAAAGATCGTCTACTTCCTGCTGTCCTCCAGCTCATTGAAGGAGAGGTAGTTGAAATGGCAAGTGAGGCGTGGAGTAACAGCATTCCTACCCCCTCCAGGAGATGCCACGGCACAGACAAAATTAGTCTCTACCAGCTTCTTAAAAGTACCTTGAAAAGCACACCACCAGAATGATGCTCTGCTAAAAGCCCTCCCCACAGTAGGTACAGAGGCCAGCTTTGGCAAAGGGTAGCGGGTGAAGGATCTCAGTCATACCAATGTGTTTCCTGTCATACCAGCCCTGATGGTCCATCCATTGCCGCAGCAGCTCAATGGGTGGCTGAGCACCATATCTCTCCAGCATGGGCATGTTCAAGTCATCAATAAAAAAGATGAAGTACTGCCCAACCGGAGGCCCAAACACACCCTTCCGCCTGTAAGGACAGAAGGCATGCCAAGTCAAAGGGCAGCTAGTGCACAGGGACTCCTAACTTGACCCAAAAGCAGTTCTGTCTCCAGAAGCTTCCTGGGTCAGGAGCCCCTTATGTGGGCCTTTGCATGGAAAAGAACTGGAGCGATGTCTGAGGTGCTGGCTTCTTCCCAAATACCCAAGTGGAATTTTGTCCGCTGATGCAAAATGTCCATGAATAAACAGGCACAAATAAAAGCAAAACTGGAGCCAATGAATCTGTTGGAAACTTCAAACCAGAGGCTGACTAGGGAGACAAAAAGGAAACTGTGAATTGTGGGGGGTGGGATTGGCAGTCAGCATCCACATCTTCTTCCTTTATCAGGTTCTGTAAAAGTCAGGTGTTTACCAACACCATTCCTGAAATAACTAGAACTGGAGCAACTTTTACAGACCCTCACTGATCTTTCTCACTTCCTTGCCATTGTGTCAAGTTATCACTGGCTCTGAAAACACCAGCTCAGATTTCACAGAATCATAGACTGGCCCAGGTTGGAAGGTACCTCTGCAAGTACCTCCAAAAGTCATCCAGTCCAACCCCACTGCAGGGAGCAGGGACACACCCTCAACTAGAGCAGATTGCCCAGAGCCTTGCCCAGCTTCCCCTTGAAGATAACCAGGGATGGGACCTCAACTTCCTTCCCTGGACTATTTGTTCCAGTGTTCAACCCCACTTCTGCTAAAGAACTTCTTCCTGACAGCCCATTTCAATCTGCCCTTCTCTAATGTGAAGCCATTGCCCCTCATCCTGTCACTCCAGGTCTTTATAAACAAGAAGGTCGCTATCAGGTCCCCCTGAAGCCTCCTCTTCTCCAGGCTAAACAACCCCAGCTTCCTCAGCCTGTCCTTGTAGCAGAGGTGCTCCAGCACCCTGATCATTTTTGTGACCTCCTTTGGACCTGCTCCATCAGGTCGCTGTCCTTCCCGTGTTTGCTGTCTGTCCTAGTTGTTGTCCACAGTTGTATGTGCTTCAGGTGTTGGGATAAACTTAAATGGCAGGAACACAACTTGGGGGTGGGCTGCCTTTGAGAACAGACAGAAAACTTGCCTCTTTTCCAGTTTGCTCTCAATGAGGTCCTGCATTTGGTTAGCAGAGGTGTGTGCTGAAAACGTCAGGAACTGGGCGATGTATCTGTGAGGCAAGTTCTTCAACAGCTTGTCCGTAATGGTCAGAGTTTTCCCTGTGCCAGTGGGACCGATGCAGAGAACCTACAAGCATAGTCAGCAGTGCAGCACAACCATAAGCACAGTCTATGTTTCCCAGCTCTCTGACATTTGCTGGAGAAAACGCAGGTTACTGCTTGCATCTTTAGTAGGGACAGGAATCCAACCAGAGAAGCATGAAATGGAACTGCAGAAAATGGGTAAGAGGGATGGTGATGGGCTTTTGCTGCATTTTGATGGAACAACTGAGTGTTGGGATCCCTTTGGGCACTGGCATGGTGCCTGGGGACTGCAGAACTCCTGTTGCTTAGACACAGCTTTTGAGCAGAGAAATACAAACCCATGTGAGTGGAAAACAATCTCAGAGTATCAGCTAGCTGTTGCGTCCTGACAGCATTAGGAGAGGGAAAGGTGCCCCTGCTGATGAGAACAAGGTTGAATGAAAAGAAAGATCAAAGACAAGGCTAGGCACATACTGGCTTGCAGTTGGTGAGCAGCAGCTCCAGCAGATGGGCCATTCAGACGGTGTTCATGGTGGGCACAATAATGTCACAGAAGTTGGTATCAGGAACCATGGTGATCCTTGCTGTAGGGTCCAGCCACTTCTCCCAGCGCACCTGAAAGGTATGGGTGTGTTAGAGGTGGCAACTGCCTCTAATCCCTATGGGAAAAGGAAAACTGTTTCTTGCTGCATTTTCCGTGTCGTTGCTCCTTGTTAGTAGCTCAGATATGGGTGAGGAATTCAGGTTTCCAGATTCTCTACCTCATCTTGCCACCCAAACCTTTCTGTATGAGTACCTAACTATTTTCTTTTGGAAGAGAGGGAGCCCAATGGTTAGATGTTATTGCCCTCAGAAACCACAGACTTGCCCTCTTTTCTGAAAAGTGGGATGTAAGGAAGAGGAAACACTTGTAATAGCTGCAAGAACTGGAATTCTGTCCTAAGATGAGCCACTCTGTAAGTGCCCACACAGCAGAGGGCCAAAAAGTGCTTAGCTAGGATCCTCTCTTCATCTTCAGTGCCATCACCTTGGTTGTACTCAGAGGCACGCAGAGGTTTGTACATGAACAAGACATGGATGACTTGCGCTGGAATAAAGTAACAGGCTGGCCTCTCAAAGGCCACTATAAAGGCGCGATAGAGGTTTTGTCAGGAGTGTGCTGGAGAACACCGAGCGCTTCCTGACCCCACAGCTGACACTAGCAGGTTCTGCTAAGCACCTGATGCTTATCTAGGGCTCTCTATTTTGGTCTGATTTCAGGAAGGGGAAGAATTTGTGCTTGTTTTTCCCCCCTCCTTTTTTTTCACTCTGTTTTTTAACAGCCCAGAGGCTGGTGGTGTCAGTCAGATGGGCCTTGCATGCCCTACAGCTCCACTGCCTCCCGTGAAAAAGATGGCCTATTTGTTTGCCTTGTTCCTTCTCCAGACTCTTGCAGACAGCTCTTCTGTTCTTGTGCACTGCTTTCTACCACAGACAGACCTTTCTGTCTGAGCTTCCCCCATCCTTCTCCAGCAGCCACACTTGCACAGCCCTCTCACTTTCCTAGCTGAGGCACTAATGGTCTGAACTGACCATTCCTTTGCTCAGATTGGAAAGATCTGCTTCACAAACCTTTAATAAAAAGTTTTATGTCACTTTCAACATCCTCCCTCTATTCCTATAGGCCTTTCCTCCTTGTCCTTGAGGAGAAAATCCTACTAAATCCTGTAGCTGAACAAATGCTGTGTTACTTCCTGATCCCTCCCCCTAGATTTCCTATCTTGGAATTGAAAGTAAAATTTCTCACCTCCCTAATGACCTCCTCACCCAGATCTTCTTCAGCACTGCTAAGCCCGGCATCATACAGTTTGTAGTCATACACCAGTCCTTCTTCTGGGAAAAGTAAGTGGATCTGTGAGAATAAAGCTGTGGTGAGCCTTGCTGCCACGCAGCTGAAATCACATGAGTATCTGCACTACTGCAAGGAAGACTTTACAGACAGGATGCTGCCTAGGCCAGGGGGCTGAGGTCTCTCCTCCATATCTTCCATCTCCAGGGCCTCCTTGAAATTTGTGATATACCAGATCTCTTGAGGAAGCCCAGCCAAAGCCTCCAGGCATTCAAGCAATTCTGAGCCACATTCTTCATTACCAGCTCCTCCATGATGGGAGAGGATCTGTTTGTCCTTTACTCACCTTTTCCTTTGCCATCTTCTCCCTCAGCCATAAGCTGAAGGCCATGTGACTTTGGGAATCTCCAGGAGCACCCACACTCCAGATCAAGGCAAATATAAACCAAGGTTCAATCAGCTCTCCAATTCGAGCTGCCTTCTCCTGGGGAATGATCCTAATTCCCTGAGAACCAGAGAAGACCAGAAATAAAACTCTCAAGCATGGTTAAGTTACACAAAAGCCAGAATCTTCTTAACAGGCTTATAATTCTATTCCACTTCTATGTAGCTTTTCTAGCCAGTTTTCACAACCCTTGTTTGCGTATTCTGTGGATTAAAACTTGCTGTTTCACTGATGTACTTGAGAGACTCCCCTTGCTGAAGTAATGTTGCTCAACAGGAGTTGGGAGAAGAATTTAGTCTTTGATTTTTAATTTGAAAGCTGTCCAGCCTTTTTCAATGCTAGTTCTCAAAGGACTTGCAAACTGAAATGCATTGCTGCTTAGCTCTGATCTCTGCTTCCCAATCATTCTCTAATTCCCTCTGCTATACAAAAGTGAACCTCTACTCTCCAGCCTTGTAAACACAGAGCTTATCTTTTGCTCTTTCAGTGCATAATCCAGGTACTTGTGCTTTGCAGAACACCATGTTACCTTCTGCTACACAGACAAGCCACAGCATGACCCTTCTGCACCAACACCTTGTTCTCTGGTGACTAATCCTCTCATGAGTTTATGCCCTTCAGAGTTACAGTCACAAGTGATATTGAAAGAGGCAGCAAAATCCCACCTCTATGGGAACGAAAGGCTGAAACAAGCATTCCAACAGCATCAAGAGGCTCCTTGTAAGGTTACTGTCCGTTGAGGCAATTACCTCCTTCACAGAGCTCCAAACAAAGCTGATGGCCTACTGTAAAGAAAGGCAGGAACAGGTCAGTGTCACCGCCTAACTGTGATTTTACCTTCTAGGGCTCTGGTTTCTCTTTGTCTTCTGCCGGCTCTATTTAACAGAGAAGGATGACTGAGAATGCTGCCATGTCCCACTGTGCCCTGAGTCCCACTGTTTTGACTTGAGAGAATCGCAGAATGGCTAGAGAAGATCACCCAGTTCTAATCCCCCGACACCTTCACTAGATCAGGTTGCTCAGGGTCCCATCCAACCTGGCCTTCAACACTTCCAGGGATGGGGCAGCTACAAGTTCCTTGGGCAACCTGTCTAGCATCTCAGCACCCTCAGAGCAAAGAATTTGTTCCTGATGTCCAACCTCAATCTCCCCTCTTCAAGTCTGTAACCCTTTCCCCTTGTCCTCTTACTATGCACTCATGTAAAAAGCCCTACCCCCTTCAGATATTGGAAAACTACTAGAAGGTCACCCAGGAGCCTTCTCTTCTCCATGCTAAACAACCCCAACTTGCTTATCCTGTTCACACAAGGGAGGTGCTCCAGCCCTCTGATGATTTGAGTTGCTCTCCACTGGACACCTTCCAGGAGCTTCATGTCCTTCTGATTTTTGGGACTCCAGAACAGGACACAGCAGTCCAAGTGGGGTCTCACAAGTGCAGAGTAAAGAGGGAGAATCACCTCCCTCAACCAATTGGCACTGCTTTTGATACAGCCCAGGACACCAACCTGGGCTACAAGCGCACACTGGCAGCTCCTGTTCAACTTCTTGTCCCCCACAACCTCAAAGTCCTTCTCCTCAGGGCAGTCCTCAATCATTTCTCCTCCCAGTCTGTATTGGTGCACGGGATTGTCTCGACCCAGGTGCAGAACCTTGCACCTGCTCTTGTTGAACTTCATGCAATTTGCACAGCCCATTTCTCAAGCCTGTCCAGTTCCGTCTGGACCTTGTGTTTCAGTCTTAACTCCAACAAACTTCTGGGCCTGCCTTTTAGTTCTGTGCAACAGTGACACATGTCTTGTGCCATCTCTGCTGTGAAATTATTTGCTCCCTTCACAGATTTATTTTGCCACTCCAGTTTATTCATTAAAACAATGTCTTAGCAGCAGAGTAGAAGTAGCGCAGGGCAGAAATAAAAATACTTGTTCTGATAACTTTCTCCCTGAAGTTCCTTCACTGTAAGCAGTGGCACTGCAGCAGGAATGATTATGTTCAGAATATAATTTTTAAGTTAAATAAAACTGTAATGACCAGTGTGAATAAATCACATTTGTAGGAACGAGCAGATAACCTCTGTTAAACCCAGGAAACTCACAGAGCAGTTTGTATATGGGTAGTCTGAAGTGTTCACACAATGGCACTTAAATCCAGGCTTTGGCTGACACCTGAGCCAACAAGCTTTAGCCATGGAAAGTCTGGAATGGCATGGTAGCTCACCTTGAGGAATCTCCTGAAGAGAGATGCTAGCTGCTTTGTGAAGGGCTGCATGATGCCTGGGATTTTTTGCAGCCAGCACTCGATCAAGGGCTCCAGCCTCAAGATGCTTGGTTCCAGGCAAACCATGCCACAGCACGAGACTGTGGCAGGGGAAGCAACAGCCAAATCTTGGACTTCAAACATCATGGTCATGCTCTGGAAATTGCAAAAGGAAAGAAAGAAGAACAAGGGCTTGGTCACTTCTGATATATTTTTGAGCATAATTCGGTGAAGCTGAAACCTTTCCCTTTATTGCAGGAGCCCTCTTTTTGTTGTTCCCGTGCAGCACAACAGAGGTATGGCCAGCACAGCGCTGCTCCTGAGACACCAATTTCCACATAAATCCATCACATCCATCAAATGGAAAGTAAACAGCAAGTGTGTACCTAGAGGGAGGAAGGAAAACAGACAACAGGCAGCAAAAGCAGGAGGGATGAGTTACCGCTGTCAGCTTGATGATTTTCCCTGAGCTGAGACACAGCTTCTTATTGTCATCTAGCACCGTGTTCATGTTCTCAATCCACAAAGCATCCACTGGCCCATCAAACACGTACCACTTCTTGCTGGTGTCAGCAGCTGTAGCTCCCTAACGGATGAGTGAAGAAAGGATCCCATCTGTCCTGAAAGGTGAGAAGAGCACAGGGCTCGGCCCATTCTGAGTTTGCTTAAAATCACTGGCAAAGCTTCCATCACATAAAGCAGAGCCAGAACCTTACTCTGATTCATGTGTTCAAGGGGTACCCATGCATCATGTGTTGATATGTTGCATAAAGGTACATGTCACTCTTACCCCAACAGACATACATCTCAGCCTGAATAACACCATGAAACAATTTCTTTGGGCATTAGGATCTGGATTTCCTGTCATCGAGCTTCCCCCATATAATTTTGTCCTTAATGAAAAGCTAACAACCAGTTCAGGTCCTAGGCAGGTAACACACTCTCTGGAGGACCCTCTTTTTCTCTGCCAAATGTAAAGGGAGACTCAGGACAGCTTCTGTGCTAATTCAGAAGCTGCCTGACTGTAAGTTGCAAGGATGAATCCAGGCTAAAGAGCATGACTCTACCCTCTTTGTAACTGAAGTTCCCCATCCTCAGCTGCCTGTGAAGTCAGGCAGCACTGGAGCTGGGGATTGGGGGAGCAGATGCAAAAGGAATGCTGGCTGTTGACAACAAGAACTTAATCTGTACGTGGAAATCCGGTGTGCTATTTCCATTCAGGCCCTAGATTCTACTCTCTTATTAAATAATTATTTGTTGTTTTTATAGTGTGAGTGAATTCCAGGGTATTGTTACTGACATCAAGGAAAAAAGTCTGTTGTACAGCTCAGCTGATGAAAACAGATGGATTTGTCTGCAAATATGTTTTGCAAGGCTGCTGTATTTTTCTTTGTGTCATGCTGGCATGCCTGTAAGCTGCCCTTGGGTAGAGTCACATCATAAATAAACCAGGAGGCTTCACCAGAACACACTATGAAATGTCCTTCAGTAAAGACACACCAGAGTCCAGGTTGGAAAGCTCTATAGGTCTCAGCACCAGCAATGTTTACTCGCTTGCATTTCTCCTACAGGCAGTTAGTTTCACACCTATTTAGCTTCTCTTGTTTTGCAGAATACAATCTCTAGCTGTGCCCCTAAGCAAGTGGTGGGTGACAGGGCCAAAGAGGGATTTTCACATGCTTCTCGCACTTCAGCTTCTGGATAAAGTGAGCTGCAAAGTCAACTTCAGGTCACGTATGGAAACACAAGCAGCAGAATCTGGCTGTCAAGAGGGTAAATAGGCTATTGGTTTTTGCTTCCAAACCATGTAAGCAAGCAGGAACCCTGGTAATGGGAATGAAATGCCTCTTTATGCCTGAAAGTCATTCCTCATTATTCAAGGCCACCAGTGTATTTATACTGAACAATCCAAGTGCACGGCACAGAGGTCACTTTCCTTCAGAAGCAAAGCTGCTCTACCTCAAGAGTAGGAGCACATGCTCCAAACCAATTGAATTTTTCCTTGTTATGCAGTTAAAGCTGTGAGCTGAGCTGCAGAAACTGTCTGGACATGTGCTGGCAGCCAGGACAAGTGCACAATAAAAGATGTCAGCTTAAATCGCCATGATTAGCTATTGGAGCTTGGTGACGATAAGGCCTGGATTGCTTCTGAGTTTATGCCACTACCCTATACAGTTCTCAGCTTTGAAGAGAAGACACTCCAGACCAGAAGAAAAGCATTTCCCACTGGGAAGGAAAGCAGGTTTTATACTTTACCACTCATGTGTTAGCAAGTTGAAGTCTCCATAAAGCTGGCCCATTGTGATGGATTTGGGATTCAGTACAAAGTAGCTGACTGCTTCGTAATTCCCACTGCTGGCTGCAGGCTGACCTTTCAGGGCTGTCATTGCATCTGCCAGGACTTTATAACTCTGCAAAAGCAGGACAGCAAGAGAGTTAACTGCAGTAGCTCCATAATGACAAAGCTGCTTGCTCTCACAGCAATTGCATTCAAAATACAGTGAAAAAGAGGACACAGTGAACAGTAATACGATGGTAAGGAGATGCCTGGCTGTATTCACAGAAATAAAGCATCCTAGATGCATGGCTGGAAGAAGTTAGATCTCCTGTGCAAGAGACGTGAAGGATCTTGAGATACCAAAATATGTCTTAGCCATAGAAATCTGCAGCAGGTCTAATAAGCCTTGGTCTAATCTCCCAACTTGAAAGAGTGAGCCTGTATATACTTTCCCATGGTTATAAAACAGTATTAAATGGCAGCACCTTTGTGCCCTGACTTCTATCTGTTGACAGCAGCTGAACAAGAGCCAGCACTGTGCCCAGGAGGCCAAGAAGGCCAATGGCATCCTAGCCTGCATCAGCAATAGTGTGGCCAGCAGGACCAAGGAGATGATCCCGCCCCTATACTGGGCCCTGATGAGGCTGCTGGGGGGTACCCAGGGGTAGTTTTGCACATCACAGCACAGGAAGGACATGGAGGTGCTGGAGAGGGGGCAGAGAAGGCCAGCTGAGCCAATTAGGGGTCTGGAGAACAGGTCTGATGGGGAGAGGCTGAGGGAGCTGGGGCTGTTCAGCTTGGAGGAGGCTGAGGGGAGACCTCACTGCTCTCTACAACTACCTGATGAGAGCTGGCCTCTTCTCACTAGGGACTAGAGATAGAACAAGAGGGAATGGGGTCATGTTGTGCAAGGAGAGGGTCAGGTTGGATCTTAGGAAATACTTCTTCCCAGAAGAGTGAGGAGGCCTTGGCACAGCCTGCCCAGGCTGGCGGGGGGAAGGTGGAGGCACCATCCCTGAAGGGATTCAACAAACAGAGAGTCAGGGTGTCAAGGACATGAGTTAATGGTTGAGGGTTGTAGAGTGAATGGTTGGACTTGATGATCTAAACTTGATGACACTATGATTCTGTGTGAGACAAACGGGAAATGCTGGAGTGTGAGTCTTCTGTGAAGCTTACCCTGCTGCATTACTAGGTGGGTGCCAGCTGGGGCCAGCACCGTGTCTCAATCATACCTTTGTCTTCCCAGAACCTGTTGGCCCCACCAGCATAACACCGTGATGAACCACCATGGTTTCATAGAGCTGGATGCACTTAGTCACAAAACCTGTAGAAAAAGATGATGGAGGGGTGGGTCTGGAATCATCTTTTTCCTAGAGCCAGACACTGAACTAAAAGCCCCAGCCCAGGAGGAGCTTGTTGGAGAGTGTTTTCCCTCACCATCAACATCCTTCAGATTCTGTTTGATACAGGGCTTGCAAATGGCCTCTTCCAGGATGCCATAATCAGGAGGCTTTACTTTGATCTTGGGAAATAAACCTGAGACAATACCATCTAAAAGCGTGAAGTCATCCTGCAGGAATTTGGGCACGTTGGCATCCCCGATAACCCGCAGGCAGATCAACTCCTGCAAAGGTTGAAGAACTCAGAACTTGAAAGATTTTGCCTCTCATGTGGTTGCAGTAAAGGCCACATAAGTCCATGACAGTGGGAAGTACAAGCACATTTATTTACCTCATCCATAGTAAGATTCTCTCTTTTGAGGTTGCCAGCTGTTGAGATGACAGTCTTCACAGCTCTCATCCCAAAGTCATAGTGGTCCTGGAAAATGCACAGAAGAAACAACTTCATGTGATATAAAAGCATCACCTGAAACAGAGGGATCTTGTGCACGCATTCACTTGGAGGTAACAAAATAAAAATGAGAAAGTTATGCCTTCAGAACCACTGCTTCTTCATCCAGGTCTGCTCTCAGGATCCTTCAAACAACGAACTGGTCCTCAGATATAGAAACAGAGAGTGAGGAATACAAGAACAACGAGATGATGAAAAATCCTACATGGAGAGACAAGTAGATAGGGGCTTCTTGGCTCAACCATCATGCTGTTGTTACCCTAACCAGGGCTGCAAGTGAAGGCAAGGAAGAGAAATGAGAATTAGAGAGAATGGACGTGAAGGGTGGATTGAAATTGGAAGTCAGGAAGAAGTTCTTTAGCAGGAGGTGGGGTTGAACACTGGAACAGATTGCCCAGGGAGGGACTTGAGGCCCCATCCCTGGAGATCTTCAAGGGGTGCTGGACAATGCTCTGGGCCACCTGATCTAGCTGAGGATGTCCCTGCTCACTGCAGGGTGGTTGGACTGAATGACCTTTGGAGGTCCCTTCCAACCCAAGCTAGTCTATGAGTCTAATTCTCTGAAGGCATCTACCTGGGTGCTGAGTTGCTCCGACAATAGTTTAAATGTTGTGGTGATCTTCTTAGCAAGGACTTTGGCTTCATTAAACCCAAAGGAGTAGATCGAGATCTCAGCAATCATGGAATAATCTGGGACCATCATTGCGACAGGACGAAAGAGAGCCTGAAATACATAACAGCAACACACAGTTTCATGCTTTTCCTAGCCGTCCGTGGCTGCGATCCAGTCATGCAAGCTGTCCCACCAGGTCTCTGTAATCGCCACCAAATCATAGTCACCTGACTGGACACAGATTTCTGCCTCCTGCTTATTCCCCATGCTGCATGCATTGGTGTACAGGCATTTCAGGGAGTGAGCCGAGTGCTCCAATTTCACCCTAGGACAGCGAGAGGCCGCCTGACTTTCACTGAGACCAGAGCTCTGTCCTACTGGTGCGCACCCATCAACTGTCCCACCCCACTTCAAATCTAGTTTAAAGCCCCCTGAATGAGCCCTGCCAATTCCTGCCCCAGAACCCTTTCTCCTCTCTGAGATAAACCTCTCCCATATGGACCTGCAAGACCTGCTGCCTTACAGAACCAGCCACTATCAAAGAACCAAAGCCCTGCCTGTAACACCAGTCTCATAGCCAGGCATTAATGGACTGAGTCCTTCTATTCCAGCCCATGTCCTCACCCCAAAACAGAAGTAATGAGTAATGGGGTACAATTTGTACCCCAGACTCTTTTATAAACGTCCCAAGGCCTTGTAGACTTTCTTCATTCCTCTCAAGCTACGGAATACAGCTTCCACCCCACCTGTCTGGAAGATCAGGAGTGGGTAACAGTCAGCTGATCTCACCAGGTTAGGGAGCATCCTAGTAATATCCCTGATTCAGGCTCCAGGTAGACTGCAGACTTCCCTATGATAAGGGTCTACTCTGCATTTTGGGCCCTCAGTCCCTTTTAGGAGTGAGTCTCCAATAACTAGGACCCTTCTCTTCTTCTTTGTGGAGGAGGTCGTTATATTACTGAAAGACCTCCCAGATTTATGCAAACTTGCTAAGACCTTTGATATGGGTTCTCTGTCCTCTATATCCTTATTAGACCCCCCTCCCCGCTTCCAGTAGGAGCTTATATCTATTGCTCAGTGGCAACTGGGGACATGAGGCACGCAAGGGTAGTGCTCACCTTCTGCCATGGCCCTGCACTTGTCTCTACTCACTCCTTCTACTTTGGCTTCCTGTCCTCCATGTGAGAACTACAGGATACAGGATCCCCCTGATTCTGGCTCTTATTTGGCTGTTACGCAGACTCTAGAGCCTGGCTCCACCAGTCTACCTCTGTGTCAGCCTCTCTAATTTTCCTAAGCCTTTCTAGTTTCATTTGCAGCTTTTCAACCTCATCTTGCAGCTGTGCTGCTCGGTTAAGCTGCTTGCACCGTACGCAGCCAGGAAAATGCAAGAGAATACTACATTCCTGGCAGCCTGCCACTTGCACAACCTCATCTTGTTGGGACACCTCTGTTTGGGTTCCTACACCCATATGCAGGGGTGACTGTAGCCTGGTCCTCCTCTGCTGCCATGTTGTCACCAATTTTTTTTTTTTTTTTCCCCCTGGTGGCTAAAGTGGTTGACGGTGCTCTGCACAGTCTGGTGCTACTTCCAGTGTAGCTGCCCTCAAAGGCTCCCGGGTTTGCACACTCCACGCCGCTTTCCGGCTTTTCCCCATGAGAGATTCTGACCCTCAGCGGTTCTCCCTCAGCTCCCCTGAGATTTAGGGATTTCAGGGAATCTCCAGACCACCCAGAATCTGGCCCCACTGCAAGAATCCAGTATCACCAGTAAAAGTCTAAACTGTTTTAGATACTTAGCTCATGGAAGATTTACTGAAAGAATAAGTGGGGTTTTTTGCTCTTGAACAGACTTCTCTCCCTCCAGCTATAAACAAACATTTTTTTCTGCAGTAGAATTTGGACCTGAATTAATTCGTGGCAGAGAGGGCAAAGAGAAACCTAAATCCTTTTCAGAGCTGTGTAGGTAGTAATTTCAGCTGAAGGATAAGGTAATAGAGAAGTCAAGGTAAAGTCAAGAAGATGCAGGTTTTAACTTCTCTGAATCTCCAAAGAACAAAACAGAGGCTGCCTGCTATAGCAGCTGACAGGTGGGTCTCCCCATAAAGCCAGCAATTCTCTTTATGTCACAATTATGCCTGAACATGAACATATGTACATGTATGTGTGCATACTGGATTCTGTGACTCCACCAAAGCTTGGATAACACATCTAGACAAACGTCCTGCTGAGCAGCTCAGGGCAGAATTCTGGCTGCCTTTATCACAGCTCAAATTTGTGCCCACTCAGCAGAATCATACTGGGATGTCTCCAACAGCACAGTGGCAACTACAGCCCAAGCTGAGGCATTATTCAGCCTGGGAGAGTGTGGGCAACTATGGCAGCACATACTAAGGTGAAGTTACAAAACCCAGGATGTACTGAATGTATGACAGCCTGATATGAGGCACCACAGCTAGGGTGTTGCTCATGCCTCTCCAAGCTCAAGTATGTCTGTCTGAACTGCCCCTGAGCAGTGAAGCTGGTCCTTCATGGAGATGCCTGCAAAGGCAAGGACTCCGCCTAGACTAGCTCAAGCGGAGATTTTTGTTTGGTCTGCTTTTGTATCCACATGTTTATTACAAACCCTCTGTTGCTGTGCTTTCTGAATAGTTGTGATCTGCTGGGCCATCACAGACAGCACCTCGATATCAATGCAGTTGAATTCATCAAAGCAAGCCCACGCACCAGAGCTGGCCAAGGAAGAAAAATGAAGTGAGACAGGATGATCACAGAGAGGCAAACTTGTCGTGAAAGTTCAGCAGATCTAGAAATTGTATGTCCACACACTAGGAAGGCAGCACAGAGACAAGAAGTGAACCTAAAAGGCCCCAGGTAGTGACACAGCCACAAAGTAGTGGAGGGGGCTGTAGCTGCTCACTGTGCAGCCCAGGCCACGTGATGAATGAGAAGGTGCAAGACCACAGCAGTGTTTGATCCTACAGCCTGAGACAAATTAGAGAAGATAAGACTGAGGGAAGACCTTGTTGCTCTCTACAACTACCTGAAAGGAGGTGTTGATTGGTCTGTTCTCCCTAGTGGCCAGTGACAGGATGAGGGGAAATGGCCCTACGCTGCACCAGGGGAGGTTCAGGTTGAATGTCAGGAGGAATTTCTTGACTGAAAGGGTTGTCAGGTGCTGGAACAGCCTGCCCAGGGAGGGGGTTGAGTCCACATCCCTGGAGGTGTTTAAGAGAAGGGTAGACAGGGTCAGGGGACACTGGGGGACAGGGTTTAGTGATGATGATAGGGCTAGGAAAAGGCTAGACTTGATGATCTTGAAGGTCCTTTCCAGCCAAAACTGTTCTATGAAATTCAGCATGTTATAGAAACAATGTCACACTGAATTCCTGTTGTGCTACCTGAGCTGTAAGTGAGGCAGCTCCAACTTAGCCATCTCTAAGTCCATTTTTCATAGCTTAGAAGATTATGTATAAAGCTGGAAGCATGTATATGAGGAAAGTGATCCCCCCACCAGGGAAGACTTAAGAAGGTTTAAGAATGAAGTTACATTACTTACAAAGAAAACATCTGAGAAAAGAGTATCAGCTTTTTGTTGGAATAACTCACTCAGATTCACCAGTGTGCAACAAACTAATTGGACCAGGTCTGTTTGAAATGTAGAGAAGAGAGAAGATCTCTCAGGGCTTAGAGCAGTCTCTCTTGGCTGCTCAACAGATAACATCTAGCAGATTTTCTCCTTCTTAAGATTAAGCAGCTTGTGGGCCTAATCTCAGTCTAATATGAATGATATTAAAACAAAAGCCAGAGCTCCAAACATTTGCTCAGATCTCTAATAGTGGATTGGTGCAAAGCATTTTAATTTTATCTTAAGTGAACAGGACCTCTGTTTGTCCTCCTTTTTTTGGTTGGTTTTTCTTTTCTTTTTTTTTAAATTTGGCTCAATTATCACTCCTTTCTGGCAGGAATTTTCTAACTTTGCTCACTATGTAACACAGTAACCCCTGACCAGGGCTTTGCTTGTTCTTCTGGGCCTGCCATGAAAAACACCCACCCATTCCTAGTGGTCACAACCCCTATATTCTATCCACATTTTGTAGTACCTGGCTAGTCCTTTGAAAAACTTCCCTATTGCCATAAAGTCGAGCTGGTCAGAGCAGTTGAACACTACAGTTTGGATTGCCAGTGCTTTGCCCAGGTCCTTTACTGTTTCTGTTTTGCCTGTTCCTGCTGGTCCTGCAGGTGCTCCTCCAAATTTCAGGTGCAGAGCTCCCATAAGCGTCAGGTAACACCTACAACAAAAAAGAGGCCAGCTGACAAAAAGCAATTCTACTACTGATTTTTTTTCAGTAATGGAGATATATGATCTATCTAGCTGGAGACAAATAGGAATCCAGCCTTTATTATTCCATGGAACTGCTCAGATGTGCAGCATTCTGCAAAGGAGAAAAGGCCTTAATTAGTATTCATGTGGGTCTGCAGAGATAAATCCTTCTACAAATCCACTCTCCAGAAAAGGGACAGTTCCAAAAGGGTAAAACTATTTTTGCTGCTGCATATTCTAGGCTACTAGACACTCCTATCTACTGGCTTGTAGAAGAGCTCCTTCACTATCAGGAGGGCATTTTATATGAGTCAGACCACTATATTAAGAATCAGGGAAGTGGAAGCCATCAGTCCGAGTCTTGATCACTAGGAAAACAGTAGAACGGGGCTAGGGTGTTCTTACGCCCTCATCTCAGGTCATCCTTAACTGTACAAATGGTTTCTGTTTACATATATTAAGCAGTAAGATCAGCACGATCAGATCCCTGGTTTATTCCCCAGTGAGGCTTGGAGATCCTGAAAAAGAAACAAAAAAGATGCATTTATTACCCAAAAAACAATCCCACCTTTCAGTAACAGGTGTGATAACCAGACGTCCACTGTTCCCCAGATACTCATAGCCATAGATAAACTCAGCATTGACTGCTCTGACGTACAGGTCTCCCCGTGTCCAGTAGTACCTTAACAAGCAAACATGACATCAGAAAGATAAACACTGGCTAGTAGATAATACAGCAGCTCTGAGAGTACAGCCTGTAGGTCTGGAGAGCTGCATGGCAATGACTTCCATCCTGAGAGAAGAAAGGGTAAGGTAACACAAGAAGATAGACAGGGGCTCTTGCAGAACCTGAGATTAAGATTAGTCTGTGCTGCCAAAGTGGACACAGCTAATGGGGAAGGAGAATGAAGAGTGGCCAGAGAAGCCAGGTGAGGTTTGACAGCTATGTTCCCTACCTGAGCTGGGAGATCCACTCAAAATCATTCATGCTTGTCACATTCTCCACAATCAGCTTTGCTGCAACATCTTTGGCATGGACCTCCATCACAATAAGAGCTGACAACACTGCTCTCTGCATCTTGGATAATTTTCCATGGATTAGGGCAACCAAATTGACCAACTGGGTAAAGAAAAAAAAAAGCACTGTAAAATAATCCATATACCAAAGACCAGGAAAAGTTAGAGACATGATGAGGTCAGAGCTAGTATTTCCCAAGTATTAGGTGAGATCAAATGCACAGAATAGATATGAAGGATGCAGTTTCACTTTGACCTCCTCTATCCATCACTTCAACTCTTCTCCACCTTTGATTTTTTGGGTGACCTTGGGGAAGTTATTTTTTCACTTCTTTATGTCTTAAGGTAATGAACATTATTGGAGGTTTATGATGACAAACATGCTAAATATTAAGAAGATGAGAACATCGTTTATACCTGCTTTTGAGCTATGCTACGTAGGACTGTGTCCCTGCTTCTCCTACTGTATTGCCCTGGCTCTATTTAAAAGTTATCTACAGTCTGATGCTTGAACAGCCTCCATCTGGCAAAATCTCACCCTTACATTCGTTTTCATACCTGAGTAGTTAGCTGTGGGAAAAGCCTGCTGGACAAATCTCCAGCTTCCTGAGCTTCAGACACTTCCATTGTCCAAAAAATCTGGCACCCAGAAATGACAACCTGACCAGGCCATTGCAAGACCCATGTAGTACGTGGAATTTCAAAAGAAAAGGGGAAAAAAAGGTAACATTGATCTATTTTTCTTTCCTCAGCCTTTCTTCATCCTTTGACCTAAACAACTCAAAATTTAGATTTTCTACCAGCATCACTTTTATACAGAAACCAAAGCCCAGGTGCATCCCCTGATGCAGCCTTTATGTGAGACACACGAGCTCAAGAAGACAAAAGAGGGTAGATCTTTATAGAAATACAGTTTCCTAGAGAGAAGAATGGAAATGGGATTCATACAGGCTTTGTCTACAGTACTGGGAAACACTTTGTGGCTGGTGACTGAGTGTGCTGTGTTTGCATTCTTCTGGACCACTATCTGCTTGCTCAATGGTGCATTCTGCTCTTGACCCACAGGTCAAAAATTCATCAGCTTCATCCCTAGTGACCTCAAAATCAGGACATCAGACATCTGCCTGTCTGTGATAAAACTCTTACCTCTGGATAAACATGAAGGGCTCTATGTTGTCCCATATACTGGCCTTCATGGACTTCTCCACTTCCAGCAGCCAGCTCTCCACATTGTCAGTGGGATACATGGGAGCAAACAGCTTCACCTCTTCTCCTTCAGCAGAGTGCATGTGTGTGATCTGTAGGTCCTCCTGGAACAGTAGCTAACAGAGAAAGTGCAACAGGAGATGTGACTGGAGGATTTTTTCACTGTCCCCATGCTCCCACCATGAGGGACAGCCAGGCTGTAGTGCTGTGTGCTCATGAAAAACCTGATGCCAAACCTGGTTGTTAATAGTGACAATAAAGGGTGCAACAGGTGCGCAGAATGACCTCTTCAAAACTGGAGGATGATTTTATGAAAACAAAAATTCACATTGTTGGCTTAACTTGAGTGAAGCTAATCAAATTATAGGAAGGATCAACTTTCCTCAGTGCCTGTCTAGGATTCAAACCCTTAATTCCAGTTTAATTGTATAGATTAAAATAATTTCCCTTGAGGACACAGTGCCTGGTTTTAGATGAAAACTTTAACAGGTTCTCCACTGCCCCAGCATATCACTGAAAGTCTCCTTATGTAACCCAGTAGCTTTGATCCAGATTTCCACTTAAATTTCCTTTCTATTTAGAAGTGGGAAAACAGCCAGTTTAATCCTGGCTCCTAGGTAGGTATGAACACATAAACTTAGTTCAGTTCAGGCTTGTTCATTCCTCATCTGTCCTGAAGCTGTCAGCAACACTGTAAGTGCCTGCAAGTGGAAGCTAAGTCTGAGCTATTTCTCTTGGCCTGCACAGTGGGATGGACAGACATCTGCAGAGGTAATGCCCTCTCCTAAAATGAATTTCTCTGAGTTACGCTTTGCAGTTGCCTCTCTCCCCGCCTCAGTCAACAATGCAACTGGAGGTGTTCAGTTCATAGGCAGATGTCTGGCTTTGAATTGTCCAAACAGAGGTTGCTTGAATCCCTCTTTGAGGCAGGGAGCACCTTGCATTGCCTACATGCAGTTACAGGATCCCAGGAGATACAGAACCACGGAGCAGAATCACTCATCCAGATCTCAGCAAGCCTCTAAGTTCACGTGACAGCAGCTTCCTAAAGGTGGGCCAAGCCACCAGGGTGTTTCTTTGCCTACCTGTGCAATGTTCTCAAAGCATTTGCAGAGGTGAGGTTATACAGCAGTGGGGTCTCTTGTCTGGGACAATATTTCCAGCAACTCATCATCTGAAAGGAAGTAGAACCTAGAAACACAAGGAAAGGCATGAAGGGAGGCTCTTTCCACTGACAGCATCGGGGGATAAGTCCTGTCAAAATAAGGGACAAGTCTATTGCTAGAGCCATGGTCCAGCCATCCCCCTTTTTCTAGAGACAGACTCCTCTATCTGCAGGACTCAATTATTCCCATGCAATGTGGGTTTAAACGAGTAATCCCTTCAAGGATAAGGGATGGAGTTGCATTGTAGTTTTCATTTCATCCCATCCTTTCTAGACAAATTATGAGGCACAGATAAGCACAATGCCACCAGACTGTCCCAAGCTCACAACACTCATGTCTGCCTGTTTTCTCCCCATCAGATGGCAGCATTGAAAGGCACAGCCTTGCTTATGTTTCCAGTCTCATGACAACATCCTAAGATTGAATTGTTTTGCTCTTTCTCTGTAGAATGAACTGGAGTAAGCCTCTCCTTTCATATTTTCGGAACTAGGGAGTGTGAGCCAGCTCTGTGACATTTGGAGTTACCTGGGAAAAGCACCTCTATTTGTCTCCAGATATTCACTCAACCCTTTCTGCATAAGTTCTAGTAGTCGGTTACACTTCCGCAGGTTCTCCAACAGCAAAGGATCAGGACACAAAGAAATCACCTATAAACACAGTAGAGAAGAAGGGAAGCATCAGTATTCTGAGCATGTGTGAGATAAGGCAGTGAGAGATAGCTGTGGTGCCCAGTGGTGTTACTGGTAGGATTTAAATGACTCACTCACAGGAGGGATCTGGAGAGCTGTGAGCTTTGTGGGCACAGAGGGGAAACAGCACTTACAGATGTGGCAAGCACATTTCTGGGTTCCCCTAAATGTCAGCATTTCTAATACAGGTTACAAGAGGCGATGGAGTCCTGGAAAGTGAAGACTGGAGAAATGCATGGAGCACTGCTACCAGAACACAGAAGACAGTTTAGAGTGACTGTTGAGGAGGAATCAAAGGGCAAGAGGAATAGCAGTGCTGGTTACAGGAGCTGTAGGAGGCAGAGTCAGTGGACTGAGAGGAAGTTATCTATCTAGTTGGGGGGGAGAGCATAGTGCAAGGAATCACAGGTAACAAGTGTCTGTTCAGACACCAGAATGAAAGGCCAAGTCCCAAGAGAAGAAACATAGTGCTCTGCAAGGTTGTATGGTTTGTACAGTGCTGCTTATCATAGAATCATTAGGGATTGGAAGGGACCTTGAAAGATCATCTAGTCCAATCCCCCTGACAGAGCAGAATCACCTTGACCAACTCACACAGGAACACATCCAGGCAGGTCTTGAGTATCTCCAGTGAAGGAGACTCCACAACCACCCTGGGCAGCCTGTTCCAATGCCCTGTCACCCTCACTGTGAAGAAGTTCCTTCTCATATTGATGTGGAACCTCCTATCTTCCAGATTACACCCATTGCCCCTTGTCCTATCACTAGATGACATTGAGAAGATCATAGGATGTTAGGGGTTGGAAGGGACCCAAGAGATCATCGAGTCCAACCTCCCTGCCGGAGCAGGACAAAACTATCTAACACAGATCACAGAGGAACGCATCCAGGAGGGCCTTGAAAGTCCCCAGAGAAGGAGACTCCACGACCTCCCTGGGGAGCCTGTTCCAGTGCTCCGTGACCCTCACAGTAAAGAAGTTCCCCCTTGTGTTGAGGCGGAACCTCCTCTGCTGCAACTTACACCCATTGCTCCTTGTCCTATCACAGGGAGCAGGTGAAAAGAGCCTGTCCCCCCCCTCCTGGCCAGCCTTCAGGTACTTATAAACATTTATCAAATCTCCCCTAAGTCTTCTCTTCTCCAGACTAAAAAGCCCCAAGTCCCTCAGCCTCTCCTCATAAGCCATGCCCTCCTGTCCCCTAATCATCCTCGTAGCCCTCCGCTGGACCCTCTCCAGTAGATCCTTGTCCCTCTTAAACTGGGGGGCCCAAAACTGAACACAGTACTCAAGATGAGGCCTCACCAGGGCAGAGTAGAGGGGGAGAAGAACTTCCCTCGATCTGCTGGACACACTCCTCCTAATACACCCCAGGATCCCATTGGCCTTCTTGGCCACCAGGGCACATTGCTGTGCCATGGTTAACCTGTTGTCCACCAGGACCCCCAGGTCCCTCTCCACAGGACTGCTTTCCAGTAGATCACCTCCCAGCCTGTACTGGTGGAGTTTGTTATTCCTCCCCAGATGCAGGACTCTGCACTTGTCCCTGTTGAACCTCATCTGGTTTCTCTGTGCCCAGCCCTCCAGTCTGTCCAGGTCTCTCTGGATGGCAGCACAGCCCTCAGCCGTATCAGCCAAACCTCCTAGCTTGGTGATGGAGCCTGGCTCCATCCTCCTGACACCCACCCTTCACATATTTGTAGACATTAATGAGCTCATCCCTCAGTGTCCTCTTCTCCAAACTAAAGAGACCCAGCTCCCTCAGACTCTCCTCACAGGTGAGGTGCTCCACTTCCTTTATCATCCTCGTTGCTCTACACTGGACTCCCTCCAGCAGCTCCACATCCATCCTGAACTCAGAGACCCAGAACTGGACACAATACTCCAGATGTGGTCTCACCAGTGCAGAGTAGAGGGGGAGAAGAACCTCTCTTGATCTGCTAACCACCCCACATCTGATCCACCTCAGGATGCTGTTGGCCCTCTTGGCCACAAGAGCACACTGCTGGCTAGTGGTCATCCTGCTGTCCACCAGGACCACCAGATCCCTTTCTCCTACACTGCTCTCCAACACAGGTCAGTTCTCAACCTATACTGGTACCTGGGGTTGTTCTCTCATGCCCACACCACACCCAGAAAAAGAATGACTTGAAGGCAGTCCTTGTGTGAGTGAGTTTGGGATACACACCTTGGGATTTTCATTAGCATTCTTCATTATGTTCCTCCAATCCTCATCCACAACCTGGTAGCACTTGCTTTCCTGAGGGAGCTGCCTTTTGATGTCCTCTGACCCAAAGATGGGCTCCAAGAAGAGCCAAGAGCACTGGCAATTCAGCCATTCCTCTAGGACAAACTAGTGAGAAGAAAAAGAGCTGCTTATGAGGACACCATCCTATGCAGCTGTTCAACAAAACCATTCATGCTGGGCACCAGAACAGATTGAAAAAACACAAGAAAAAGAGAAAAGTGGTGTTTAAAGGTTGTTTAGATGTGGTGTTTAAAGGTATGGCCTAGAAACAGAGTGGGATTAATGGTTGGACTTCACAATCTCAAGGCTCTTTTCCAACCTGAATGATTCTACGGTTCTATTAATAGGTTAGAAGCACAGAGTGGAAGGTATGGGGAGCCATGGTCAAGTGTTTGACTGCTTTTCAGACTACCTTAGTAACACAGTGCTATCTGCTACTCCTTGAACACAGGCAGCTACCCAACCTAGCAAGAAATGCTTTCCAGGCTCCATTGGCTAACTGATAAACCCAGAAGTGGGTTAATGGTTTTTTACTGATGGGAATGAAAGCAGTGAAAAGAAGGAGTAGGAAAGTAAGGGTGAAAATGCAGACATCACAGGATTAGCAAGGATTTCACATGGCCTGTAAGAATCTGTAAGATTAATTTAGTATAATATGGTTAAAGATGCCAGGAGGACTATTCACAGGAATTGCAGAGTCCCAAGTCTCATCAAAGTGTTGTAACAGGCAGAAGAAGAACTGGAATCTCATCACTACTGTTTGCAAATAAAGCTATGAGTTTGTCTCCTCCTTTACTAGAGTCAGAGGGCTTTCACAGGCCCTGAACACTGATACTCTCTTAATGGTTGTCCCCCCAGTTCCCTAGCCGCAAGTGCCCAGTGTCCAGGTCCAAGCAGAGCAGCAGAGCCCAGCTGCCAGCCTTCACCACGTGTGTGTGGGTAAGAAACCAGTACCTGTGTAATCTTCAGCTTGTTTTCCCATGTGCTCATCCTCTCCTCAAAGGCTTTCTTGAAGGGTGAGAAGGACATGCTCTGAAACATGACGATGTGATCATATAGTAGCTGAGAAACTTCATCGGTGTTTTTCAGAATAAAGGTACCAGTGTCTTTGTAAAGCATCACAGTAAAGAAAACAGAGCTCCACTCACTCTCTAGCTTGTCGAGTGCCTGGAACAGACCGACAAGCAATTCCATTTTCAGCTACCTGTGTAATGGTTCTCCCAGCTTCCACAACACTCTTAATGCCCCTCTCTAGCAAGTGAAAGATTTTTGCTTTTGCATTCCACTGCCAACTGCAGCTGTGTAGTTAACACACAGCAATTCAGCCTCCGTGGCCTCCATACCTGAATGCTGTCCTGAAAGGAACACCTTGATGGGGAGAAAAGGGCAATTTCATCTCTCAGCCCATCCATGCTACGAGATGCACAGAGGCTGCTAGCAAAGTGTCTGTTAAAGATGGTCTGGTGGAAGGGGTAACTATCCAGTGGGGATTTGCCTACCTTTCAGAGAACAAAAGCTGCCAGAAGGCAATGACTTTCAATCAGGACTGTCTTAGGTCACATTCAAACTGGTGAACTGAAGCTGAAAGACTTCATCTATCCTATGACTCTCTGGAGTCAGCAAGCTTTTCCTGCACATTTAGTGGGCTAAAGTATTTGCTGCCTATGTTTCCAGTCCGAGCTAATCTCTCCAACATAAAGTTTTAATGGCAGAATGCAGCCAATCTGTTTAACTTAATCAGTCCCAAACCCCATGGTGAGGTGTGAGCCCCAACCAGTGGGTCAGCAAAGCCAGCAGTCAGCTCTCTGAAATTCTGTACAAGGTGAAATGATGATATCTCAGTTGCTTGGCCACTGCTCCCCTCAATACAGGCAGCAGACTTCTTACCTGTGCTGCAGAACATGTCTAATGCTGTGGGGCAACAGGCAAAGGCTCAGCAGAAATGCATCTGAGAAACAAATAAAGCGTGTGCAGAGGAGGCCATGAAAATGCTTAGAGAGCTGGGGCACCTCTCTTATGAGGGCAGGCTGAAAGAGTGGGGGTTGTTCAGCCTGAAGAGGAGGAGGCTCCAGAGGGACCTTATAGTGACCTTCCAATACCTGAGAGGGGCCTCTCAGAAGGCTGGGGAAAACTGCTTACAAAGGCAGGGAATGATAGGACAAGGGGCCATGGTTTGAAGCTGGAAAGGGTAGATTAAGGCTGAACATCATAGAATCATAGAATCATTACGGATTGGAAGGGACCTCGAAAGATCATCTAGTCCAATCCCCCTGACACAGCATGATCACCTAGACCAAGTCACACAGGAACACATCCAGGTGGGTCTTGAACATCTCCAGTGAAGGAGATTCCACAACCTCCCTGGGCAACCGGTTCCAGTGCTCAGTCACCCTCACTGTGAAGAAGTTCCTCCTCAGGTTGATGTGGAACCTTCTAGAAGTTCTTTAATCTGAGTATGGTGGATCCCTGGAACAGGTGGTCCAGAAAGGTGGTGGTGGAGGTCCCATCCCTGGAGCCATTCAAAGTCAGGCTGGATGGGGCTCTAGGTCAGGGGTCTTCAAACTTTTTAAACAGGGGGCTGGTTCCCTGTCCCTCAGACAGTGTCAGGGGCCGGGCTGTAGTTTGTGCTGCCTGGCTTGTCCTGCCTCGGAGCAGGAGGGAGAGATGAGGAGCCACCCGCCTCAGCCTGGCCGCGCAGTTGGCAGGAAGAAGTCAACTACGGCTGCTCATCGGAGGCGGTGGGGGAGATAAATAACGGTGGACTGGATTGGACACCTGGGGGGCCGTATCCGGCCCATGGGCCGGGGTTTGAGGACCCCTGCTCTAGGCAATTGGGTCTGGTGAGTGACGGCCCTGCTTGTGGGGGTGGGGAGGGTTGCCCTTTGGAGGTTCCTTCCAACCCTGTGATTCAAGGACATCAAGCCTTTCTCCTCACATTTTCAATGGCATATTGGTAATGCTCTCAATATGGTCCAGCAGTTTCATGTCATAGGATCATAGGATGTTAGGGGTTGGA